>WBMZ01007116.1:0-424492 GCA_013400975.1 Atrichornis clamosus | reverse complement strand
AGAGAGGGGTGTTACCTTAAAGATTGTATGTAACCCATGCTGATTCTAAAAGCAGTATGAATTGTATACATCTTGCACATCAGTTTCAGTGTCTTAAAAAATGAAGAGTTTTTTTCGTTTTTCCCCTTCCTTTGAAGTTTTAAAGCAGAACTTGCTGGTGACCCACTTTTGCTAACAGTTCTCTTAACTAACCCCTGTACTCGCTTATACATTTTTTTTCTCTTCCACCCACTGTCTGTCTAGCCTGGTTTAAAATTTTTATATATGTACTTTTAAAAAATTGATTAGTTGGAGAGCTGCCCGTTCTTCTGCACTGTATAATAAGGATTTAAAAACTGCACACTGAATTCTGTATAGTGTAATTAAAACTGACCCAGATTTGGACCTGAGAACACCAGGACTTAGCCAAACTTGCCATGAGCTGAGTTCTGATGGCAGATGGAAGCTAATGAGGACACACTACACTCCAGAATTTCCCAGCTGCTTGGCCCCTTTTTGTACAAACAAGGTTTGGAGTGAAGTCCCAATCCCAAGAGCATGTTCAAGCAAATGTAGTGCACCCAGTGTTTTGGGAAACAAGGCAGTGCTGTCGGACTGCTTCGGGAAAATTTTGAGGCGTTATTTCCAATGGGCTTTTGCTGTGTATCCCAGTGTCATGCATATGCTGTCTTCCATCTTGTCCTAGTCTGAGTGTGATCATATGGTTCAGATCCTCTCTAAATACCCTCCTCCAATTTCAGTTGGGAGGGCTTCCACTGTGATTTAGTGGAGTGTTAAGATCCCAAAGTACCAAGTCTCCCTTCGACCTGTGGTTCCCTTCAGTGGATTCAATGTCCTGGGACTATTCAGGCAGATGTAATTGAATCAGTTTGAAGCAGCTGTAACTGGCATGTGGTCTCTCAGATTGCTAGCACCTGCTTGGTTGGGTTTTTTTGTTGTTTGTAACTCACTAGAGTGAAAATAGTGCCAAAACCAGCATTGGTCTTGGAGCTGATAAAGCACTCCAGCTCCTATATCCTTTTCCCCTTGTAGCCCAGCCACCTCATTACTGGTGCCTGCAATAATGTTGTTGGTAGTGAGCAGAAACAGGTTTATGCTTCCCCTCCAACTCCCTCCCTCCCCTTCAAGCCACTGCACTGCCAACACTGTCTTTCTTCTTCATAAGCAGTAAGACTTAATCGTGCTCAGGTGTGCAGAGCGTCTGTGCCCTCAGAAAATTGGGCAGCCCATGGTTTGCTGTTCCTGAAGCAGGCAGCACTAAATTTATCTGCTGCCCTAACAGCCTAACTGCTGGCAGGGCGAAGTTACTGTTCGTGTGTAACAAACGACCAAGTCCTGGAGGGTTCTGGTCAATACTTCTGCTCTCTTCCTGGGGTGTAGTGTACGTAGATTTTGGTTACTGTGTTGCTACTACAGTCAATGTTTTAATATGGTAAGATTTCAGAAGGGACTGTGAGTCACTTGGTTGCCTCTCTGGATGGTGTGATTTATTGTAATCAAAGTTCAAATTAAACACAGTAGTGCACTTGGCCAAATGCACTAACAACACACAGTAGTGTGGTTTTCAATGTAATATTACCAGGTGGCATATTGCAACATTAATTTTTTTTAATATATCCCTCCACTGACTTCCCCTTAGTTTGTGCATAAAGTTTATGGGCCTCCCTTTTATTTTGTCCCTCGCTGCCCCAGAGACAAAGGATGTATCTGGGTTCTTAATTTCAGCAGTTTTCATCTTTGGTGTTAGCCCCACACCTCTCTTCTTGCCCTTTTCTCTTGCTACCTGAGTTTTTATTCCATGGACCACAGTTTTTGACTTTGTCTTGAAAGACCCATTCCACTGTGGGATCCGGATAGTGAGGAGGAGTCTCCCTCTCCCTCGCCCCCCATTTGTTGGGTATAGCCATGCATTTCTAGGTCTCTTCCTCTGCTGATGTGTGGGGACTTAATTGCCTGCTGCAAAAGCTTTAAAAATTGCTATGTAGGGCAATTAAAATCACTTCCACAAAGTGTTTCAGGTTCTGAAGCTGTTTCTTTCTTTCTCTTCTTTTAACCAATATCTCACATTTATATTGCTTATAAAAAGGTTCTGATTTGTCTGTAGATATTTAGGATGTGGGCAGAGTCTCTCCTCCCATGGACTGTTCCATCTCTTCTCCCACACACATGCTAATCCGTGGGTCTCTGCATTTTGTTGAGCTCAGGTATTTGAAGATTATAACTGAAGGTAACTTCTCTGGGGTTCAAAATACAATTTCAATTCAGTGGAAGTGAAATCCTAGTTGAAATGTGTAGAATTAATTGGGGTTGCTTTTTTCCCCCCTTTTTTTTGTGGTATAAAGGAGATGCTTCCCTTTATTTATTTGTTTTTACTGTACGAAATACTCCAGGTTTCACCTTTTAAGTTGCATTAAATGTGCTTAGATATCCTGATAAACTACCTTGTATCCTATCTGTGAAAGTGACACAGCTAAACGTTGTAATAGTTGTCTAATAAAACTACAAAGGAAAACAGAAAAGTGGAATTACAATCAAAATAGAATTGTTTTCCTAATCCAGTAAGGTGATGTCACCACTTGATTTTTCTCTTGTCCTGTTGTGATTTGTAGTGTTTTGTTTGTTTGTGGTCTTACTTTGTTTTCTTTCCACCCACGCTCCTGCTTTTCTACTCCCTTTTGGTTAGTCTCAAAATGTCCACCAATAAAAACATCCATTTGCAATGATAGCTTTTGCTACACTTTATAATCTGGAAGTGTTGCAGCTACAGATATCATCTACTTAGTAAAATGTCAGCCACCAAATCTAACAGGGGAAGTTACTAAGGCTTAAATTAAGAAATGGCCAAGGATTGTGAGTCTGAATTATTAGGGATACTGTTTTAAATAATTTTTCCTACAGGCAGTAATACTTTTTGTGAATTAAATAATGATGAGTAAATACAGAATATTTTATCTTTTTCAGATATTTTGAGTACCAGCATCCTTGATAAGATCAGTAGAGTCATGGAAGGGAAACACAATGAATATAGCACCCATGGATATCTAAATAAATAGCAAGAGCAAATCAGAAAATGTTGTTTGTATGCAAAAATACCTGGGGGTAGGGGGGGGAAACAAGCAAAGAGTATGTATGCAGGTGTCTATTTTAGGATTTCTTGGTGCCATTTGTAGCCAGCCAGAACAAGAAAGCATCTTCCACTCTTATGGTTCTCTTCAAAATAAATATAGTTTTAGGTCAGCAGCAACTGCTAGCTGACATATTTTATTTCTAGAATGCTTTCTTCATGTACTAAAGTTTACTTTAGAAATACAGGCACTAAATAATTGTGAATTCTACACTAAGTATAAGAGGTGGTAGAAAACCAACAGGATTTACGTTCTTAAGAAGTCTACCTGGCATAAGTGAAGAAAAAAATATATAGATGTTCTGTTCAGCCTGCTAACATCCTGACTATGAGTTGTGAATTAAGTGGTGTTTATTGTGCTTAACCATCCTTTTTATACATTTAATTTGAAGGTATCAGTTCAGAGACTGTATGTCTTGCTTGGATGCTGATAACTGATCAATTTTATGTGAGGTACCCTAGCTTTTTGTGCCCATGGAGTGGAGTGCTTTTCAAACTAAGGTATATTGGTAACTAGCACAGGAGGGTGACAGAAAGGACAACAAAGGAAGTTAATAAATTGATAATGAAGTGGGATTATAGAGGATTGAGCATGGATATTAGAGCCGTTTCAAACATACTTTTTAATCACTACCACTCTGCTCTGATTCTGTCTAGTGGCTTTCTAGTGGCACCACCCTGAAATGTATTGTTGGGTATTTGGTAAAAGACCACTTGACTTGTCACTTATTGGCAAGGATGTCCCCATCCTTGACAGGGGTCAAGAGGTTATATGAGTGATAGGCAAGATTCTTCTGTTTGCCATGCAGTCGGTCTCTCTAGAAAAGCCTTTCCCTATCTAAGGTGACTAAAATATTTGGGAAACTTGCAGTACTGTGTCTGATCTACAAACAAAGCTTTTATTATCTGGGCTTCATAAATGTATAAAATTAAGAAATGAGTGACCAATTTAACACTAAAGTGAATATAAAAAGATACCATATTGTACTTTCAACTAACCAAAAATCTGTGTAAGGGAATCAAACTTAAGCAAAGTAGAGGAGGAGATGCTAACAAAAATGAAATTGACTCTAAATCTCAGAGCATTTTTAGGAAGAAATCCCAGCCCAGTTCTTTCTATTACGTTGACCAGGCAGTTTCTTGAAAGAAGTGTGAATTGTCTCATATGGTGCACATAACTCTTGTCCACTGCCCAAAGCTTCAGTTTTTGCTTTTCCAAAAATTCTGTACTCGACAACTGGACAGAAGGCTATGCTGAATTAAATTTTATTGTTCTGGTGTTCTCCATCCATTTGCAATGCACATAATCAGGAATTCAGCTATGTCCCAAGAAACCCGTTTAACCTAATGAGAGCAAATGGCAATGGGTGTTCCTTACCCGAGACAGCAGTGCCAACCTTTCTGCTTAATTGGGACATATTTGGCTGGTTCTGGTGCTTCAAATGGTTTTTAAACAGGTGTTTAATGGGTGTGGGATTCTGAACTCTGCCCTTTTGATACAGCAGTTGCCAAATAAAGATTAACAGAAATAAAAAGATCTAATACAGAATAATAATTTTTGTCTTTGTATATTTATTCAGCATAATTTTTACTTCAAGTCGCAGGCGGGTGGGGAGGTGTTTCTTCTCGTAATTGAGAAAGTCCATTAAATAGAACAACAGGATGTCTAGCAGGGTGTCCTAATTAAAATTACCCTGTAATTTGAACAAAACATTCATTTGTATGTAGCTAAGGTTGACCTAAACCCCATCTAAATCAGGAAAAATTATTATACAATTTTTTTTTCTGCTGAAAATGAAACTTAGCATTCTGCCAGCAAACAGCATGGTTCTGTTATTATACAGTATTCAAGAGTAAGGATTTTCTCTTCAGGGTGAAAAAATAATATTTTGAGTAAATTTAAAAGAGATTTCTCTCCTACCTCCACCCTTTGATAGTATTCATTCATGGCTGTGTTTCTGATTTGAAATCAGACACAATTATATTCTGTGCATATTGTAAGCCCATCTGAAGCCTTTGGTCATGGCTACTGTACTGGTGAACTAATAAGCAACTGAGATAGCAGCTGCTTAGCAGGACTGATTGGCTCAGGCTTGACTTTGGTATCTGCGACTCCACAGTTTCTGACTGGCTTGGAGTGCAGGCCGGGTAATTTTGTTATCTCGGGAAGTGTGGGCCTGCATACATAATCTAGGCTGTGCACACAACTGGAGAGATCGTGTTCCTGTGTGAGAATGACCTACTCGTGCTCTAGCTGTCAGGCTTTAAAATGCTGCTGAGGCAAATTGTATTTAATATAATTTATCAAATCAAAGTGAATGTTTGAAAGAACTTACTAACTTCAGAAAGATTGCTTGCATTTAAAAGGGAATTCTCAGCATCTTTAACTTGACAGAGCTGCACAAACTGCAGCTTGTGTATGTTGCTTCCAGGACACAAGGTGGTGAACGTTTATTTATTTATGCCCACTTTCTGGGCAGGTTGGGAAGGGGGAGGATTTTCAAAAATGCTTGAAACTGGGCTGAATATGCTGCTGATGGGTTCAACTTGGATTATTTTCACCATGATTTGAGTGGAAAGAGAATCACGCCCTTGTTCCTTTGAATAATCCCACCCATATGTACAAAAAGTGGAACTTGATAAATGCCAAAACTTAATTAGGTGCAATAGGAGTTCCTTTCCACGGAATTTTTCTTCTGCTTAAACCAGCTTTTACATTTTCATCTTTCAGCTTCGATGGAGTATATAACAACAAAAGAAGGGAAAGGGAAAAATCTGATGAACAATTTGCTTAACCTACTTTAAGCTCCAAGAAGAATTGTTAAAGAGAAGATAAAATTTGAGGCTGGTTTTGTGGTAGTACGCTTTGAAACTGATCTAGAGAACTTGAATAGAAAGTATTCAAATGCTGGCATAATTTAAAATGTTAAGATTCCCATCATTGTTTTAAAGACAGTCAAAACTGATGTGGGCACGTGTTGTAATGTGGAAAGAGTAAAATTAATTCAAACAGCTGTTGGCCAGGGTATATTATATTTGTGTGTGTGTGTGTGTATGTGTATGTTATCATGTAGACAGTTAAGTATGTATGTTTTCCAGTGGGCAGTTATTTTATAGAGAAATGTACTCAGTGACACCACAGGAAGAATGTATGCACCAGTTGTAATGGTAACTGAGGTGTCTTAAAGGCAGTTGAAGGAAATTGGGGACCTTCTGTTGGGGAAACCAGACAAGCCTATTGTATAGGGCTCACGTGGCTTGAACATGTGTAGGTTTGTGTAACAACCTGTGCAGCTGCCCCTGGTTGGTAGAATAACTGTAGCCATGTTGAGAGTGTGTAGAAGAGTGGAATGAAACAAGCAGCTGTGTGGATGGCATTGCTTCAGGCTCACGTATGCTGGAAAGCACTGTCTTATTACTGTTGAACGAAAAGGTGACCAATTCTTATACCTGGTCTGGTGTCCTGCTCTGGAGGCCCGATTGTAACTTGGCAATACCAATTCTAACTGCAGTACTGAAAACGTGGGTGTTGGTTGTTGAGCTCATGAAAGTAAATGAAGATCAGATGTCTGCACTGACTTTTTCTCAGTTACTGTAATTTCCGAAGATGCTGAATCACCTGTGGGTGCTAACTGGCTCGTGAACATCTTCCTTAGTGAACCTCTTCTTAGTATCTCCTCAAGATATTCTAGATAGTGGCGTAGAGTGATTCCTTACTGCCAAAGGGTCTCTCTTGTAGGGTTTAAAATGTTCCAATTCCCTAGAGCAGAGGAGCTAAAGGAAGAGATTTGAACGGCAGTGTCTTCTGTATTCAGCTGAAATCCAGATACACATCCTTCACAAGTGTTTGGACAGAGTGGCTTTAGAAATACTGAGGGTTAGAAAGCTTCGTTTCTAGTCAGGACAGAATTGATGCTTCTGCTCTGGAAAGTAGCAAAAGTGATGTGTAGAATGGTAACTGTAGAGATGTAAAAGAAAATTCCTGCTCTTTATTTCCAGGTGTATTTCCTGATGTCCTTGAAAGATTTTTCAGGAGCTTCACCATATTCTGGTAGCAGTGGTTCTTAATCACACACTTTATCATTTGCCTTTGGCAAGAAAGCTCAATTCTTTCCACTTGAATGTGGGACCTTACCTTATTGCCTCAGGGAAGTGTTACTGTAATGCATGTCACTTGAGGCTAATTCAACCTGCCACTTGGAAAATGCCCCTGGTGCAGATTGTAGCCGTGCACCATTATCTCAAGCTATTTTTCATCAGAAGCAGACTGCATCTGTTCTGTACGATCTGCATAGCCCGCCACTTTATTTTAGGTTAGCATGTGAGGTGGGGTCTTTTTTGCCTATAAAGCCATGATTGGTTTGGCTTCCAGCTGTGTGATAAGGGCTTTTCTTCCATGTCATACCAAAGCAGCCCTGGACATCACAAGGTGTATGTCCACAGCAGCTTAAACTGATCAATGTTGACGCTGCTCTGTTGCTGTTCCTCCACTTGAGCAGTTCTGCTGTCTCCTTAGCTCTCACCCCCAAGTTTCCTGCCTGGATGTTGAGCTGTGACAAGGGTTTGATGTGGCTGAAAACACATGGGAGAGAAACCTTCATTCAGCTGAAAGCTCCCTGAACCGGGCATTTATCCAGTCCTGGCTCAATGATGGACTTGGGGACATGTGACAAGGAGTGAAAGGAGGTGAGGTAAGGGTGGGATTGTGACAGCTCCAATTAAAATTAGCTTACATCATAGCACAGCCACGCTTATAAGGTTCTGGAAATGGTAGCCCAGTGGTTTCAGCAAGATAAAGCTGTGAGTATAGGGTATGATAATCAGAGGAACTGTGGCTTTGGAATTTCCTTCCTTCACTGTTTTCTAAGACATAATTTTGGTACGCATCAGAAACGCTGAAGATCACACACCTCAACCTTTCCACCCTTGAAAAGGGAAATTGATATGAAGGTTTGATTAATTTCTTTTATGAGGTTTGGTTGCTGTATGTCACTAGAAGCAGATCAAGCAGGGGGAAAAAAAAGAAAACATTTTTGTAAGCAGTAGGGAATTTTCCCCTTTGAAAAAGAGCTAAAACTTCATTAACATTTCAGCCAGCTTTAAATTAAAATTTGCATCTGAAAATAATCTATAGTGTGTTTTGAGTGCCAGTGAGTCACATCAGGGCAGTATCAGCGCAAGTTCCTTGTGTGTACAGCTCGTGATGTGGATCCTGTACCGTCAGTCACAGAGTTACTGTGCCACTCAAGCTGGTGTGAGAATGCCCATGGAATTAGCACTTGGCTGTCTGCTGATCATGGAAAGCCAGTGTGCTGCAGGGCACATGTCTGGCTGGGGCAAACTGAACAGAGGAGATAACTGCTGGATCCTGAATTCTACACCTGCTTTGTGTGCAGACTGACTCAACCTAGTGCTTCTTACCAAGAATAGTCCTATTTCATGCCATTGCAGTAGGTCTGTTTACACCAGAAAAGGCTTAGGCCCTTAGAACGTGCTACCAGAGTGATTGGGTCATCTTTTACTCATCCCTGTACCACTGTATGGTGATACTTTACTTTTTCTACCCCACTGAGCACAGGTCATTGAGTTTGATGTTGTGTTGGGAAGGGGAGAGTTCGGAAGTGAAGCTTGTAGCTCTGCTGTGAAGGCAGTGACAAATGGAAGACTGCTCTGTATCCCTTAAGTTTTGCACATTTGAGAGAATGTGGGGATCTGCAGCTTGCAGCCTGGAATGCTTTTTTTTTTTTCCTGCAAGGTTTTCATGTTAAGTCTACATGGATTAGATTTGTAGCTGTCCTGAGCAATTGGTACTCTGACTGCAAAGCCTTTGGAGAAAAACCTTTTGCTGATTGTATCGTACTTTTGGTAGGGCATGTATTAGAGTTCCTGGCAACTGTTTCTAAAGATTTTTGCTTCATGCAAGGTCTTAAAGAAAATTTTCTTCTCTTGTATTTTTTTTTCTTCTCCCCTCAGGGAACTAGAGGGCCTGACGCATCCTATACATCCTGCATTTACTCTGACCACAGTCCCTCCCTGTTCTCACGAGCGGAGCTCAGCCCTGCTTCCCTTCCTGTTGATTCCCAGTCAGCTACATGGTAAGTTTTCATTATCTCTGCACTTGTTGCCACGAGGTAAAACTCTGGCAGACTCTCTCTAAAATCCATTAGCACTGGGCATTGAGGGCAGAGTAGGCAGAGTACTTCATGCCCGTCAGAGATCGTTCAGTTGTATTCCAGGCTGACTGCAAGGAAGGGGAGATAGTATTGAATTAGCATTGGAGCTGAACTTCAGCATAGATTGTTAGAGGAATAAAATATGAAGTAAAATATGTGACAGAATTAAATCCATCAGTTCTAATAAAAGAAACAGAAGAAAGCAAAGAAATATTGGACCCTTAAATCCCATTAACCAGGCCAGAGAGAGAATGCGTTAAAAGGAAGCTGCACTGTATCTTTTTTCATTGTTTGATGAAATAATCTTTTTCACCCTTTAAGTAGTGTGTTTAAAACTCCTAGCATTTCTGAAACAAAGAGAATATACAGCCACCGAGCTAGCTGGTTTTTATACCTTCCTTTCTGAGTATTGTCCTTCAGTGCAATACAGAGCCATTTCTTTGTTCTCACAAGCTAGCAGTTAAATTGTATGTAAATGTATGCAAATTAGATGCTGTCTAATAAAGAGAGTCATTAGATGGAAGAAATATTTAGTTTAGGGGGAAAAAAAGAGAAGAAAGCAGGTGTATTTTGCAATAGAAAAATGTAAGATTGCAAAAGCCCCTCAAACTTTGGGTGAAGGGTTTTTATAAAGCTATTAAAATATTTTCTAAAAGGCTTGCCCTACTCTTGGTCCTATTTTCTGTGTGTTTTTTTATGTATATACACTTCTGTGTTCCTAAAACTCAGTGGCTGTGCTATATATACAGACGTAAGTATTGTATTCATAAGTATTTTATTTCTTTTAATCATGTAGCTATGAATTTACACACATGTACCTTGTACAGGGATGTGTTTTCTGCTACTGAGCAGACAGACCTGGAATCCACACGGTAAATTTTATTTTCATGGATTGATTTATTCATCATATGCTCTGACTGGATACCTTTTCTCACTAAATCATCTTCCTCCATTTTATCAACCCCCTCCTCAACAATTTTAAAGCTTTTTTTTTTTCCCATTTTATTTATTCACCAAATCTCAGTGCCAGATACATTTCTGTTCTTTCACTTGCATTTTCTGCCAAGTTATCCCTTTTGAGGTATGGAGACTTGATTTAAGTCTGAAGCAAGTGACCATTCTAAACATGAAGTCACAGTTCTACTGTCAGGTGTCATAGCACTAAAGAAGCTAGGAACGTGAAGCTTTGTGTCATCCAAAGCTGGACATTCCAGACCTGTGGATTGAGCACTTGTATCCATGTAGGCTCTGAAAGATTTAAAATATATGAACCTTTTTTTCTTGCCACTTCTAAGGAGATAAAATTTGAGACTTTTTTCTCTCTACCTTTTGAGTTTCTACTCTCACTCTTTCAGCACTTCTGTTTGGGTAGACTAGTATACAGAGGTGACACAGCTCAATTATTTTGAAGTCATATTTTATGTCTGATGGTCAGCTATCGTGGTTTCAGGCAGATGAGACAATAGCTGTATGTCGACTGGCCTATTTTCTTCTGTCGTAGTTTTTCAAGTCTGGAAGCCTGAAGACATATATGTATATGTGTATAAAATATATGTATATAAAAATAATGTTGTTTAAATATTTACATATAAAGCCAAGGGATTGGCTTCCTTCCCAGAATTACTGGAACTACCTTCCCCAGGAACATTTGGACTTGAGAAATCTCTACAGCAACACTTTTTTTCCTGAAACTAAACAACTCGTGAAGTGAATAACTAGCTCTGCACCCTTTGTTATGCATATGGGTTCTTCAGCTTGGGGTGATGGAGAGACCTCTGTGCATGGGTAGTTAATTTTCAGCTAATTATGATAAGATTATCTTTTATTGCCCTTTCCACCCCTCAGTTTCTCATTGGCTTATTTTATGAGAGTTTACAGGGGAGACTCCAGCAGAGTGGGAGTATTTTTGTCAGAGTTCTAGGACAGGTCCATGCAGTGTGCTGCATCTGAGCGGCGTGCAGTCTGGACACTGCATTCCTTTCTGGGCAGCTGGAAGGGCAGTCAGACTGATCACTCAGAGCACCCCAGTTGCCCAGTGTCCCAACCACCCTGGCTGAGCAGTCAGCAGAGAACCCATAACGTGTCTGCTGCCCAGTGGGAAATGTAGGCAGGGTCATTCTAAGGAGGTGGTGGAGGGTTGGCATTCAATGTTTCAGGTGCTCTTGAAGGTACGATAGAATATGTAAGGTGAGGGTTGTGAGGAATGCAGAGAAAATCTGAGCTATAATATAAAGATGCTGGAGAGAGATGAGGTTAAAGTGAGGAGTAACACGAGGTATAGTGGTGACTAGGAGGGATGAGGCCACCTTAGCAAACAGAAAATGTTAGTGGTTTTCTGACTCTCTTGGAGCACCACTCTTCTAGACTTTCTGGCATTGAATGTCCAGGAGAGCTGCGTCGTTAATGGTGCAGGCATTTAAGATGGATGTTTACACATAGTTTGCAATCTTGCTAGGTGTAGTTATGCACATTCTTCAGATTTCGGGAGGTGATTGTTAATCCTGAAACCCTAATTGGGAGATTTACGCTGGGACAGACTAGCAAACAAAGTACCTTCTGTCTCTCATGTTCTTGATCAGGTTGCAAAAAGTACATACAGATGAGTGATGCTAAAATGCGAGAGGAGTGATGCGGGCTTAGGGGCAGGGATCTGATTAATTCTGTATTCCTTCCCATGCTTCCTGTGGTCTGTAGTAATTGTTCAGGACAGGAGAGGCTTCAGTGCCTACTTACTTTTGAGGATACGCACCTAACTACCTTATCCACCTCAGCAATGGCAATAATACAGCTTCCCTACTCTTGAACATTGCAAGATGTGAGACTTCTGTATCCTGTGACGATGGATCCAAAAGCAGTACTGTAGACAGATGTGGTAACCAGATCACCAGTCCATTGGATCAGGCATCCATCCTGTTAAATGTCTTCAGCTGCAGCAGTGGGAGGCACAAGGAATCCTAAATTGTAATAGTGGAACAACTAATTTTTTCACTAATTTTAGTCATCTTAATAGTAGGTGAGAATTTTTAAACCTTTACCTGTCAGGAGCTTGTGCATCTTTAAAGAAATAGTTTTAAGAAATAAAATATGCCACACTAAACTAATCCTACAGCTAACAAACAGGCACTGGGACTAGCAGCTTTTGCTATTACCTACTGCTTATTATTGTTATTATTATTATTTCTTTTTAATTATGCAAAGTGCTAATCAGTTTGATTATGCACAGTGCTAATCAGGTTAATTATGCAAAGTGCTAATCAGTTATTCTCTAAGCACACGAGGAGAGCAGAGGTGCTGGCAGTGAATGGTGGTTCTAGATGGGGGTAGTCACGGCAGTCATTCCTTATTAAAAGAGGAGTTAGGTGAGATGATAGGGGTTTTTTGCTTCCATTAAAAAGTAAATAAAAAAAGAAAAAAAGAAAGCCATGAGGGGGATAGTTCTGGTGGGGTAATTCTTCTTTCACAGCAAGGCAGACTTTTTTTCCAAGTCAGCTCATGCTGTTGGATAATTTCTGTAGGAGTTTGAGTGCATTGATTTGGGCAAATGTATTGCAGGGGAGTCTTTTAATGAGAAGGGTACAAGGTGTGCCCATGTAATGGGTCAGGGTGCATAACTAGAAAAATCACAAATTAAGGGAGTTTGGTCAATCTGACAGAATCACCTTTTAGGAGCTGGTAAGTAGGATACTGACAACGTAACACGGATTACGGTTGTTCATATGTTTTTACGGTTGAAGGTACTCTATGCGCATACAAAATGTGTTTCTTTCAGTGTAATGCCTTTAAAAGCTGTAGGAATGCAGGGTGCCTTATCGGTGGAACGTATGTTAGACTGTGTTTCTTCTTCCCCTTTGGCCCTAAATTATAAATTTTGTGTTCCTGTGAAACAAGATCTGTTTTCAGTGAGCTACGTTCTCCTGGCAATTGCTGAAGATTCAGTGTGTCCCTCTTACTATGCTCAGTGTCTAATATCTAGCCAGTATTCCTTATTTGATTATGTTTCAGTGTTGGTGTGGGATACATAAGCATTACTTTTTTCAGTTAGTAATGGAGATGACATTCCCAGAGCAGAAAACTACTTGCTCATAAAAGTAGTGGGTAAAGGATCTTAAGAGGCTTTTGTAGTCATTAAAACAAAAGACTGCTTCGTATAAGGCCATCAGTACTAGAAGGTTACTGCACCAACGATGCAAGATAAATTTTCCTTGAAAAACTAAGCATTGAAGGTACTTACTTGCGGGGAGTCACGACAAATTTTCAAGTATTCTAAAGCTAGGAAGTAAAGCAAAGGATCTCTAGTATATGGCTTAAACCGGAGCCTGAAAATTAATAGTATTGCCTTCTTGCCTTTGTGAAAACTCCACAAGACACTGATCCTTAAAACGAATTTACTACCAAATATGTGTTCACAAATGCTCGTCTATTCTTACAAATTTATTCTGGTTGGTGTTAGAAATCTAGGCAGATCAATGGTCCAGCATCAAGTCTAATGTCTTAGACCTGGAAGAGGGGAGTATGTGATTCAAATAAACTTAGGTGAGAGGGGGAGACACCAGTGTACTGAGAGTCTGAATGCTTTCTTATCTGAGCATCCACATCTTTTCAAGTGTGAGTCAAATCCTGAGGAAGGACAACTCAAAAGTTTTCATTTTTCTATGGATATTTCCCCATAGTTTCTAAAAGCTTCTGTAGAGTCAGAAGACCCTTGAAAGGCTAATAGCATAAACCCCACACCATAGTATTTGCATCTTACAAACATAAATCTACCTGAGGCGTAATTGTAACTTCTGTTGAATTTCACCATCTCAGGTGGCTGGCTCAATGGATTGGGGAGCTAGAAAGGCAAGATTCATATTCTGTTCCTAATCCTACTGCTTTTTTTGTAACCCTACTAAATTGCATTACCTTGTTCTGCTTTAGTTTTCCTTGATGGCATAGTATGGTTAATGACACCTATGTAATGCAGAGGAGGTGGTTTGTGAGGCAAGTGTGTTGTTTGCAAAGTTCTTTGTTATCCCTGGACTAAAGGGCTTATGGAAGTGCTCTGTACTATGGGGAGTTATTTGTGTTATTAAGAAGCATCAACAATTCTTGTGATATTGTGTAAATTAGTGCAAGATGGCACCAAAATAGTTTGTGTAATGGTTTAGCAACAAATGAGGAAACCCCAATAAGGAAATCCGTGCCTCCTGTGCTTTAAGAAGTGTGCCTTCAGTGAGCAAGGGAATTCATTTGCTTGTATGGCAGAAAGGCATTACTTCAAAACTCCTTGTGCATTTTCTTGAGGACCTGGTGTTCAGAGGGGCAGGCTAACTGCTACTCAGCCCAGTAGGAGCTGAGTCTGCTCATTGGCATTCACACAACTGAGAGCTGGTGGGGAATTAATAACAATAAGATTTTAAACGTTCAGCCTGACCTTTTAAAGTTACTGACCTGCATTCAGGTTACAAACACGCGGCAATTTTCTCTTGAGCTGCAAAGCTTCTAAATGTTAAATCAGTAACTCAATCAGACTACAGGCTCTTCTCCTCTCTGTTCTCTCATGCCCAGCTGCCATGACTGGAGTAAAGGAACAAGAAAACTATCTAAACATATCCATATCTTACTGTGACACAAGTACTTGGAAGGAGTCCCACTGACATAAACTAACACAAAGTGACATATTGTTTAAAAAGTTGTTTCAAATGTCTTCTCCCATTGATCTTCTTCAAGGGAGATAAATAAACACTGTGTGTGGTGCAGCCAGGCTGAGTATCTTTGCTCCTAGGAATATTTATACATTCTCTGGTGGTTGTTTGTATTGCTGTTTGTTGACTGTAAATTCCAGACCTGTATGTTTGTAATGTACACATTTACAAGAGCAGTGCAGTTTTGGGAGTATGGTCAGGGTAGTGTCTTATGAACACTACCAGGTGGATAGTGGGTGATTTGTTTTTTCCTTCCAAAGTAGTGAATTTGTCTTTGTGCTCCCAGTGAAAGAGAGGGCTGTGGTGGCAGGAACTTTAGTAAAGCAGGACCTTCAGCTCCATGAGGAAAGCAATATAGGATTTGTCTGGTAGGAATCAAGTTCCTTTAGCTTTTCATCTAATTAAGAAGTAGCTGTTGCACTCTCAGTTCATTCAGTGGTGATAAGGATGATGTGTGCTTTCTCTCAGGAGGAAGTCACAGATGACAAAATTCCTGGTTGCAGAGACCCCTCCTGCCCCTCTGTTCCTGTTTCACAGTTCTCTCCCATGTCTTTGAATAAAATCTTCCCTTTTTAACTTATTGTTATTAAGGCTGTGGGATTGTGTAGATTTTGGGAGCAATGTAGGCACTTTCGTCCTCTAAACTGAATGAGCATAGCTGCCTGAACATAATGTACATGAAGGAAGAGTTCAGCTTGAGCAGTTGACATTGCTCCTATTAGGTGAAATTTTCCTTGAACCCGTGCTTCTGTCATATTTGTGCAAGTTAAAATTACATGTTTCTAATGTTCCAAATTGTTTAAAGCCTGCCTAGCACTTTCCTCTCTGCTCTCTCATGTACCTTATCTACATTTATTAGACACAGGTTTCGCTGCCTTGAAGTTACCATCACAGAAACTGCTCTCATTTGCATATAAGTTTTATTGACATGTAACTATTTTTAATTAGTTTTAGATTTAAGTTTTGGGAGAGCTGCTTCTGTTTCTGGTGGGCTGTTTATGAATCTGATACTAGAGGAAAACGTTTGGTTTTGCCCATGCTAAAATATCCTGGTAACTTCTTCTAAGAGTTCTTGTGTCTTTGTGGTTTGTAATGGAATCAACTGAATGACCTTTGTGGCAGGGATGGTTTGGAGTTTTTTGTTCTACTTGATGCTTGTGCATCTCACCACCCTGACAACAGCTGTTCCACTAAAATAAGGAGGACCTACTTTGGTTATCAGCTTCTTAATGAACTCAAGAGGCAGAGGCCTGCCTGGTGGTCCTGCAGTTGCCGTACTGTTGATGGTCACAAAGCACTGATGTGTTGGTATGTAGAAGATTCTCTTTTTCACTTGACTATTTGAAAGTTCAGGGAATTACATACAGGGGGAAAAAAAAAGTGAAATAATATTTCGTTTATCTAAAGCCAAACCTGTGAATGCTAGAATTAAAGTTGACAGAGCAACTTCAACTTCCCTCTGCTTTTCCAGTTTTTACGTGATCGCATGCTGGTTTTGGTGGAAACCAGTCTTCTCATAGTACACCTGATGGACCTGGTCTGAGGTTGAATAGAGATTCTTTAGTAAGAGGCTGTTTTCTTTGAGATCGGTTGCTTCACTTACTGCAAACACAGGAAGTTGTTTAGTGTATGAGGCAGAACATAGCAGAAACAAAAGGGTGCTTTTATTCTCAAGATTACAGTGAGAACATGCATGTACTTGCAGGAAAAAATGTGCTTGAATTGAGTTGCTTGTAAAATCAGACGTCTTTAGGTGGGTTACAAAGCAAGCTAGTATTTCTGCTTTCTTTTACCAATTCACTTGCTCATTTTAACTCTTCGCTCTTTCTACCTTTTAAATCATTCTGTTTGATTTCCTTTAAAGAAAAAAAACAAAGTCAATACCAGTTACTACAACAGCCCATCCTGGTCTTGCATCACTTTACTTCTATGTGAAAGACTTTTTTTTTCTCCTTTCTTCCTTTTTTTTTTTCTTTTTCTTACTCTCCCTATGAATTGCAATTTCCAGGATTTTGACTTTCAGTTGGTAGGAAATGCACTATGTTCTACATTTATTCACTGACAAAAGTGCACACAACTCTTCCTGACACTTTGACAGTTTAGTGGGAGATGCTGCTCTAAGTAGAATGTGTCTGTCTGTAGCCAGGTCCGTTTTCTAAGCACTGGGAATTCAGCTGTTTTCTTGTGAATTCTTCTTTTCATATTTTATTACTACAGAGAGAATACAAAGAGTGCTTGTTTCTTTCTTTCTCTCTCTTTTTTTTTTTTTCCTCCAGTTGACACAATCAGTATTATTTGAAGAAAAAAAATTACACACAGAATGGGAAATAGGGTGGGAAAATGTAATAGGAACTGCAAATCTTTTCTGTCTTGTCTGAGTAAATGAGAGCTGATGAGAGATGCAGCACAATGAGGTCTAGGGAATGCTTGCTGAACTGGTATATAAAGATTGTTTCATTTTGCTTCATTTCATTTTACTGTATTGAATTTGAAAGGGAAAATTGCAGCGGACATGAAAGTTTGCTGTGGAAACACCTTCGGTTCCTGTACCCTTGACGTGAACCTGGGCAAACATGAAAAGGAACGTTAAATAAAGTAGTGTATGAATTGTGTAGGTGTGCTTCAGAAGCTACTTTTTGAAGAGTGCCCTTTCACAAAGAGTGGCCCTGCCTCTCAGGTTATTCTGCTGCTTCTGTTTTTAATCTCTTAAGGTGTCATTCTGGGTTGTCTTGTGGGTTTTTTTGTAATTTTGTAGTGCGGGGAGAGTGTTGAGTCAAAACCATACTGATTTGCAAGGCTATGTGGCTGCAGCATTTCTGAATGCCAGTTTTCAAGAAGACTGGAAGGAGATTGTTTCTTCCCCCATTTATGCCCACCCTAGAGGTTCTTCTCCCCTTTTCAAATGAGTATAACTCAGGGGAACTTGGTCCTGGGTAGGATACTACTACAGCAGAGCACTCCTTGGTAGACAATTTTACCTTGTGTGTTACAAGCTGTGCTTTTGTCCTACTGGAGTAACTGCTCATTGTTTGCTGGAAGGAGGAGGTGTAGTTAAAATCAGGTGTGAGTCAGTTTAATCTGAATTTTTTTTTTCTTGTACTACCTTAGGCATTGTTAATTCTCAAAAAATGAGGAACATGAGATTTCTTTTTTTTATTCTCCAAGTCAGTTGTTAAAGTCTGAAGTAATGCATCATGAACAGCAAACATTGCTGCATGAAAACTCTGACAATGCAGACTATAAGATTTGACACTCCTGTTGGAGCCATTACCCTTGGAAAAGATCTCTGATGAGAAAACATATAAAAATTAAACCTTTTTTCTAATCTAAATATGCAAATTGTAATCTTCAGAAGTAAGATTCAACATCCTTGTCTTCAGAGTCCAGCTGGTGTGTTCCCATGGCAGGTTCGTGTCATGAGCAGATTTAAGATTCTTCTCCTGGAAAAGTTTTTTAACTTCTGGAAACTTCTGAATTTCTATGAGGTAGGCATGCTTGGCAAGCCTTTGCCTGCAGAGCATCATGCTTTGTACACACATTCCCTTATCAAAGTCCCAGAGTGAAGACGTGGGAGTAGGATTGGTGGGCACAGGAAGAAAAATGAAGGGGGGGTGGTTTTATTTTTCTCCAAGCAAAGGGGTGGTTTAATGGCATGGTGTAATAGAGCTCTCCTGCCACTCTGAGGGTTAGGGAATGATTGGGAAGGTTATTTAATTCCTCCCCCCTCCACCCCTGCCATTACCACTACCTGTAAATGGAGACCTGCAAGTGCAAGGGCACCCATAGGGATGTCAGTGTCTCTGGATGTGATTCATTCCAAGGAGCATCTTTCGAGCTCAGTATCTAAAATCTGGGTGTTGCTAAGTGCTGTGGATTCACGATCCTGGTTTAAGCACAATCCCTTTCTTCATGGCTGTGGTTTTGGAAGTGGAAGAGTTCTTCATTGTCGGGTTTTCTTCCTAGATAAACTTCATAGGCTCAGACAGATAAATCTTGGATAACAGAAGGAAAGTGACAAACACAAAATTCTTCTCGATCTAGGAGTGGGTAGCTCATGGAAAAGGGAGGCAGTGTTCCCACTAATATGAATAGATGTAATGGCTATGGAGCATTAAGAACAGATCTAAGAATTTAAAAGCTGATTAAAATGCAGAACGTGTTGGGATATTTTGGGGGTGGGGTAAGACAACCAACCTTTTCTGCAAATTTTTCTAGTCCGAGTCTTTACGCTGTGCAGTCTGACTAGCTATGCTATTTCATATACAATAGGAATTCAAGGAATATTCTTTTTAGCAGAATAAACAAATTTTTGCTGCTTGACATGTGAAATGTTTGTGCTAGTAAATTCCACAGACAGCTTCTTCCCCCCCCAAGTATTGTTTTGTCTGATTATACAATCTTGAAAGTTTAGAATTGACTGGTTTACTGTAAGAAGCATTAAGTAAATGCAATCTCCCTATTTTTAATAACAGAAGCTCAAATTTCATGTGAGATCACACCAGTACTCCAGTGTAATTAAGTTTATGGTTTTCTTATGCACTTCAAGTGCCTGTGATGTGCAGTTAATAGTATTTTTCAGATGAGTATTAGGACACCTCAGCAGTGATGCCAGTGTGGGCTGGTGTCTATCAGCAGTGCAGGCACCACAAAACAAAGGAAATTGCAAGACCCTGTTATAATTTGTCTAAAAATATGCATGACAGCAGAGCTTTTTTTTTAACCTGAGTTTAGAGAGTGATAAGGCTTTGAATTAGAGTGAAGCTTCATAAATGAATCAAGCATGAAACAAGATTTTCAAGCTTGGCTTTAAGTCCAGCGTGTATTGAGAGTGAAATATGGCTGGATATAAGATCTTCTGCATTTTGGATTTTTTATAATGACTGTATCTCAAGTCTGTTTTTTGCTACACAGATTTTGACTGTAAGCTGATGTAAGACTGCATAGGAAGTTTTGGAGAAAAGCTTTGAATGAACTTTTCATCTCTGTGCATATACACAGATATATTATTTTGTTTGTTTGCTTAAAGGAATCGTGATTTTGCAATACGATAGCATTCTTTTTCTATTTCTAAGGAAAGAAAATAATACTTAAGATGCCAGAGAATTCCAGAGAAATGGGTTGGAATTAGTAAAACAAAATATTTAATTTAAACTGGTGGGAATTTTTTGTTTATTTCAAAGAAGTTTTGATTTTCAAATGTTTTGAAGATGAAGGCCAAAATTTTCATTTCACTAGGAGAAAGAATATTCCTGACTTTGCTCCATATGACATGCTTGTTGAATATTGAAACTTAAAATTTTAGGTAAGTAGGTTTGGATGTAGAGCTGGATCTGCATATGCAGTGTGTGTAACAGGTCTGTAAATCAGGATAAGACTTGATTATTCCAGTATCTCGGACTGTCTGGGCTGGAGTCTGTAGCATCAGGATTTTGGGGTTCTTGAGATTCAGCTTGGTTGTGTACAGAAGTGCTGGAATTGAGCCCCTAGTTCCTTTCTGAAACAGTCCCCTCTGACACGACAGGACTATCAGACTTGCTGACAGGAATGGTGACGTTCTCACGGGTCAATAAAGCCTGCCCTCCCCAGGCACAGCTTGCTTTACGTAGGTATGTAGGGACACAGCAAAGACCAGTAGGCAGAATGCGGGCCATCTTCTCAGTCACCTGCTTTCCGGCTCATGAGCTCACTCCTGTGCAATGCATAGCTGTGTTGTGGGGACAGCAGATCTGGAAAAGCTCTGGCAGGTAGCCATAGAATAGCCCTTCCCTTACTTTATTAAAACAGCACATGCAAATGCTAACCAACTGTTTATTTTGCTCATGCAAATTTTTTGCCCATGCAAATTGAGACTGCAGGTTTCCTTCATTACACATAAAGAGGTTAGAATGTCCTTTTTGAGTGGGAAATAATAGCAAGGATAGTTTAGTAGCACCACTTTTTATTCTATTTCCTCCTTAATCAAACGAGAACCACACAGACTTCGGTGTGACTGATGCAGCAGTGAGGACTACAGGATTTGCCCCCACAGGTATTAACTTGTGTCAGTCCTTTCTTTGTCTGATATCTGCCTCTTAGGGGGACTGATGGGGGGCAGGAAGCAGCGCCATTGGGACAGTGGGAGTAGCTGCTGTGGCTTCAACTGCCCATTGCTGGCTGGGAAATGCTAACTGACATTTGAGGGAACATACTTTATATGAGAAAGTGATGAGTGAATGGAAATTAAAACAAAAAGGTTGAAAATAGAGCTGTAATCAATCTATCCCTGCATCTCTATAAGCCAGGGAAAGTATTTCATAGTGAATTTGGGGCAGATACTGCAGCAAGTGCCACAATAGCGGGGGGTCTTCCCCCACTCCCTCCTCCCCTTCCATTAAATCTACATTTGGAAGGTGGATGGTGCTGACTCATAAATTAAATTGGGGTAATACATACAGTGTATATATATTTCTGTCACTTTGTCTCAAATTAAACACGAACCTTCTCCCCTGACAAGATGATAGAAAAGTTAATTGCTCGCCCTGGCTTTAAATTGGAATTTGAATTTGCAAAATGCTAAAGGTTTATGAGATCTAAATCATGAGGAGCTTAAATTACATTCCTGTGATAAAATATTAATAAATCAATTAAAACATAAGCCGAGTATAATATTACTTTTTTTGTAGGAACCTTGAACACAATAATTCATTAGAGTGTGCAGTAACAATTATTGTATCTTTTTTAATTTTCTTTTTTATTAGTTTCTCTTTTTTTAAACTGGGGAAAAGGCAACATCAGATGGGAAAACACCACACAATGGTGGAATATTATCCTGGTACCAAATCTAGTCATCTCCTAGTAACGATGCACATACATACAAAAGCACCTGAACACCCTGAACTCCACACATTGCACCATGGCTCGAGTAGAACAGGATTCACTCACTCAAAGCTGGGGGCTGGTTTTCACCTTTTCACAATAGGAAAGAAGGGCAATAGCATGAGGAGAAGAAATCTTACTGCTCCTGTTTGGGTGGGGCTTTTTGTTAGGTTTTTTTGTTGGTTTTTTTTTTCGTTTGTGACCTCTTTCCATGCCATTTTATCCCTTTCTTATTCTCCTTCTATTCTCCATTCTCTTTATCAGTACAGGATCGGTATGATTTCAGTGTCAAAACTATAAAAAAATTCACAGACCTTTCTGTAAAACTGGCCTGAGTTTTGTGTTAGGGAAACCCAGGTTAGAATTGGATTTTGTTGCTAGATTTTTAGTTACGTTGTGAACAACTCTCGCAGCTCTAATCTTTACATAACCCATTTCTGTGTACTATATAAAGAGCACTTCAGGCACAGTATGAAACTTAGTTATTATTTGAGGAAGGAGGTGTTATGCTAGCTCAGCATGCATTTCTTATATGCAAACATTAATACACAAGGAATGCAATTATTACATATACCTGCACACCTCTAGTGCCTGTGAAGGTGCAGATTCCTTTGTCAAGTGCTTTTTACCTTCTGTGAAATGACTGGACTGCGTGTCTGATACAGCTATGCTTAGTAAAGGGTCTAATTGCTATTATTACATTATTTGTGTTTGAATTCTTGAAAGGTTATTTAGCACAAATTATGTGTTAGTGTCAAATTGGCAGCTCTGGGGACTGAAGTCTGCTGTACATATCCACAGTGCAGGTCCTGTGGCTGAGCGTGCTGTGCCCACCCTCCCCTGCCCCTTGGAGTCGTGCACAGCCATTGCTCCTGCTGGCCTTGGAGAGCTTACTTCATATTCTCCTGGGTTTGCTATTTGCAGGTGAGACCGTGGCTTGTGTGGGTGTCGTGTGCTGCAGCCAAGGGTCTTTTGACTAAACCGGGGCATTATACAGAAGCCCCAGCCTGGTGCCCCTCTCAGGGGAGGAGAGGCCTGTGCGGGAGGCGGCAGGGAAGGGGTGCGCAGCTGCTGCTCCCACCTCTCCTGCGAGCAGCCTGCAGCCATCTCCCTCCAGCAGCACGGGGCAGCTGCTGTTGGCCAGCTGAAAGCAGTCAGGGCCAGAGTCAGCCGGGGAAAACAGCGAGAAGAGATCCAGGAGCAGGTGGTGGTTTGTGCTTCTAACCACCTGTCTGAGTAACGCTTTCCTGTGCTGCCCAGAAGCTATGGCAGGCTCCGGTTTTCTCTGGGCATGGGATCCCTCATGATGCTCAGGACCCTCCTCAAGGTGAGTCTGTAACGAGTTCATTGAAGGATTCTGCTTTACTGTGCTCCTGGCTGTCCGAACTTGGGAGTGACCTCAACTTAAAATTAAACCTGAGTTTCCACAGGCTTTTGCATTTGCCATCCGTCTGCTGATGAGACCAGTCAGGGTCTGTTGTAGTAATACAGAATAAAATCAAACTTTGTGTTTTTAAGCATATGTACCCTTTCAGTACTGCTAAGCTCTTCATCAATATTAAAGAGTCAGTTGTTAGTTTTTACATGCATTGCTTTTCATTTTCCCCATTTTATGAACAGGCGACGTGAGAAAAGTCACTTTCCACCAGATCCCATTGTCACGTAACAAACCAGTGGAGGTGATTCAAGTGATTACATGTCTTCCATACAGCCCAGCTTTGCACTGAACCTCACCAAAATTGGAGAAATGCCTGTTTGTCAGGAAATAGAAGATGATCATTGAGCTCGTTTTGTGCAGACTGAGAAGCAGCCATCAGATGCAATTAGCTTCTTGTGGCTACCAAAATGAGGTAGCATTTAAACAAACAAGCTAAAACTGAAGGCTTCATATCACCAACATGGTGTGATGGTCCTTTTTTATGATAGCAATAAGTTGTTGAGGGATGACCCAGTATTATTTATTCATGGCACTTAATAATTGCATTTACTCAATAGATTCTGTACTTCACAAATTCTGTTATAGAGTGTGACTGAATCTTCGTGCATTCCTGTAAATACATTTTTAAAATTGGATTAGTTGAAATTCATGTGTGTGTGGGGAGGTGTTCCAGATTTTTCTTGTGTACAGGGATGACTTCCAGCACAAGCGAAGAAAACTTTTAATGCCAAGTTATTTATCAGTGCTGTCCTTCTGTGAATCATGGGAGTTATACTGGTGAAGTCATAGAATCATAGAATGTTAAGGGGTTTGGAATGGACTTTGAAGATTGCCTGGTCCTGCTACCCACATGCCACGGGCAGGGACACCTCCTGCTAGACCAGGTTACTCAAGGGCTTATCCAACCTGGCTTTGAACACTGCCAGGGCTGGGACATCCACAACCTCCAGGAACCTGTTCCAGTCCTTTCTCTATGGCCCACTGTCCTTGCTGGGGGCTGAAGTAGACTATATGCACAAAAGCATTGTTGCCTCCTGCCCCTGCCCTGCCCAGACCTAAAAGTTTATTTTAGCCCTGGGTGACATCAGGTGCTGGAGGTGGTGAGTTGAGGCTCATAAACATGGAGAGGAGGACATGGACTGGCCAGTGCCAGTACAGGGAGTGCCCTACAGCTTTGAGGATCATCCTGTCCAAAGCCTTACTTCCCTGTCCCACACGAGGACCACCATGTCTGCCTTACTCTGCCCCAGGGAAACACTGTGAGGACGGACAGACGGACAGACGCTGCTGTAAGTGCCTGTTGGGGGCACCGAGTTTCTCGCCGATGACGGTAAACATGATTTGGCTCCCGCGCTCTTGTAATCAGGCTTGCTCTTGCTGAAACAGAGATTGCTCTATTGCAGTGCCAGGCCTGTAGCAATACCAACTGTTAAATAATAAACAGGCCCTGGTTGTTGGCAGCGGCTCCCGGCCCCCCGCCCCTGCCAGCATGGAGTGCCCGTTCCGTGGGTTTACCTGCCTGTGCTCTGGAGCGCGGAGCAGCGCCGTGGTCGGTGGAGGTGGAAGCAGCACAGAGACATCAGTCTCTGTCTAATCTGCTTAGTTTATTATTCTCCAGGGACCTGGGGTGATATAGCAAACATGCAGTGCTTTGGCAGCACTAACAATGGCTGTGCTGTTGTTCTAGATAATATTACAGGCTTTTGCCTGATGCATGGGATATTTTCTTCCTCTGTTCAACTGCCCATTTGCTAAGGTCTTATTTTCTTTTCTTTTTTTTTGAGAGGGGTAAGGTAGGTGGTGGGAGGGACTAGTTCCTCCTTAATCAGCTCTGCTATTTCCTGCAAATTAAAAAATAAAGTAATGAGCTTAACTAGCTTGTTCTCCTGGTGGCAGAGTGGTATTTATTGTTTTATTGCACTAATAAGTATTATTGAACATTTTTCCAGTATTTATAGTTAGAATGGACATTGAAATGAAGAGCAATTCTGTTAGTGAATGAAGGGACTTCATTATGGAAGTCATTCCCGCAGTGGGGATAAAATACTGCAGCAAATAAGCCCCTGTTCTTATCTCCATTTTGGCCCCTTCTGTAGTTTTCGTTTGATTTTCTTCTAACTGTGTATACTGTATGCATGTGGAAAACACTACGTCCTGGTTTATGTAGAAGTGAAGCTCGAGCTTCGAGATGAGTTAGGAAAAATATTGTGATATTGTGAAGAATAAGAGATTATACTGCAGAGTTAAAATGTAACTGCATGAATAGACTCAAGTGTACATATTAATTTCCCTTTCGTTCTCCAAACCTTGTGTGGAACACAAGCCAGAATTTTCACTTGGTGGGATAATGATTCTGTTTTTTTAGAACCCATATATGAAATGAATTGTAAGCAAAGACATTTTCCATTCCATGCTACTACAAAGTTTTATATTTGGAGTCAACTAAACTTTGCACAGCATAGACCATTTTGGTCATCTGTGAGGGACATTCCTGAGCTGTGGGTTAGCCATGACGTGGATGCTACAAAAGATCTTTTTGTTTGTAACAAATATTGCAATATAAAAAGTGTCATGTCTTCCAGTGTTCTGGAGGGAATTCTGTCATAAAATTCCCTATCAACTCTACTTGAAACTCCACCCTTTATCATAATTATGGCAGGTGCAAGTATAAGGAAGCAAATGTAATTAGTAATCAGGCCTGTGAGTACTGCCCTGTTACTAGCTTTTTATTTCCTCTATGTAGCTTTGCCATTACAGATCTGAGAACCCAGTAAAGCCCTTGCATGATTAATGCTTAGTTTTTAAACCAAGAAACACAAGATGGTGAAGGTCTGAGGCTCACTGATGCTGTTTCTTCTTAAAATGAAGGGTGTTGTGTATATCTGTCCATTTTCAATAGGTGAGTCAAGTTAAACGCTCCAGAAGAAGGTGGGAAAACTTGAGTTTGTCTAAATCCTTGGTCCAAATCTCATCACATGGGGTTTTCAAATCATCTAGATGATGTTAGGAGACATGAGCAGTCTTTGTTTCCCATGCCATTTGTTTTCCTAGCATACTTGAGCACTTCTGAAAATTCTTGTGTGTTTTTTTAATCATCCCTGAAGGCTTTGGCCTGAACAAGCATCTGGCATTTGACGCAGTCTGTATTGAGATTGCAGTAATGACTTCTTCCCCTGTTTGTCATTTACTTGAGTAGATCTCTACAGACTCTTTTTGATTTATTCTCAATGGGAGCAAGTTGGAGTTCAGTGCTGCTGGATGTCTTCAAAATATAGAAGTACAGGCAATGAACTTGTTGGTTAATGCGTTCTTTCTGAAAGTTGTAGAATTTACATAGGTTTATACTTTTTTTTTAAACTTTTTTTGATTTCATAAGAATATTGAAGCGATGCCAACAGATAATTTTCAGGAGGCTTGAGCAGGGCAGCTACAGGTATGCAGGGAGAGGCAGTGCACTCAGGAGATTAATGAAGTGCCTTTGCAGCTGCTATTGTAGAAGCTGGAAACCTTGTTTCATTAAGCAGAAAAATAAACTACAGAAACAGAAGACTCCCTCTCCTTCTTTCTGAAAGTGTTTCCTTTCTTAAAATGCACATTTTTAATCCAGTGGGAAGAGTCTTTTCTTACTGCTGACATACTCCTTAAATCATATTGTTTTCAGGCAGTAGGTAGAGTGTGTAGATGAGTGACATTTGCTTGTAACTGTAACTAAAACAGAGTTTTAGTGACATAAAAAAAAAATTACTGCATTTATAAGCTGAACCATTTACAGCAGGTAGAAGGAAAATTCAAAGCTAGAGTTAGGAATGGAAAACATCTCTTAGCACTTTCAGTGCCTGCAGCTGTGCCATCTTGGGGTGTGATTTATTTAGATTTGCTGGTCAGTATTTGGTCAAGAGAATCACCAGGAATAACTGGATGGACCCTTGGGAGCGATTCAGTAGGTGGTGCTGTTCCCTTGAAGCCAGCTCTGATGCTGCGCCCAGCAGGATATTTAGGGGGTTGTTTATTTCTACTGCTCTAGCTTTCAGGTAGGACTTGAAAATCTAGCTATTTGCTGCCATAAAAAAACCATCTCATTGATGCTTTTTTTTTTTTTTCATCACTAGCAGTATTCTTAGATACATATGTGAGCTTTCAGTAGCATGGGTGGTGGAAAATATAGCAGAGCATAAAAGAGTCCTCTCATATATGCTTGAACTGGAAGCTTAAAGCAAATTTCAGGAGTCATAACTGGGAAAAAACCCTATGGCAACAAACAGGCAAGTAGTTATAGGACAAGGGGTAATGGCTTCAAACTTAAAGAGGGCAGGTTTAGGTTACACACGAGGAACAAACCCTCCCAGGAGAGTGGTGAGGCTCTGGAACAGGCTGTCCGGAGAAGTTGTGGATGTCCCATCCCTGGAAGTGTTCAAGGCTTGGCTGGCTGGGGCTTAGAGCAACTTGATCTAGTGGAAGGTGTCCCTGCCCATGGCACAGGGGTTGGAATTAGATGAGCTTTACGGTCCATTCCAACTCAATTCTGTGATTCTATGATTTTTTAACTTGCTGTGCGGATAGCATTCCTCCAGGTAGCACCAGACTTGGCTTCCAGCACAAGGTGAAGTTGAATCCAGAAGCAGACCCAGAGAGGACTCCAAACATTCCAGGTCTGGGAGTTGCTTGAATGTGAGCTCGCAGTGGTGGCCCTCCACTGAGCTATGCTCTGGTAAAATACAGCCACTCCACTAAAAAGCAACACATTTTTTTCTGAGGATGTGAGCAGTATCTTTCCAGACTGTCTCCAGATTTCAGAATTCTTCTCAGATATCTTCAGAAGCAGGTGAAACCTGTTGTGTGCTGGAAACATATACATCTTTTGTGGGAGGACTGCTTGTTATGGTCACTCAAAAGGAAGAATGTTCTTTTTAATTCTGAAGGTCACATAAAGCATAATATCAGAAATTTCTTTTTGTATGGTTTGAGGTCAGAGAGGTAATTCCTGTTTTGAACCCAGTTTTGCACAAACAGATTTTCTCCATCTTGAAACCATCAGGAGGTTAAAGCTCCTCCCTTGCATTGATAGTTTTGTTCCACTGGTCAATTCCCTTGCTGTTTAAAAATGTGGGATTTGTTTCTGCTTCGATTTGACTTTTCTTTCTTTCATTCTTGGCTTCATATTCCAGACTTTGGTTCTTGTTATGCCTTTCTTCACCCAACTGAAGATCCCTTTAGAAAACAATGCAATAGAGAAAAGTAAGAATGCCTTCCCAAGCCTACCCACTACCTCATGTTTATGCCTCCAGGGATTGCTTTGGCCATCTTTGCCACATTGCACTGTGTGTTCATGTTCAGTTATTTGTTGTGACTTCTAAATCCTTTTCAGAATCACTGTTTCCAGGGTGCAGCACACCCCACCTGCACCCATGTGCCATCCTGTAGATAAAGCTTGCATTCCTTTTTTTCTTGAAGGACTGCTATACTAAAAAGTTTTATTTGAAAGTACAGAAGTTTTGCAAATACCTGATTTTCCCCATTTGTTGATATCCTGTTCTCCTGATCTTTTGTCAGTCTTTACATCACCTGGAAATTTTTATCAGCAGTGATTTTATACCTTAGGAGTCATCAAAATGCTGAATAGTGTTCATGTTATTACTAATTTTACCTGCATCTTCCTAAACCCACCTGTGTTTGAAGACCTCTTAGGGTAATAGATTTCTGAGGGTCTTTCTTTAGTTAGCAGTTCAACACATGCTCTCTTTGATGGAACTGGAATGTTCTGTAGTGGTCCTAAGTCAAATGCTTATAAAACTGTAAGTGTATAAGCTCTTAGTCTTAGAAAATATGTACACTTACCAAAGAATGAAATCAAGTTTGTTTGACAAGACCCATTTTCCATGAAACTATGTTGACTAGCATTAATTGCTTTCCTGCCCTTTAGTTCTTTATCAATAATTTCAGTCAGAATACATCAGTGCAACATTACTGGTATCAGTAGATTTGTACAAGTTGCTCACTTGGTGTTTCTAATGAGTGTGTTTTACTAAAGAAAGCAAAAAATAAAGCAAAAATCAGTGCTAAAGGTACTCCAATGTACTTGAGTACTTTAATGTTTGGAGAAGCAGTCTGTAGCTTCTCTGTGTGGCTGTGGATAGAACACACTGATAAGTCCCAGTAGTCCCCATAGGCAGAGTGGACAGTGGGGAATGTTAACTGGAATCCTAATCCATCAAAATGTTTGTGGGATTGCTTACAAAAATTAGAATTGCATCTGAAATCTTCTCTTATCTTGCGTACAGCATATGTATGTGCTCTGTGGGCATCGAGACAGTACTCCCACAGTCTTCTCTTGTTTGCATTAAAGCTCAGAGTAAAGCTTGGTTTTCCTCAGCTGGTCTCTTCTTTCATTTTCTAAAGTTCACAAAGGGAATCTAGTGGGGAAATTTTCAAAACATTGCAGAGTTGTAGGTACTGCTGAGATGACTGTGAAGCAGCTGTGTTGGTGTGGAGGCAGGAGGCTGATGCCTCCTGCAAACATATGGGTGTTCCTTTCAGATCGTTTGAGACTTGATTTTCTTTCCTGTTAGGTCTTGAGATACTTTGTGATTTAAACACCCTATTTTGTCTAGTAAGCCTGAAATATTTACCATTTACATTAGCCTCCAAATGAAAAATGTTGAAAGTCCATGCAAGATTCATGGACTACTGTGTTTGACTGTCTCGTGTATAGAAATTTGCAAGATGTGGATAAGAGTTGTGTGTATGAAAATATTTGAATTTTATATACAGTAAATAAGTGGATTTTATTTTGTCTCCAGGGTGTGGAGACTTGGCCAAAATTGGACTGGCATGGATGGCAAAAAAAAAAAAGAAAAGAAAAAAAAAGAAGAAAAAAAGAATTAGAGTATACCAGAATGACCTACTTTAAAAAATTAAATTGGAAAAAAGAGTAATGGCTTGTAGCTATGGAGTAATGGAATTTGGGACACTTCATCGTAATCTTGCTTTTAATTGACAACAGGCATGTTTGTGCTTTGTTGTGGAAGGACTTTGTGATCCACGTACCATTGCTGCATGAAACACTCCACTTTTTATGATATTGGTCGGAGAAAACAGGCCAGGATTCCAATGTCCAGGTCCAGGATTTTCATTTAAATCTGTTTGCATTGTATTCTGAGGGCAATTCACTCTGATTATTGAAAAACAAACCCCACCCAGTCTCCTTCTCCCTCAAAAAATCCTCACTCTCTTTCTGAACATTGAAACTTCTTCCTGCTCAAAGGATGACATAGTGAAGGCTGGTGTTTCTGAAGAACGTTGTGTGGCATGCTAATGTTACCCCTGTTAAACATCCTTGGGGTAGGGACGCTCTCCTTCTGCACAGTGCAAAGGATTGTTGTTTCTGATCTGACTTTGGGCATTATTGTGATACAAATATTTTAATTGCCATAATGTATGCATTGTAGGAGTTGAAATTCAAGTGATTTCTCTGTTGTAATGATAGATAAAATTCATGAGTCTCAAATGTACTCTTTTAGCACTAGACTTATGACTCAGTAGCCATATTCTGAAGCTTCATAAAAGCATTCTGTTTTCAAGCCTTTACAAGGAAGATCTTAGTGATAAACTGTTTGAAATAGCATTTTTAACTAAGTTTTTTTTCACTCACAAATTTACTATTATGTTCTCATTCTTCTTGATGAAAATGGCATTTTATGTCTTAGTTTATCTATACATTCAGTCCATAAGCCCCTCCCTTTAAAGTTCTCAGTAGATTTGGTGAGATACTTTGTGCCTTGGGGAGCCTGAATGATTTATTAAAATCCCACCCTTCATCCCCTTCCAAATATGACAGTCAGAATTCAAAGTGAGAATAATTACAGCTGTGCAGTTACAGCAGTTCTGAAAGACAGGGTAATATGAAGACTCCAGAGGAAATGTTAACAATTCTAATAGTTTCTGCAAAAGACAGAGAGACACTGTCAAACCAGAGGTTTAAACAAAGAATAGGTTAAAAAAAAAAAAAAAGGAAAGACTTAAAGGCCATCAAGGACCAGTTGATCCATGGTGCACACGATAAGCAAGCAAAAATTTGTTCTCTAAAATAGTGATATTTTGCTAGCAAAAAGAGACATGTCTGTTATTTGCCCCACTAGATAAGTCACAGGGGGACACAGGAACGAAATAAATCTCTTTGACTACCTCTCTCTGAAATACTAAATTAAGGTTAGTGGCTACATTTGACAAAGAAAAAGTGTTTCATCTGTGCTGCACATAGTGAACTATTAGTATGACTGCAGCATTTATACAAATTGAATGGCATGCTATTGTCCGTCATCTTTTTATTCTCCTTTTTTTATCCTAATTTTGAATAATTCATAGGAAAAATGATCACTTCGTAATGCCACAAACTCACAGCAGGCAAAACTAATTTTACATGATATGAAAACAGATTTTATTTATTTAAGAGTAATATTTAAAGAAAACAACAACTTTTTTGACACCAGCTGCTGGGAAATAAATAGAATATTTTATGACAGAAAAAAAAAATCCAAATGTGTTAAAAGCTGTTCCTGAGAGATGGATTAAAAAGTAAAATATAGACGTTGGGCAGATAAATTTAAACTTGGTGGTCACTGATGTAATTCTGCTCCTTAGGGGGGAGTGAAGGATAGTTTTCTGGAGAAAAGGAAACTTTGAAGTAGTGCAGAGTTGTGCATAAGAAATTGTCTGAATAGCTGATCTCTGTGTGCTGGTGACTGGGGGCAGCTTGGGTGACAATTCTTTAAGATCTTTTACATCCTCTAGACCAGATGGGGTTTTTTCCTCATGTCTGTTGCGTGAGAAGCAAGCCTTTTTTTTTTTTTGTCTAGTTTTTCCATATCTGACCTTGGCTCTTTAGCAGGAAGAAACTTTGAACTTACAGCTTTTTTGCTGCTGGTTTGCTTTTTTTTTTTTTCTTTCCCTCCTTCTTGGAGTGATTTGATGAGTGCTGCAAGAGGTAAACTGGAGGGATTTTTTTTTTTCTTTTTTTTTTTAGGGCCCTGCCTAAGAGTAAAAGGAGTGAGCAGCTCGCTACCCAGTTCTGGTGTCTCAGGATAGGGAGGACGAGGTGGAGAGCAGGAGGAAAGTTGCACAGCGTTTTAGCACAAGAGCAGTTGGAACAAATGCCCTCAGTAATATAAATGTTGTGTACTGCATTTTCATGTAAAATTGTTTAACTTAAAACCTCTTAGTGACAGAGGGAATGTAAATCTGAGGCTGAGAGCCTGAGTCCCTAGCAGAAGTTTATTATTATCCCTGATAACAGCTGAATTCCAGCCTTTCTGCATGCTATAAAATGGGGCAGTTTTGTCTATTATTGGCGCCGTGTGCACCGCTCACTGAAGGGTTTGTCGGCAGTTCAACTGCAAGCCCCTATTTTCACGGGTTTATAACTCTACTGTTAAAAATTCACTCCAGGCTGGAACTTGGCACACGAGATGGAGTCTCTGCAAGTTATGCTGAAACTTAGGCTGTCCTCAGGCAGCTTCCTGACAGTGTTAAAAGACACAAGGGGTGTGTACGGCTCCTTTCAAGGCAAGAGGGAGCAAGGACAAGTCCCACCATTTTGTGCCTTTGATTAAAAACGACGTCTTTCGATTCTGGCTTAGAAAGGAGCACCCTGATGCCTCTCAGTGTTCTTACACATGCCTTAAATTTGGAAAGACATTTATTTAAATTTTTATGTAACTTATTTGTTCTCTTCCTTATTATTTTTACAGGGAGAAAAATTGATCAAACTCTTTGTATACATTTACTTGAATGGGATTTAAATGCACTGTTGTTTTGCTGTGTTTAAACACTGAATATTTCCATTTAACTAGCTGTCATTAGTTAGTATTTGTATAGAGTCCGGGTGATTATAACAAGCTCTATGAAGTATATTTTATTTAATGTTTCTAGCAATATTTTCCAAGAGGTGAATTTCAAGGCTTTAATGCAGTTGTAACTGCTGAATAGTTATAATGGTGCAGCCTTTGCTTTGAGTAAGTCACCTGGTACAAGGCATGCTGTGATCATGTGAAGAGAGCATGGTTTGGTAGATCTGTATACTCTCATTTATCAAGGTATGAGGACCAACACTTTTTTTGGAGGGACATTCATTTTTCAAAGTGATTGAATGCTTTTGTGGTGTTGTCATCTTGAAAGTAATGCCGTCAGCTTCCTTTTGGTTTTGTAACTGGTCACCGTGATCAGGGAGCACCTTCAGTGCTGCAGACCAACAAGAATCCTTTCAAGAGAGGAAGTGAATGGTGGTTACTCTTCATGAGATTTTTTTGGTATAGATTTGTAAGTAGATAGGTGCAGCTGTGAAGTCTGAAGTTGACCTGGGAAGGTGAACCTTTCTGTACATCAGAATTAAAAGCATGGGCACAAAGTTCCAAGAGCAAAGGTCTATTTTAGGTGCGTCAAGAGGTGAAGTGTTAAAAAAAAATCAGTGGATTAAAATTCAATCTCTGACATATATGGAAAGATGGTGCTTGTCTTGTTGTCACTAATAAATTGTAAATATTTATTTGAAAAATAATGTCCATTCTTTGCACATACAATTTTGTTTAGATTTTTTCAGCATTTGACCCATTAAGTATCTAATTCTTGGCTTATATCCACTGATTAAAGAACAAGACTAGAAGTGAAATTGGCTCAGTGAAACAAATTCTCTTCTCTTACACAGTCATAAGTCAGAAATAATCCCAAATTTTTGTACAAGTGTCAGTCTTCTGGATTTGCTCTAGCATATATCTAAAATAAAAATCTGGCCAGCTATCTAAAATTTGGGAGTTTTAGTGAGTGTTGTGAAATTGGAGTTGGTTGGCATCGACCTCCTTTTGCTGAGGTCATCTGGTCCTTCTGCCAAAATCCACGTTGCAAAAAAGTCATTATCTTAATATTCACCATTCCTGATGGATGACTCTTGTGCCTAACCTTGATTATCTCAGGAGAAAATGGTTAAACACAGTCTTCTGAATTTGCTACCAAATATTTAAGCATCTTATTCCATTGGAAATAGTAAATCCATGTAATGAATTATAACTAGCAATGAATCTCAGGTGCATCTTCTGGGACTAACTTTTTGCTAAACTTTATCTGAATTCAGACACCGTTGACAGAGAAGGTGAAAGGGCTTGAGGTCAAGCGGGTGCATAAGAGATACAGTTCTGTGTGATCAGTCTTGAAGGTCTCAGTCTAAAAAGCATCATTAACTCAGTGTTACCTTTCAGTGCCTTTCTAAAATCTTCATTTTAGACGAGAGGCCTGCGTGCAGAATTTAAGAGGCTTATTTTCTTATACAGAAATAATGCTGCTAAGCTGCTAGAAATCTCAGCAGCTTAATATAAATGTTCAAATAAAAAAGTTAGTATTTTAACTGTATAACCTTCAAATATAATTAATAATGAAATCCTAAGCAGGAGCCTAGGGGAAAGCATTTGTATTCTTTCTATTTGTGGAATAGGTGCAGGTCTCTGGTGTGCAGTTGAAAATAGGGACTAAATATGAGCTGATGATTTGGAAATCGCTGCTGAATGCAGTCACAGTTGGGATGTAAAGTAGAGCACAGGAGAAAATGAAAACAGAGGAACCTGAGCCACTAACTCCACGCTCAGATAAAATACTGAACTTGTGTACTAGGTGGGGGTGCTCAGATGCATTTTTTTTCATTCGGCCTGAGGATTAAATTATGTTATCCTGCTAATGCAGGAGGTAGCACATTATTTTTTAATCGTTCTTTTACCAGTGCTACCCAAATTATTGCTATGGAGCTTCATTATGGGAAACAAAAATCACAGTAAGAGGGTGTGTCACGGCTACCTGTGTGATGAGCCTGTTAAGATTTGCAGCACAGCAAGATGCTTTTCAGACACACTGCCCTCCCAGTTAAAGATGTTGTCGAGAGTTAATCCACAGGTGGTGGTCATGTTCTGACTCAGGAAAGGCAAAAAGAAACTGTTCAGGTAACGAAGGGTGTTCTCCAGTGTGGTTGGAGTACATTGCTCTTTCTGTCCCTACGCTTTTCAGGACCTGTGCATCACTTTCATGCATGGAAGGGCCACCAGTTTTTTCTGTGATGGAGTGCTGCAGTATTGGGTGTAAACAGGAACTACGGGATTATGTGCCAGAATTTTGGCCTCATTAATGTCATAAGCAGAGGGGAAAACTCTTCCAGAGTGCAAGTGGAAAAGGCCAGAAGCCATGAAAAGGACTGGTCATTTAATTTCCGGCTTTTTAAGCAGCTAGAAGCACATGATGTAGGTTTGGTTAAGGTATAAGTGCATTGTCAAGTCGGGTGTTGCTACATTACAATCCTTTGAGTCACGTGACTAGGCAGGAAAAGAGAAGAAACGTGCAAGTGGAAAGTGTAGTTTGGTGTACACAGCATTCACACATCACTGTTGCTCTGTGACCTGAGGTATTGCAGTTATTTCCTGTGTAGGTATCAGCTGCCATTTTACTGACAGCTTCTGGAAAAGTGATGGTATTGGCTAATGGAGCAATCATGCTGCTTGTCAGAGAAGAAAAATTATTTTTAGACTTGTCTTTTATAACAACACCCTGAAATGGTTGATGTTGCCTAAAATAGGCAACATAGAAGTCAAACTGTTACTTCACATAGCCTGTTTTTCAAATAGAAATAAGCAAAAATCTCATAAAATGTGGAAAGGACACTACAGATTCACTCCCAGTTTACTCTTTTAGACCCCCCACCCCAAACATGTACCTACCAGGGCTGCATTGCAATCCTGGGGCTGCCTCCTTTCTTGCAGACCGTGTTGTGTTGTACCCTGTCCATTTTGTTACAGTGGCTGCATCATTCCTCCTCCACTGCTCAGCAGCAATTACTCTTTGATGCAGGAGCCGTAGCCTAGGTTTTTGTGACCATCTGTGATGTTTCTAAGAGAATCTCTCTTCTATGCTGCTTTTCCCTGGAAAAAATTATTTGCTGATTGAGATACTTGTTCATCCAGCCCTTTGGTAACCAATTCATTAATGCTTTCAGATTATGGTGAATCCTTCTCCCATCTCAAGCAATTGAAGAATGTACTGATGAATGCCTATTTAGCAACTTGAGATTGTTTATGTAGTCTTGAAGTCTTTTATTTAACCTTTCACATGTGATGGTCACGTCTAAATGTGCCTTGTGCTGTTAACAAGTTATGTGATTTCTGAAGCCAGAAGCAGACTGCTGACTGGTTTGAAGTTGCAGGAATAATGTAAAAATTAACTTTTCCCCTTACTTTGGAATCAGAAGGATGTTCTAGACGTCTTAAGACATTAGCAGATTAAGTTACAAAGTAGCCAAGATATTAGCAGACTCCTCTAACAACATATTTTTTATGCATAATGATGTTTCTTGGTGATACATAGTCTTTGTTCCACCTCAAGAAGTTAATGAGAAGACTGCTTCTCATAGGGTTCAATTTTATCAGGGCTGCTGAAGGTTGTAGTAGAGGAGAAGAATACACTTCCAGTAATTTTCAGGAAACAATTAGTTCAGTGAGCACTGGAATTTAGATTTTTTACAAATTAGTGTTATGGTTGATTGACTTCTTGACTAAGAAGGTATGACCTCTCACTGAAGTATTTCCTGAGTTTTGAGACGTTTATAAATCCAGTTCTGTGGTGCTTAAGGTATGACCCTGTACTGTAGGTTCTGTCTGGGGGAAATTAGTAGTGTCTCTTTCTACCCCTGTTTTGGTTTGGAATTTTTGTTGGGTTTTTTTTTGTTGTTTTTTGTTTTGTTGGTTGGTTGGTTGGTTTTTGGGTTGGTTTTTTTTTTTTGATGAAGCTTGTAGGAATCAGCCTTTTAATTCAGGGTGATAACCCTCTAGCAACTGTGGTTGAAATTGGTAAATTAAGAGTATCAGTGAAAGGATGTATCCAGACAGCACAATTCTAGCCTTAAGGAGACCAAGAGAAAAAACTGGTGTCCAGAGACAGGATATCCTTAGTTATTCCAGGCTCAACCAATGATTTGCTCTATGACCTTTGGCAAACCACTTGTCTCTTTATGCAGTAAGAAAATACCAATTGATTGAATTGATCTCTGCATGGGATGAGGGCAATTTTCAGGTTCCTGATTGAGGATCTCAGCATTGTTTATTGCCAAATACTGAGAATGTAGAAGGTAGTGGTAAACAGGCTGTCAATATTTTCTGAAGATATGCTGTCATTCACCTTGATAATGATTCATACTGAAAGATTTGAGCAGGATCTACTGTTTGAATAATGCAGGTGAAAATGTTTTTCTGATTCAAGGACAGCTTGGGTATGGACTGTGCATCTTGAAGAAAGGAGACCTGAGAGTATTTATGGGCTTGAGACGTTTATCTGAACATTACCTTACCATTAATAAAATATTATCCTGAAAATTAGGAGAGATTTATTTAACTCCTCATGTGCTATCTATGACATATTGACAACTGAAATTTGCTGTAAGAGAAACAGATTACTTAAGTTTATTGCTGGGGTGGTTTTTTTGGTCATACACTGGCAAATTTGTGAAAAGTAAAGCATCAGGGCTTCTTTTTCATTCCTTTCACCTGTCTGTACTGTATGCTAGAGCCAGTCCTCCCTTTTTTTTTTTTTATTTGACCAAGTGATGCAATGTGTGAGCCATGCAGTGAGAAGCTGGGTGTTGGCATCAGTTTCAACAAATGAGTGTTTGGAAGACTGGTATGTCAAACCAGCTTACAGCTTAAAAGCAAACCTTTACTAGACTAACAATACATATAGCAAATCGTTCTTAATAGTTATTAGCTATTACCAGTGCATATTCAAACAGCTGGTTATTAACAATCCCATATTTTTCCAGGTACTGCTTAAGAACTTGCATGAAGAGACTTAACAAATGGTATTTTGAACACCTGGAGGAACAAAAATCACTCTGTTTCTTAATACCTTCAAGTTTAGCATTAAATGTAATCATCCAATGTTCTGCACCCACCAAACCAGAAGTTGTCCACAATACCTTTCAGTAAAATAGTATTGTACCATTCAAACTGCATGGGGAAGGTATAAGATAAAAGTAAGGATTTCTTAAAAAAAAAAAAAAGTAAAGGAAACTATGACAGCATTGTACTTGTAACCTGAACTGTGTGAATTTTAAGTTTTCTTTTGTAATCCATATCTGATAAAAACATGAAATTTGCATAAAACTTGACAACATTTAGGATTGGTACAAATCGTGTCCCTCAGAGATGCACACAAGGTTGTGAAAAGAAAAGAACACCTACATTTCTTTTAAATATGTCTATGTGTGTATATATATGTGTGTGTGTGTGTGTATAAACAAAAACCTTCAAAGCAAAAGCGCAGACGTTTCTTTTCATTCTCCTTTCTCCCCTATTCCTCCTTTACTTAGTCTTTTCAGCCTTTTTTTTGCAGAAACCATAAAAAGGCACAGATTTCAATTTTTTGGGTTGCAAACTGTCTTTAAAGATCCCTTCCACTTTAATATTTCTGGCTTCTGGCTTTCAAACAATTGCCATTTTACCTAAAAGGGCAACGTGTTTACAGATTGTATGTGAAATCACTTTCAAGAGTAATGTGTTTCCTGAACATACCTATTTTTAGCACAGTGATAGCTCACAGCTAAGAACCCTTCCTAATTGGAACTGTACTTGTGGGAACCTAAAGATAGGGTTCTTTATTTTTTCCTGATATGGACACATCTTACTGTGGCAGACATCCTAGGGAATGAGAGACAATCCTCTTCTTACTCATAGATGTGAGAGTTCTCTCCCTCCAGGTTGGTTTGTGTAGTTTTCTATTCAGGAGCTAACTGGGATTGCTTCCAGTGTTAAATCTTGAATGTACTTCCAGCTTATTTGGAGGGAGCAAGGTGTTGCTGATGAAGCTGTTTTCAAATGAAGTTTAGGAACTGGAAATAATGTGAGCCAGAGCAATGTGGCCTACAAGTTTTCTGCAGGCCGTCAGCAAGCATCTCACCAGTGGTATGTGGGGACTGTCACGCTCCTTTCAGAGAAATGGTGGGTAGTGCATGACTCTTCAGGAGTCCTACAAATAAACAGTGGCCTGGAATATTTCATTAGCATTTTAAGAACAACAAGGGGATGCAGATTTAACAGGCTAATATGTTTAAGTGGCCTTAGTACCATCTTATTTAACACAGTGGAACTTTCTGCAGCCTGCAGAGCTAGGAAATAATTCTGTACACATTTACTGTGTAGTCCTTCCTCCTTTTGGACTTAATGTGGCTTGGAACTAAGGAAAAACCCAACTTTTCTCCTGTAATTCACCAGTGGAAGAAGCATTTTTAAATACATGAGAGATATATTTATTTGTTTCTGTGAATATCAGGGCCCTGCTGTACTGGTTATTTTTCCTCAGTGCAGACTTCCAGTCAATGAGGACAGAATGGAGATTGCTGACTACATAAAACCCTAGGCTGGTTTCAGTTATAGCTCAGGAAATGGAAAGTTTCTTTCTTGCCCAAATATGAGGCTCAGACAGTTAGAAAATATAAAGACATTACTGTTGTAGGGCATTGTTAAAGAGTAAAAACCTCAGCTAAAAGAGAGAGATGCATGAGGGAGAGTTTTGTGTCAGATGGCTACAGCAGAAGATCTGACAGCTGGACTTCAGAGTTCCGCTCCAGCATCCTCAGATCTGCTGGAGGAATAATGTAGCTGTCGTTGGCATCATTGTATCTCTTAATGGAAAAGAAAGCGTTTCTAAAGAATTTTGGGATTCAAGGAGAAAAGGCTGAAAATATTTGGAAATTTTAGCCCTGTTACTGTACCAACTAATTATAGGGACATTTGACTACATGTAATTAAAACCAAACTTCCATTCAATTGACATTAAATAATATGGTATTTTATATATTAGTCTCTACTAGCACACAGATGCATAATGAGAATTTATAGGTACATATGACTCCTAGAATATTGTCCTTTTTATTGTAAACTATTGCCCTAAATTTTGGCTTCTTACCATATTTCGTTTTTTGCTTGCATATATCAGAAAAAAATGGCCAACAATCTTAAAAAAGGTAGCCACAGGATGGAATAGCAGTTGGTGTTTTGTATCCTGGCAGGCTTCCTGTTTTACAAGCGCCTTTGCTGCGGAAGGTACAGGTTCAAATTTTGTTCCTTATGTATTGTTTGGCGGGAGAGGCAGTGGTGAGTGATGGGGCAGCAGCGCATGAGGTGGTGCTGGCCTGCATTATTTCAAAAAGAGTTCCTCAGCACGTGCAAAGGGCCTAAGTGGTTCCTTCATGATAGACCCACTACGTTTTTATCATGTTTTGTAGGGAAAATACTTGGAGAGTGCTGAGTTCTTTCTGGGGCAGGTGCAGAGGAGGGAAAGAGAAGTTTTAGATCTTCCATACAAATTACAGGCGGGTTCGTTTTTTGGTAAATGTGGTAAATGAAGATGCATGTCAGTTATGACAAATATCTTGAAGGATCTATTCTTTTAATTCTTTCAAGGTATATTGAAGAAATAGAGTTTAGTTGTATAATATGTAAATGATCCCTTTTTATTTATGAATATTATTTTCACTGTCTCAGCAATTGGGCCTGAAATATTTTTCTGGGCTTAGTTGCAACATAAAGGCATTAGATCAAGAATGTTCCAAAATTCAGATTGGCTGGTATTTGCTTATATCACCATGACTGAATGTTACCAGTTTTAAAATGCTTTTTCTGTTTTTCAGGAAATTCTAAAACAGCTTTGATTTCAAACATGAAACTTGGCAAGTGACTGGTCCATAATGTGTTCTAATCACTTCTGGTATTTTGGAAAAGACTTGAGAAAGATTGAAGTTGTTATTTTATTAGAAATTTAGCTAGCACTTGCATATCTGAACCTCTCTTCTTTACCTGGAATGTAATTAGCACATGGTCTTGTAGTGTTTGCCCAGTGTTAGTGTTAACTTATGATGGAACTTAATTTTGTATTTTTCTGTACTTGGGTTTTCGTTAGAATTTTTTTTTAGTACTAAAGAATTATATACCGGTTTTAATCCTGTAGTTTGGTTGACCACCAGGAGGATACATTGGATCTCATCTGTTTGTTTAAACATAGATTATGGAACAGGTTGAATACCCAAGCTTACTTTCCTAACAATAGCATTCTGTTGTGTGTTAGGGATGTTTTGGTGTTTTTGTAGTGTAAATGGAGCCAGAATGAATTTTAGTCTTGGAATTTCGAACAATTCAATTGTTGCAAAATCTCTGCAAACCTGAGCTCGTACCATGTACTCTTCACCTTCGGTATTTGAAGCAGAGATAGATACTACATAGATTTAAGTGTGCATACTCCATAGCTCAAAGTTCCTGGAATAACTACAAATATAATTTGTATTGGACCAGGCTGACAGGATGCTGAGGTCTCTGAATCCAGTCCTGTAATGTATTTAAATACACTTTGTCTCCAGAAAAGAGTAGCCATTCTTTTTAAAAATCCATTTTAAATTTATCTAGTCATTATACTGTTGCTTTATTACCTAGATTTTGCAGGATGTGGCTGACAGTATAAAAACCTTTTCCTTGTTTTTACTAATATTGAAAGTAAATGGAAGATTATTTTCTCCTTTTTTGTTCCAAATATTATTTCCTGTCGTGACACAGTGATCAGTCCGAATCAGCTGATTTTTTTTTTTCTGCATTGTTTCTGGGGAAAAAAATTACAATAGAGCTTTGCCAAATCACAGTGCAGGAACTGAACTTCCCTGAACTTTTATATAGTTCCAGCTGGGTTTGAATTTCACTTCTTGTAGGATGATGTCTAATTAAACAAGAATTACATATATATGGACTTTATTGGGAGATATTTGAGAGCTTGCATCAGTGTTACATTAAAAGTTTAAGCTGCAGATTTGCAGTACAGTCCAATGGTCTCAAAGTCCTCTGGTATTAAATTTGCAAAGATTTCTGAGATGAATGAAATTGGAGGGGGTTGGTAGCATTGTCCCTGCAATATTGAATCTCAATACCCTGTACAATAAGATATTGTTCAGTATCCTCCTTGGGCCTTGAGCTTAATATGGCAGTTACATAAACTGAAGTAATGTGAAACTTCTGGGCATGGTTTGTGCAAGATGGAGCTGGTTTTAGTCTTCAGGTTAATGGCCTTCTGGCAAAGCATAAATAAATGTGCTGAAGTAAAAGACTGCATTGATTTGTGCTTCTGCACATGGTGGAATAAAATCTGTCCATGCACAATCTGGAAGAGTCCTGATACCACTTGAGATACACCTGTTGATATGGAGTCCAAACTTAGCCTGTATTCCTGACTTTGCTTTTCATTAATTTTGTTTACTCTGGAAAGATAGCATGTCCCTTCTTACACGTCAAAATCCCAAGTTCCTCCCAGTCCCTGTTAGGTCTGTAGAGATAAGGTATCTGCTTAGGGTGGCATTACAGTCTGTTGGGGCCACAGAAGCCACATGTATATTTTCAGCTCTGGAGACCTGAAGATATTGCCACCTCTTGTTTTTTCCACCTTGGTGACATCAGTCAGAACCACAAGTTCAGGCCTCTCTTTTAATACCACTTCCCTCATTGTCTCTTTCTCCTGTGAAAGGAGTGTCACACCTTCATCCTAGTCCCTTCTTTCTTTGCAGTAAAGGAGGGAAAATTGAAGCTTTGCAGTGTGAACAAGACAGATTCTCATAGTGAAGACAGGGAGGGAGATGCTTGTCAGGGAGATGGGGTTAGGCTGCTGTGTGAGGGTAGAAGAAGTACTGTAGATCCTGGGAGAAGATCCCAAAACCATAGATGATGGATTTCTTAGGTGATGGAGAGGAGTTACCGGGTACAGCCCCTGATCTCAGATGGCAAGGCAACAACCATTAGCGATAAGTCAAGAGCAAGAGTTGTGACAACTTTCCCAAATTTCTTAGTTGAAAATGTGTAGCCTTCACTCACTTACTCAGCTGTGCTGTCTCAAGAAAGAGGATATAAAAAGTTAGTTCTGCCTTATTCTTGGAGCAGCACAAGTAAGTGGAGGCTATGGTGCTGGAGTTGTGTTCTCCATGCAAGGAAAGGGAAAGAGTCAGGATATGGTGACCTTCACATCTTGCTGATATTGAAGAGTTTCTCCTGGAAACATTCAACTGCTGTGTTTAAGTGCTCAACATTTAGGGATATGTAGACTTCAAACCAAAGGTTTATTGCTTTGATCTTCACTGCCATATGTCCCAGGAGATGTATGTGCATTGCCAGGTGGTTTTTCATTGCACCTAAATACATTGCCTTTCACCCAGGATCTTGCCCTTTCAGAGGTAAGGGTCAGGCTGAATTTCTTTGGGGCAGACCTGTGAAGGAAATGGAGAGGTAGTACCCATTAAACTTTGAGTGTTTGTGTACACAGTGTTCCTGTAGGAATGTCATCTCCTGTACCAGAAATTGGCACCAAAGAGGCTTTAACTGTGCAAGGCAGTGGAAATTCAGGAACTACAACTAGAGGAGGACCCTGTTTCCAAAGAAGAATTTAAGGATGTCATATGTGTAAAATTTTATTCATTAGAACTAATATCCTTATTTTAAGAAAATAGGCCAGATGATCATCCCTTACTACAGTGACTGAAATTTATTATTTTAGTTTGCTTTGCAAAGGAGCCAGTTTCACAGCTAGACCATAGCAGTGCATAGTAACATGATGAAGTCAAGCCAACATAGTGAAAACCTTGTATTTTCCGAGTTCAAAAACAAATTCTATATTGGTTTTTTTATAACATTTTTTACATTTTAGTATACATTAAATACCACATTTTTCTGGCTCATGCACATCTCCATTATTTGGATTTTACAATTTTGATACCTTTCACTTTTGATACGTTTCTTTTTTTCTGAATCATCAGTTTTGGATGCTGTCAGTATTTGCATTCTTTTTCTCATCCTTAATGTATCTATGTAGTGATAATAATCCTAGCATCTCATATCAGAGTAGATATTCTTTTCTAATACCATCAAAACCAGTAGTTTCTTTTCTAATGCCATCGATTAATAACTCATTGCTTCCTTTCTGTCAGACAGTTTTTATCCACCTTACTGTAATAGTATCCAAACCATAATTCTCTAGTGCCTCTATGAGCTTCCTGTGTGGTGCTGTGTCAAAGGCCTTGCTGAAATCCAAACAAATTATATCCACCACATTTCCTTTATCCACCCAGTTTGTCACTGCACTGAAATACCCATCACAATGAAACATTTATTGATGTAAGTTTCTGTGTTAAACCAGAATAAATGTGAAGGTTCTGCTGTGATTATATGATAGAGCCTGCGTCTTAACAGGTATTATCATTTTATGCACTAAAGATAATATGAGCCATGGGAGATGAAACCGTTCAGCAGGAGCAGTGAGGCTGTGAAGATCAAAGCATTACGAACCTTGAAAAGAAGTGGGAGAAGCTTATATGCTACAATAGCTTGTAAAGGGCATAAGTAAAGTCTTCAAGCTGTATTCCAAGAGATGCTCAGTGAATATCAGCTCCAGAGCTGCTTCACAAAAAAACTGTATCTTTAGAGAAAGAATTGTTTGGGCAAGGCCTCGTGAAAGCTGCATGCTGTCACTGTTCCTGTTCCTTGGGAACATAAACAGGATCTAGGGACAGCTTGTGCAAGAAAACAGTTGGAATAAGGAATATCATGGTTTTCAGCAGCCAACTTGATTACCATCATCGCCCCTGCGTAGGAGGAAAGCTTCAAGAGGTATTTAGAAGGATGCTGGGTCCCACCTGACTATAACAGAACTAGTCATTAAACTGCACTTTAGGAGTCCAGGTCAGATCTTAAGTGCAGTTATAGAGACTAACTCTTCTGTGGGTTGAGAAGTTCAGCTTCTCATGTGCTTTTGCAGCTGGGCTTCTCAAGTGCTTGTTGGTTACTCTGTTAGCAGGAGGAATAAATGAGGGGGGTGGACTGTGCTGTTAGGGGATCCAGCATTTAACAGGTTTGAGGGCCCTTGTGGTGAAATTGCATCCAGTACCTGTTTCAAAGTGACCATTAGGGTGGATTATGCATTGTGGCTCTTATTCAGTTGAATGTCTCTAACTTTCTAAACCCCAGATTTCAAGTCTTCGCCCAAAGGCAGTTTTTTTAACACTTGAACAAAAACAGTTCAAATACTACTGGGGTATGTGGGGTGTGTGTAAAATGTAACCAAAAATACACCTTTTTCATTATTAAAATGCTTTTCTAGCTGAAATGGCCATGGTTTGGAAATTAAAATTTGTAATGTATATAGTCTTCACTGGGAAAATAAACACAAAACATGAATGCCATAAGGAAGACAAAATCTCTATGGGCACTCATCTTTGCAGTGAACTAATAACAGATGGAGATGTACCATTTTGACAAAGAAACCTTTGATCTCCTGTTGTCTCTTCCTGCAGTGGGAGGAGTCCTTGATCCCAGCACAGTGCTGTAGGTTGTCCTCTGCTCCCATTCTACTGAACCACAAAACCCCCCAGGTTTCTCCCATCAGCAGCCCCGTGATTCTGGTTTGTGTCACAGTCCTACAGTGTTAGGAATGAGCCCAGACCAACGCTGCTGTACAATGCAAATGGCTATGAGTTCAAAGACAGGACTGGAAATGACCAAAATTCCTCCATATTTTTGAAAGTGTACTAAAAACTCCAATTCATGAAAACTTTTTGGGAGGATTTTTCAAGCACTGCCATTACTTTTTTTTTTTATTATTTTTTTTTATTCTGTCCAGTCAGGACAAGAAACAGGTGACAAAAATAAAGCTCTTTATAGAGGACTGATACCAACTAAAATGTATTAACCTTAAAAAAGCAGTAATGTAATGCTTATATCTATGTTAGTAAAAATTGTTCTTTTGCATTACCAATGAACCTGAACAGAGCGCTGCTCTGGTGTGTCTATACTGGTTCCAGTTTCAAAGTTTGTTTACTTATTGTTAGATGAAGAACCTGTACAAGTGACTTTCCTTTTTCGTTTCTGTGACACAATTACTCCATAGCCTTGCTTATCTTTTCAAATCTAAAATGCCAGAAAATAATCTGGGTCATATCCTAAGTAATTATTTAGATTCTGAAGTTGGAATGAGGTCTCTTGTCTGGCCCATGAGTATTTTTGAATATTCTCTTGAAGGAAACGGGCTTGGTTTTTGGTTTTTTGTTTGTGTGTGTCCATTTGTTGTCAGGTACTCTCCCCTTCCCCCTTTCCTTGGTTGTTGAAGACAATTTCCTTAATATGATCAATGAGTTTTTTTTGCTGAGTAAAGACATCAGTATTTTACCTTCTGTGAGTAGTTATTTGTGGCAGTTGCTTCATCATTGATTTTCAGTTCAAGAAGTGAACTTGAAAAAGATTAAATTACTGGTTTTGTAACTTCTATATGTAGAAATTTTGAAAGATATCAATACGTGTTGTCCTGCACTCTCCTAGCCTTCCTCCTCCTCATAACTAATCAGCTATATATGACTCTAATTGACTTAAGGTTTCAAGGAAAATCTAAACCTTAGCGGTGTGGAACTTCCTTATTGCTAAGAGTTTGCAGAAGGCTGACATTTTCTGAAATGTTTCCCAATAACAAATGACACTTTTTTTCCCTTCTCTTTAATTTTTAGATGGAATGAATGTGATTCTTATGAATGTGGGGAACTAGACCGTAAACATGAGTCAGGCAAAGTAGAGGCAAAGGCCCATGCATGGGCCAGTCATGGAATACTGCTAATGAACTTCAGTCATTGTACAGTCAGTAGCTTTCCTCTCACAGTTTTCAGGCTCTGCATAAATTTTATGTCAAGCAGGAATCATGAGAAAGGGAAGTGAAACATGTTTACCTTCTGATATTTGTTTTTAAAGCCCTCACTAAGAGCTAACGCTTGCTCTGCTGTTAACACTTTACTCATGTGCCTCATGCCATGCTGCTCATTCTTCCAATTCTTGGGCTTCTCAAAAGCAGAAGTTCATTGACTGCTCTTAAGCCAAGCCTCTTGCTTTCCACAAGGGGATTAGGGCAGTCCTTTCAGTCAACAATCACGATCTCCTGCCCAGCACGTGTTAAGCATCCTCACTTGTGCATAGGAAGGCAAGCTCTTACCTGAGCTGTTTCCGAGGCTCCGTTTCTTTTAATGGAAGGATCATAGCATGTGCTAATTTGCCTGCCTTGAGGAGAGGGGCCACTTTATCTGCAGGCACTATGCCCTCGTGCTAACGTACAGAGTAATGCCAAATGTTGCATTCCCTCTTTTCCCTTTCCGGTCAGAAGAACGTGGGCAAAGCCCGGAAGTATTCGGGTTAAAACTACTAGAAAGATACACTGAAGAGCAATTGTCAGGATTGTACATGGGAGGGAGGTGCTCTGCTTTTGTGCTTTTATATGCGAGGGCCATGTGTTTCTTCGTTCTCTACAAGAAAATGGGGATTTTGGACAAAATTCACTGTGGTGAAGTCCATGCACCGATTTATTCCTATTTAGGTCATCGGAATAGGGCTTCAGTGGTGCAGTCTGTATGCTGGCTCTCTACACAGGGATACATTTCACCCTCAGTGAATGCTCTTTGTTTTCTCAGTTGAGGTCAGTTTTTCACTGCATTCATTAGAAGAACTAGCTTTGGATCGTAAATACCGCTGCCCCTCTCCTTCCCTGCCAGCAAGCCAGCATTACAGTCCTGAGGATGTTAGAAAAGGGGTAAATTTGGAAAGGGAAGGAAGTGAGAGAAATGAAAGTTCAGAGGTTGACACTGTTATCATTATGTGGCAGTTGGGTTGTTGCCTGTTTTATGATGGACTTACGAATTTTTTGCCTGGATTTGTCCACTGTTTGTTTATCTTGTTAGATGTCAATCAGGAGAAAGAAGGAAACCTGTTTGATATAACATTGTCTAAAGGATGAGGAACACATTTCTCAAATAGTTCCTTCAGGAAAAATTTCATCCAAGCCTATAAAGGTTATCTTGTGGCAGCATCATCCTAGTGCCTCTGTTAGGGAGCTCTTGTTCATTCAAATGCTCAGGAATTGTTTCTAATTCTTGCTGTACTGTCCCCTTCTGTGCTGTCTGCTTTGCTTCCTGCTCTTCCATACCTCTGATCTTGACAAAGTGGGAAACTTACACCTACAAATAAGTTTGGGAGCTCACTTTTGTTTGTGGTATTCATGTGGGTATGAACATGTTTGTGTGACAGGATATTGTCTGATACAGTTTTCATTTTAAACATCTGTGGGGATGGATTGAGAAGCCTCATATAACACTGAAGTCTGAAGAATTGCCTTTTCACTTATGGGAGAGCAAAGTAAAATTTCACTTAGGAATTGCTCCCAGCCTGTGGTACATTCAAGAACAGTGTTAGATTTGCACCCAGGATTTATTTGACGGTCTCTGTGAGTGTGCTGCTGGTGAAGAGAATAGCTTTGACTTTGAATGGGGTAAATTAGGCAAGGTCTGCTGTCACCTTTTAAAAACAAAATTTAATCAAGTTTTGATTTATTCCTTTAATGAGTCATTGGTACATTGTATGTGTCTGTGTATATTGCTGTATGGTTTGTTATTATGAGGCCAAATCCTGACAACTTATTGCAAAATTGTTTTAATTTATTATTAATATTTTTTTGTTTTTCTCATTTCTCCTGCTTTTGGAACCTTTATAATTAGGTATAATTAAAACCACAGGTTTTAACTCCAGTCTAACATTTAAACTCATATTTATGGTACAACCCCTGGAGTTTTATTGTCATTCCAACTATTCCAACTGCATTTTGAAAAAAAAATTTTTTTTTGCATCTGTTCAAATGCTGTGTCTACTGCTACCACTTCTTAATCATCTGTTTTGCACAGTAATGTGACATTTATTTTACATGATAAGAAACCGTGCAGTTTTATAGACGAGCTATTTCATATCCCTTAACAAAAGGTTGCAAGGGACCTTTTGCCTTGTACACTTTAAAAACAGCTTTCCTCTTTTTGAACTTGTCTTTCTCTGCCCCTCCATGCAACAGTCTGAAAGTGCTACAGCTGTAGAACGAATTTTTAAAAAATGTTGTTGGCTGGCATTATGTAAAACCATATTTTCCCTTTTGGTGCGTATGTTCTGGTCCTAGCAATGTCCTTGTTTTGCTGAAATTAACATTTTTCTCCTCACAGTCTTTGGTATGTGATGCTGTTTTTCTGTCTTCTTGAATTGTGATTTTTTTTTTTAATTAGTATAAGGTTGATTGTTAAAATTAAGTGGCAGAAGGCTTCTTTCCAAATTATTCAGAGATCTTTTGCTGAAGAAATATATTTTTCTACTCTCAATTGCCTTTTTCCCTTTTTCTTTCATTGCAAACTACTCTGGGAAGAGCTTCTTTTAACAAAAAAAAAGGCTACGCTTGACTGATAATGCATTGCTTTGGATGGTGAAACATTATGAAAGTTTAATTTTTAATTAAATCTGAAATACCAATTATAACTGAAAGAGATTTTAACCTGTTTCTTTTCAGACTGCCTGAAGTTACATTGTAGATGCTGAAATCACTGCACCTTAAAAACAAAAAGATTAAGCCACACTGCATTCCTGTAAGTAAAAGCTTTTCCGGTACCTTTTGTCCGTATTTTTCCTCTATATGCATCCAAAGTGTTAGCACAGTAGCTGGTCTTGGATAAAGGTCAGAGTCCCCTTGAATGGGATTTAGAAGTTCAAAGGATGTTTTATTTAAAAATTAAAAAGGAACCTACATCTTGCAGATCTTTAATTTCAGACCAGTGAATAGATCATTCTTTCCTGCTTTGTTTTGAATATTATTAGGAATACTGTGCATCTCTGTTTGTTGACTTACAGTTCCTGTCGCTTTGTCAGTGAGGATTTCTGCACGTTGGTGCAGAGATAACAGAAAGTAGCAGAAGATTCCTTATAGCACAAAATATAGTTTGTTCTCTTCTCATAATGTCGTAACAGATTCTTCTCCTTCGTACAAGAAAAAACCAAACAACTTTCTGATGACATCACAGGGGACTTCAGCTGTTTTAGGGTGTAGGTGAAGGCAAAAACGCCTAATTCATCTCTGCTGTGACACGACAAAACAGTCAAAATAACATCTACGTCTCTCAGCGAGAAAGGAGTCTTTTTCTAAGACCATAGTTATCCATAAATGCAAGTCAGATTGTACATCACTCTGATATATCCTTATTTAGAATCTGTTTATTGAATGTATTTGGGTTAATAACTAAGATTTGGAACTTCGGTGGCTGAACAACAGGCATGCAAAAGAGGATTGGAAAATGTAGTATTCAGATACTCTTCATTTAATGAAATAATATATGAAAAAAATCCAGGAGCTTGTAGATAGTTAGGAAGAAGATTGATTTCAGTTGAACAGTACAAACCTGTCGAATATTACAAAGCAAAGTCAATTTGTTTTGTTGTTTAATATCAAAATGTGCAGTCTGTAATGAAATCCAGAGCCTTCTTCCAAAGTGGTACTTTTGTACTTTTAAAATAATTTTAACTATTAGATGGGCTTTATCATGCCTTTACCCTTCCACCCCCCCCCCTTTTTTTTTTCTAATGCATTTTAATGTTTTATTGTAAAGTAGCTGAAGGGTACAGTTACACTGTGGGCAGCTAATGCCTGCCCCTCCGGCATGTGGAGCCAAGCATGACTCAGACAGGCAGATTGTGCCATTCTGGCTCTCCTCCATTGTGTTTTTACATTACTGGCAAGGGCCATGCCATTGTGTTGTTTAAATATTGTGTATTAACTGCAGGCTGTGGCCAGTGAATGGTATTTAACATTTTGTGCTCATCATTGCTGAACATGAGCAGCTTCCTTGGCCACCAGAGGTTAACCTTGCAATTACCCTGGTGAGCCGAGCTGAAAACACTCGTGGATTTGCTGCGTCCAGCAGCAGTTTAAAGGGAGGTGTTCAGGGAAAAATGGGGGGACTCTTCTGAATCTGTGAGTACCGAATTTCATACTTGTCTTTCAATTTTGTGTGAAAAACCAGGAGAATTTTTGTTGGAAAGCAGAAGTACTTCTCTTTCCAAAGGCAGCAGCAGAGTGAGGAGTGAATTAAGGCGAGTTCTTTGAATCCTTAGGATCCAGATGGTCACTAAGTCCTGCATGGACAGCCCTAAGACAAAATAACAGGTAGCAATTGGTGCTGGCTGGGATCAGCTTTTTTTTAGTTACATGACTCTAGACTTTGAAGGGGAAGTAAATTCACAGGTGTAAAATGCATGTGTAGGATTTTTTTTTTTGTAATTTTTTTTTTTTAATCGAGAGTGCCAAATGTATCCAAATAGAGGTGTTGAGCAGCTTTCTCCAACTATTATCAGTGGTCAAACTGGGAAGGGAGTGTGGTATCATGACTCCCAAGTCTGTTCTGCCTAGGTCTTCTTTCCATTCCATGAAGTTAAGGTCCATGTTTTTAATCCTTGAGTTTCTTGTGTTAATAGCTTAAAAAAACCCAACCAACCAAAAGAAAACACAAAAAAAAAAAAACAAACCCCACAAGAAAACCCCACTTTAAACTTTTAGCTGCTCCTAAGTTCTGTAGCCTTGGCATAGTCTGTCTCTTGAATACAGAACAAGGTAAGGAAACTTTTACTCAAGCACATGTATCCTGTAAAATGAGGATGTGATTCTTGCTATACCTTGTGTCCATGTAACTACTTACTTGGCACCATAAAAATGGTGGCACTTTTTTATAGAGGAAGGTATGCTTCAAGGATTTCGTTTCCTATATGTTTCCTGTATGTAATCAGGTTTTTCTAATTGTAAGATCTTTAATGAGGTGAACTAGCCACAAGGGCTTTCCTGTATTAAACCAAAAATGGCAAAAAGAAAAGGCAAGCCATGTCCTGGTAGTTTTGTAATTGGCTTTTTTAATTGAAGGATGGAAATCTTGCTTTAGTGTAGGGATGTCCCTAAAGCAACTGATTAATATAAGATGAGCCAAATTTTTGGCTTATATAAACTATTCTTCTGTTGGTGCATGGCATTAGAAGAAAACACAGATACAGGACACCTGAACATCTGTCAGATGGTTGCATGAAAACTCAGCCTTCTAAATATGCTGCAGGTATGCTCTTAATGGGAAAGTGTGTAGGCTGGATTCCTGCTGTGTTGGGTGCTCTGTACTGAAGTTACGTGGGTTGATAGGCAAGTACATCCATCGAGGTCAATGGGGCTACTCAACACTTGACTTTGGGGATGTGGTTTGATACTTTGCTCTTTGCAACTAATCCCAGATAGCATTAAGTCAAGCATGAAGAGCTTCTTCTGCTCATACTCAGTGTCTGCATGATTTAGGAATGAGACAATGACTGTGTATTGTGTGTGTAAGAAAATGTGCTTCCTAAGCAATGGTTTAACTTACATTGCCATGGACTGAGGGCAATGAGTATATGAAATGTTATTTTTGTTAAAAAAGAGGTTGGTTTGTCAAGGTTTCAGCCTTACACAGCGCTGTGATCTGATTACTGACCAAGAGATCCGGTGTTGTAATCTTAATGGATGCTGGATCAATGAGTGGCATTGGACAAGTCATTTAACCTCACTGTGCCTCGGTCAGCAGATCGCTTTTTCAGTCTGGTTCAAGCTGATACAGCTCTGTGAACATTATTGAATTTGTGTTTGCAAAGCTCTTACAGGATAAATAGTAACCATTGTTATTATTAATAAGTATATTGTGTAGACAAATCATGAGTGATGGAGATACAGTCACTCCTGGGGGTGATCTTTCACAACTGGCTTGTGCCTTTGTTTAATTCCATCACTCAAAGGTATCAAGGCCAACTTCAATTTACAGAAGTATTTCTCATGTCACTCTCCCCATTTTTGAGTGTTTTATTGTTCGTGTTCTCTCTCTCTGTCTGTTTCTTTTCTACTTTCCTCCATGCTGAGTTAACCTTGCATACCAAACTTTATTCCCTTCTTTTTTTTTTTTTTTTGCATTATACAGCAGAGGCATTTGTGTAACCTCCAAATTACAGAGAGCAAATTCATTTTGTCTAGTGATTGTTTGCTGATGATGTATGAAACAGACAGAAGACAGTTTGAATTTTCATAAGTTCAATTGAGCTTGCAGGCATAAGGAAAGGAACGGGCAGAACCCAAGCCAATGTGACACAGTAAGCTGGCATCCCAGAGTGCATCCTGCATGTGTAGCGTCAGGATGTCAGGGCTGGGAAGGGCTTCGTCCATCACAGGACTGCTTTTACGTGAAGGAAGAGTTTGGAAGCAACAAACAAGCCACACTACCATGTTCTTTACAGTGCAGAGTCCTCACAATTCTTGATGGGTATGGGACCTGTCCTTCCCTCCTGTGACTCGCTGTTTTAACTAGAATTTCAGGTCTAAGATGGGCTTGGAGTCCATTCCCAGTTCCTGTTCCTCTGACAAAATGTAAACTCTCATGAGTTTAAGCATTTTTTTTTCTTTTGTTGCAGATATTGGCTTGTAGAAGCTGTGCAGCAAATGTGTAATAAGTATGGAAGTGTACCTGCTTTGAACAAAGATCAGTGTCTTGGGGCTGACTATCCCTCAGGAATAGTGCTAGCACTAACAAAGAGAATTAATTTTGCCTTTTCCCCTTCTTATACCAAGGCATTAATCCAGAAACTCATGGGGATAAAATCTGCCCTGATTTCTACCTGTGGAACCCCAGTGGAAATGTGGAGAGGTCAAAAATGTTTGTCAAGGCAGAAATTGTCCTAGAGTTAAAATTGTGGAGAAAGCAGAAGTTGATTGTTATCTGGCCCAGGGGCAAGAGGATATGTAGGAGCCCTACCTGGCATTATATGCTTTTGGAAGTGTTGCCTTTGTTGTATGTTAAGGAGAATATGATAAAAAAAAATTAAAATCTAGTGAGTGAAAAGTTGCAGTCAAGAGCACAGTGATTAATTGTTCTTCCTGTCCACTGGGAGAAAGACGTAAAGAAATCAGTTCAATGAGCAGTGAAAATTACCAAGTTACATATTAAGGAGCCATGTTCTGACTATATCACACAACCTGTAGATGCTGTGGAAGCTGAGGAGGTTTCTTTTTTAAGGAATGTCTTGGAAAACCATCTCTCAGGGTATGCTAGAACTTCCCATTAGACAGAAGACCAAACTGGATGGGTTCTATTGCTCCTCCCTGGCATTTTTCTGATTCAGTGTGCTGTTTGGGAATGTTGGTATGTGGCTAATATATCCCTGATTAATAAAGCTTACTGTTCCCAAAAAATATGCAAGGATCTCATTTGTCCACCCCCTCGTAACTGAAACCACACTGTCTCTTCAAAGATTTCATTGGGCTGCCAGCCTTTTGGTTTTGACCCTTCTTTTTTTAGACAAGGACCAGGGGAGGGAGTCATGTAGACACTGAAAGACAGATTTTCAGTCACGGTGAGTCTGCAGGGGTTTCTTTCCAGTCAGTACACAAATACTGATTTGTTTCAGTTACTGGTTTTTAAAATTTGGATTAATGGAGACACTCCAGGTATTGCCTGATACAAGCTCTTCTGACAAAGAACATGGAGACAGTTGGAAGTTGCAAATAGGATTGATGATCAGAGCAAATATGTAATGAGGCTGGAGTAAAGCCTGCTACAAAAAGGTAAATGTCTCAGGAGATTAAGAGCTTTGTAATTGTCTCTCTTTTCTTATGATTGTCTCTGTTTTTTGAATTTTCATGCAAGCATCTTTTAAAGATGTTTTCACTTAATGAAACTGCAAATCTGAAAATGTAGTTGGCCAGCCTGAAAATTTTCTTAGTTCTCAGGTTGGTTTTAATGAGTCTCATTCACAACTTAGCACAGAAAAGGAGTCGCCTTTTATTTTCGATTAAGTCTCTTATGGGGTTTTTTTTGGTTGGTTTTTTTTTGTTTTCTTACAAATGTTTAAGGGATTTTTTGGGAGGTAAAGGACTTGTGTGGGGCGTTGTTTGTATGTTGTAAGTCTGTATGTTAAGGGCATCAGCTGTATGTACAAATGGGTGGAATCATGCCTTTTTTCATAGGTGGTAGCTCTTCTTTCTGCAGAATAGTGGCCAAAATAGATGAGGATAGGAAAATGGCTCTCTGGTGTGTGGTTGTTTTAGTATATAAAGGAGTATGGGCTGTGATTCACTCATATTAAGAAGGCATGGGAATATAAGCATTGATTCCCTGTGTAGCACTGCTGTAGCAAGTTGTAGTAAAACACTTCAGCATTTCAGCACCTGAAGATGTTATGGTGAAAGTGGAAAATCTTTCACTCCATTTATCAAAGCATTTGCTTGTCTACTTCAAGATAAAATAAAGATTAAATATTTTTGAACAAGGAAAGTTATCTTAGACCAGAGATGTCATTAGATAAGCTACAAAAGAAAAAAAACCAACAGACCTGGCCTTTTCCAAGGTACTCTTATTTTGTCCTATCTGAACAGAAATTCTTTAGCTAAACCAATGTGTAATGAGAGGGACTCCAGAGAAAGGCATTGTGGTTATTCTATGTTTATATCGGTGTCTCTGAGGACACTCACTGAATCATTTCAAAATCCAGAATCTGATGTAGGGCAGTCTGATGGATGTAAGTTATCCAAATTTTCTGGTCTGTTTTCTTCATCAGTGTAAGTTGTCCAGCTCTGAGGTTTACTATAGAGGATCTCATTCTTATTGCCTTCTTTCCTGCATCTAGAAAATAGATTAGAAGAGATCTGTTGTGTAAAAATTGGTCTGTTGTTTTCAACAGTTTCCACTGGCATGAAAGAGATCAGAATATTTGTTATATTTGTTTCTTTTTAAATAACAAAAAGAAGTATTTGACTTTGCAAAATGTTTTGGTGTTAGCAGTAACTGAAGGCATCTCTGAGTCAGAACTTGCATTAACAAATTTTTTGAACCTGTTGCTTTCTCTGGCAGATTTTTTTGTTTTCTTCATGTTTCCTTAGAAATTTCATTCTAGTTCATGCGATGTTCTTAATGAAATTTTAAATAATGAAAATCTTTTGTAGAATGGAAGAGTGTTATTGCTTCCAAGATTTGCAACAAGTAGTTGAGAATCCTGTGAGAGTTGAGACTCTTACCAGCAGAACCCTTTTAAGAAATAAGATGTATATTTCTCAACAGCAGTGATAGCCATTGTGCACCTGATGTCCTCTCTGAATACGAACCAGTTTAGGTCATGATCATGCAACCCCAGTTCCTTTAGGTGGGGTATAGTGGCACAGTTTCTATGTATAGAGTTTGCAATATCAAACCATCATTGGAAAACTCTGAGTCAGAGATAGATGAATTCTCGTCTCTTCCTTCTTTTTCCATTCATTGGGGTTTCAAGAGAGGAGGGTAATCTGTTTTGTCATGTCTGTTGCCCTGTTTTAATACACAACTAACCTGCTTATATCTGAGCGGCTGCCACTTCTCCAGAACAAGTGATACTGGATTCCTGAGGCAAACAACTCTAGAATTATCATCCTTATGGGCGAATTTAGTGTGTTACCGACAGCTTCAGCCTGGATACCATTAGCAAATAAAGGGAAATTCCGGTGGTCAGGGCATCACACAAGCCTGAGGAATCCAGAGAGAGGGTGCTGAGGGACCCAGAAACTAGGTGACCGAGAAGGTGTAGAATTAAATTAATCTCTCAACTTGTTTGGAAATATAGCATGATTACAAGTGAAAAATCCCCGAGTCAATATGCAAGGTTGCTGTAGGTACTGATGTTCATGGATGGCACCTGAATGTAAGAGTTTTGATTCCTCGTAATTGTTTCAGTCCTGCAGGAAGGAAAGGATTATTCTTTTTACTCTTATCAGGGTTTCAGTGCTATTTAATTTGTCTTGGTGCCTCTTGGCCATGTGAACATCACTGCAGAAATGATCCCGTTTGCAGTTTCTTCCTGTATCATGAATTGGGGTATTGCTTCTCAGCTTCTTTGTGTATGTGTATGTGGCTTAGAAAATACTGCTCTTTTACAGCAACATCTGCCCTTACTCTAATCCTGCTTGCCATCCAAGAACACATTTATCACGGCAAACTCCAGTTCACTTTACCAGTCTTTATTATGCTGGGGTGTTCTCGTGCCTACGTGCTGATACACATGGTTCTAGAATTTCACCGAAGAAAACATTCAGATATTAGTACAACTCTAGATGTCTGACAAATATTTAGTTTCCTCAGGATACCAGTCACGGTCGCCTCAAGTGTTCTCCTGCCCTGTGCAGGGAAGTGTCCTTTGGCAAGACTTCATGAGAATTCTTAATGCAGCAAGGTAATCACAATTAGAAGTTATGATTATAATCTCTAAAAAATATAAAATACTTTAATGTATATGTTTTTGGAGTGGTATTGAACAAAAACCTTGCATTCAGATAGCCCCTAAACTTCTGTGATGCTCAGAACAACATTCTTTTCTCATATGTAAATCCTAGATTGTTGCAAAGATATGGAAACTGGTGGTGAAAGGACACTTTGCTGCCAGGTCCAAGGCTAGATGCAGTAACATTTAGGTGCATGACTCCAAGTGGAATTCAAACCCCAGAGTTAGGGTCTTAATTCAGTACTTGGGATGTATTAAGGGCAAAGGAAGGCATCTTACTGGATGGCATTCAACCTAGAGGCAACCAAAGGGAAGCTCTGGAGACTAAAGACTTGATGATTCTTCCATGGCCAGGATTTCTTACCAGTCAGATCTTTTTTCTTACTGCAATCATTTGTGTCCTAGAGAATTCCAGATGTGCTAGGTAGCTTTTGCTTTTTTTATGAAAGGATCAGCTGTTAAAATACATTTTCTATCCCTCTACAGAATTTCCCTTTCATCAACATGAAATAGACGTAGATTTCCTGTACCTTAGAATGGTGGAAAACAACTCTGATGTCCCTGCTTTGCCAGACTGTCAGTGGCACAGTTTTCTATGTGATTATCTTCATTATGACTTAATTACATTTAAAAGCATTTAATTTCTAAAAATCTGTTACACTATCTCTGTCATAATGTTTAGAATATATCTATACCATATAGTATGTATTCTTTAAACTCCTTATGCTTCTGTTTCCTGTAAAAGAAATACACTGTATAGCAACATAGAAGTTCCTTATTTAATGCTGAACTAATTCTCAAAGCTGCATTGTGATTAATCGTGGTTGCACTGGTGAAAGTTTAGAAAGGATAGAGGACTTTTCCTCCTTCTTGTTCTTTGTTGACATGGTAGGAAGCCTGAATATACATGTTATGAAACACTAAGTCTCGCTTCTACTGCTGCCAGTACTTCATCCCACTGTCTGAATGGGGCAGGACTTTGTAACTCCCCTCTGCTGCTTCCTAGAGCTGGCAACTCAGGGCTGTGGAACTGAGTGAAATTCAGGGCCACAAGTAGGGTATGACAAAAATAAGTTTTCTTTGTAGTGCCCGGAGAGGCTGTGCAAACATAATTATCACCTGTGATCCCTGCCAGATCTCTGCACGCCATTTCTGTATGAAGTGCAGCCATTTTCTGATCACTTCTTTTACAGATAAAGAGGGAAATCCTGGCCCCAAGACAGTCACTGAGATTTTCCCACACTCCTTTCAGTGGAGTCAGGAATCATTGCAAACACATGTGCTTGAGGTGGCCCTTTTCACAGGGTGGGTTATGGCATGTCTGATGCATTTACATGTATTCATCTGTTCCCCCCTCTCCAGCAGTGCTGCCCCAGGTGAGGGGCAGACACCAACTGCTCTCTGCTGAAAGCGCAGGACTTTCCTTAACTGATGTAGGAGAAAAAGTTTTACAGTGGAAAGACAATTAAATCTTTGTTTCTTTAGAGAGACTTTTTTTTTTAAACAGATAGGTTTACTCTATTCTAATATCAAAGTGACACAAAATTTGTCACATGCAGGTTTTTGCCCAGTAATGGTTGAATGAAGGGGGTTTTTTGGATTTATTCCTATTTTCAGGTTATTTGGAGTTCTTTTGTGAAAGGTTATAAGACTCTATTGGTTAGAAACAATTTCCTTTTCCCATTTTATCTAGCTCAGTTTTAACGCTAGCTTACAAAACAGTTCTCTAATTTGTGGAGTTGATGAGGAACTGGAAAATTTCATATCCAGTTCAGACAAACTGGTCCTTTGCTGGACTGGGGCTGGGGTCTTGCTTGCCCTGAATCCAGATCCTACAATCCAGGATTGTAAAAGTCCCAATCTGTGTCTCAGTTTGGCTTTTTTATTCCTCTGCTTCCCTGATATGCAAATGGAAACTCCTGCACTGATCTTTCTCAGTGTTGTGAGCTTTCAGAACCAAGACTGTATTTGTCTGGTGTTTCTTTCAATACAAAAAGAAATACTGGAGTCTGTTCTGCACATTTGAAATCTCAGTCTTCTCCCTTAAAACTGGGTCAAATATTCTGTGTATTTGCAAGTGTAGCACAAATTCATGTGGCTAAATGGATAGCAATGGGTGGTACTGTTGCCCTTTAAATACGGACTCCATTTACTTTAGTGGGATTTTCACCACCTTCAATGCTTGGAAGGTCAGTTTTTGTTTTCTTTTACCACTTTGCTAATAAAGCATTATTGTTATAATTCCTCCCCAGTTCACGCTTAATGGCCATGTCGTTAGAACTTTTAGGATACAGTAAGATATTGGTGGTGTGGAGGGCAAGAAATAGTAAGAAGCTGAAGAAGAAATCCTAGTGCAAATCTTACAGAACACAAATTGTAGGAACAGGTGTCATATATAATGGTGTATAATAGTGGCAGCTCAGTGTACCAAATTAAAATGTGCTCTCTGCTGCCCAGTAGATCTAGACCAGGAGAGAGGAAAAGCAATTGTGTCCTCTCTTCTCCCTGCTCTCCTCAGTTCATAACTACAATCCCAATGATCTTATCAAAGTGAAGTTTTTATGGGAAAAAGGTAACATATCACCACAATAACTTCTGAACATAGCCCATGCCTCAGGACTTGGTGTAGCACAGAAGGAGTTATTTTACCTCTAGGTCCTGTACAAATAGAAATGCCTTGAACAGTGAGCCAGCAAAATGTGAAATTAAACAGGGGCAAATGTACGTTTGTTTTATGTATAGTCACATTAATCTGACATATCATTTTTCTTTGGAAATGACTGTTTCAACAAAAGCAAAATTATAGCAATTAAAAATGTAAGGAGGAAAAATAATAGTATTGATTTTGTTTTGTGTGGTTTTGTTATTTTTTGCTTAATTTCATGATACCTAAGTAGTAATGCCTGTCTTACTGCACGTCAATCTGTTTGTTAGACTGCAAGAGGCACTTAGATTTCAGAAAGGTGAAGGTTCAGTAAGTACTGAGCTAATGCTTAGTGACTTTTTTCATTGCACGAAACGATGCTAGTTTTTCTACAGTGATGTGCAATAATGCAAATACAGAAATGGAAAAAAATGAAAGGGCTTACTTGGAGATTCTAATACACAGAACTTTCAAAACAAATTTATTTTTGGCTTTTTAATTATGTGGAAAGGTTCAGTATCACTTCTTTTTGAATCCTGACTTCAAAAGGAAATAAGAAGTCAAAATTTCTCCCTTTACTTTTAGCTCTAAAATGCCACAAAAGGCCTGGTAGCTCACTAGCAAAAGCAATCACAGACTGTCGTGAGTTGGAAGGGACCCACAAGGATCCACATGTCCAACTCCTGGCCCTGCACAGCACCATCCCCAAGAGCCACACCATGTGCCTGAGAGCTTTGTCCAAACGCTTCTTGAGCTCTGTCAGTCTGGTGCTATGACCACTTCCCTGGGGAGCTGTTCCAGTGCCCAACCACCCTCTGGGTGAAGAACCTTTTCCTAATACCCAACCTAAACCTCCCCTGACACAACTCCAAGCCATTCCCTCGGGTCCTGTCACTGGTCACCACAGAGAAGAGGTCAGTGCCTGCCCCTCCTCTTCCCCTCACGAGGAAGTTGTAACTGCAAGGAGGTCTCCCCTCAGTCTTCTCCAGGCTGAACAGACCAAGGGACCTCAGCCACTCCTCATACAGCTTCCCCTCAAGGTTCTTCACCATCCTTGTGGCCCTCCTTTGGATGATCTCTAATAGTTTAATGACTTTCTTATGTTCTGGCACCCTAAACTGCCCCCAGCACTGGAGCTGAGGCCGCCCCAGTGCAGAGCAGAGCAGGACAATCCCCTCCCTTGCCCGGCTGGCGATGCTGGGCCTGATGCCCCCCAGGACACGCTTGGCCCTCCTGGCTGCCAGGGCACTGCTGACTCATCTTTAACTTGCTGTCGACCAGGACCCTCCACTGAGGCACAAGAAAAAAGATCTGGGATCTGTTGCTTTTTGAAATTCTTTAGGGATGATGTTCAGAGAAGTTGTGGATTCCCCATCCATGAAAGTGTTACAGGCCAGGGTGGATTGGGTTTTGAGCAACCAGATCTAGTGGAAGGTATCACTGCACAGGGCAGTGGAGTTGGAACAAGATGATCCTGAAGGTCAATTCCAACCCAAACAACTTCATAGGTTTGAAATTTCATTTCTATGATTTTATTAATTTCTAATGCTCTTTGTGATGCTACAAGCTGCATCTCTCCAATTTTCCACCATAATTCTTGTGTCTAGGTACATCTGATTCTTTCTAATAGAAGAATTAGGGTGTCAACCTCCATTTCTGCTGACAAAGGCTACTAAATAGATAGTTGAGTATTTCTTATGGGTGCCAGGAGGAAGGACTGTTTTGTGGACAGATATTGTAGTAGACAGAAGTATTGATTGGGTTTCATTGTAATAAACACTGCCAGATGTTATCTCAGTGTGTACTGTTTGCATTAGTAAATAAATAAATTCTCCAGAGCACAATTATTCCCTATAATGTTTTTTCAAAAGCTCACTATTGTCTTACTATTGAGTTTCCTCTGCTTTCTGTGTAGCTTGAGAAACTAATTGGAGCATGTGAAGCTAATTGTAAAATTCAAATCCTGCTCTAGGTTCAGATACCATGTCAGGGCCAAATCTGGCATGTATAAGTGATGGCATCTTCACGTGAGGTACTCCTTCATCTGAGACTGTCTCGGGTAGAAAATAACTGAACAGGTTTTATTAATTGCTGTGTTACTCTCCATACTGGTGAACACATTGTCATAGGAATGTCACAGTAAATGTCTGTGTGCTCTGACTCTAGATAAAGACTCTCAGCTTGAGGGTCACTTGGTACAAAGTGATGGTCTGATTCCAACGTACGTGCTGTCACTGAAGAAGTTGGTTAAACGCCAGTGCTTGAAGCCCAACGTGTCAGATATCAAGTTAAACCAGCTCTGAGTAAGAATCTGAGCTTCCACAGAGACCAAGAATACCAAGAGTCCAGACTCACTGATCAAAGTGTGAAAATCACATCGAATCAGTGCGAAAAGCACACTGGTGCAGAACATCATCACAGTGCTCAGCAGGTCAGGGTGGACCTATGTGCAGCTCCTGCATCTAAGCTTGCCTAGTGCTACCTTTTCCCTCACAATAGGGAAGGCACACTGAAGCAGCCTTAGATCTGATTCTCTGTGATTCCTGGTGTTTTCAGCTTTCCCGAAAACACTGAGCAAGTGGTTCTTTGAAGTGTAGTCAATGTCCATAAAAATTCTTGTTAAATGAGAGCTGAAGTTGTCTGTTGCACATTCTGAAAATTATTTCTTTTTGTTTTCGGTTAAGCCATACCTGTTTCCTACAATAATGGTTCCTTGCTCTGCTGCACTAATGCATGTTGTAATTTAGGATTTTGGGTTGTGTACTGAACACTGGCTTCCGCTAGGATACAGGCAAGTTGGCTCATTCTGGAGCCTCCCTAAAACATACTGAAAACAATGTAAAAGGTTTAGAAAGATGCAATGTGTATTTGAATTCTCTGCCAGTGAATCAGCATTATTAACCTTACAACACCTAAATTAAATCAACATTCTCTGTCACATCCTAAGTTTAAATTCATATAAAATAAGTGATTTTTTTTTTCAAATTCTTAGTAGTTTTACTATTGTTTATCTGCTTCTTCCAGTTTAGCAGCTGAATTTAACTATACTTAATGTGTCTACTTAGGCAAATTTAGAATTTTTATACATTTTACTGGAGCTTACTGCAATAGAAGCATTTACATGTGTATCCATTAACAGGTATACTTTACAATTTGTAAGGCTACTCTTTTCAAAAATTTTACTTTGGACAAGGATCATCAAGTCAATACTTTTTTATTTTTCATTTGTCAGTGTCTTCCTTTTTTTTCTTGTCAGAAAGAGAAAAGGAAAGAAAAATCATGAAGAGCAAGGGAAGGAGAAAATGAAGGACCTTCCTGCCAACTTTTTCTTGTTGTATACATGAGTACTTTCAGTAATGTCTCTGAAAACTTTGAAAATAGCTACTTGCTTCCAAAATTCTCCATGTAAAATTAACGATACTTGGCCATTTAAATTGCAGCTCTATTTCTCCTGTCACTTCCCTTTGAATAGTCAAGTGCATGTCCAAATTACAGCTGCTGAAGAGCAATTTCAAGTTGCATGCAAACATGATGCATGAGCTGGGCATTTTTCCTGTTTCTGAGGAATAAAGCTCACAAATGTGAAATGAAACATAACAGAGAGGCACCTGATTGCAGATCCAAAGGTAGAATCTGCATTGGCTGCATTTCAGCACAGAGTGGAAAAATTTAAATCTACTCGAGAGTCCTGAGATCTTCACCTCTCTCAGGTTAGCAAATGTATCTAAGGGAGGAAGCTGGAGTAACCAATACCCAAATGATTTTAATGATTCATGCTCCCTAAAAGAAGGAGCCATGGGAAATATGCCTGAGCATCACTATTTTGTCATATACTATAGGATATTTGTTTAGTGAAATAGCTTTGCTAATAGATTTGTTAATCAGTCGTGTCCCAAATAAAATAAAAAGTGCAACACAGCCCTCCTCAGGTTTGGTCTTCTGCAAAATTAAATGCCTCATTTTTTTCCTCTTAGCTAGGCAGGAAAAATGGACCAAATAATAATGAAAGCCTGCAGTTGCTCTGAGGCTCTTTTGATTTTTAATGTGTAAGGACTGCATGGGCTTGCTGCTTCTTCTTCAGGAGTTATGATGGAAAACCTTTGCTGTATTTTCTCCTCTCCCCGTGCCCTCCCTGTCTCTCCGCTCTCAAGAGATACAGGGCCACAACATAAAATACCTTCTGGTTTTGTGGAAGGTTAGGACTGTTGAAGTGTTGGAGAACCAGTTCATATTTCAGGTAAATGTTGCAGCAACCAGCTGCTGTGACTACAGGGTTTTTTTTCTGTTTGGTAGGTAGATAAATACATGTTTCCCTTGCTCCACATTTGTGTGGAACCAAATACCCTGCTTTTTAGTGATCATTTCCTAGGATAAGGTGGGAAGTCTGTCCCCAGGACCAGTTTGGTTTTTGGCATCTTCCCTGTTACTGTGTGCAGTGATGCCAGTTAATGCTCATTGAGGCAGTGGATTTGCGATTCTGGTTCTTGGCCTGAAGTGGATTGAGATTCATAAAAAATAATCTCAAATCACAAAGCCACCATGGGAGGCTTATAGCTTCTGTGACTATCTCACTTGGGCTAGATTTGAATCAGCAATCAGGAGGTGAATGGTTTTGTTCTTATCCCACTGCCAATTTCCTGAGCTAACATAATCTGAGTGTGTGTGTGTGTGTCACAAAACTTTATTTTCCAATTGAATGCATCCATCCTTTAAAAACTGGTTAAAAAATAAGAGACAAAATGTAAAGGAAATTTAACATCCAAAAAATACAGAACAGTGCTCAGGACTTTAAAATATATGTAAACATCAGTTCCTGCCAAGTTAGTCATTACTAAGAGTTGTTAACACGGGGGATTGATTGAGAGAATGATTGTTGCTGTAGAATGATGATTTAATAAGAGAAAAATCTGATAGATTTGACATGCTACATAAAATGTGCAGAATGGTTATTCTTTGGAAAATTGCAACTTTCACTTGTACCCTGTACAGACTTGTTTGTTATGTGCCTTGCCACATTCCCCTTTTTTTCCTGTTATTCTCTTTAATTGCTAGAAATCATTAGTATTCACTACTGTTACACATGTCACCCAGAAAAACATACACATACCCCATTTTCCTTCCTCTTGTTGCTTTCTCTCACACCTTTGCTGGTCTGTACTGACCTACCTCTGGTGTTCAGTAGGGCACTGCAAAATGTTCTGCTCCCAGTCTTTAAAAGATATCTACCAGGAACTTGGCTTTATTTGCTCTTTGCTACCATTGTCTTCACATGCACCTACTCCTCACTGTTCTGGCTGATGATTATTTGTTATGTCGTCCTAACAAAATGCTCAGTGCTTTATAAGCCAGAAGATGAAGGCTGTCTCAGCTCAGGGAAGTTGTACAGGACAAAGAGATAAAAAACCCCTTCTCTTATTCCTGTCTTTACTGAGGAGCTATACTCTGTCCTTCCATTTTTCAGCAAAAATTTATGAGGGGTTGGTTTGGTTTTTTTGAATTCTGCAGTGACCAGTGCCTCAGTGAAGATCCTATTACAAGTGTTGTTGGTGTCTTTGGTTTTCTGTGAAGCCTAGCGGTTCATGCCCATGTAACAGTGAGCACCTTGATCTGAGCCCCTCTGGGCCCTTTTTCTGCAGATGGGGTAGGCTGGTGGAGAGGCTGGCCACAAATGGTCTTTGGCTTGCCTTGAGATAATGTAGGGCTAGCCTTGATGCTTGTACTCCATGAATAATAATAATAATAATAAAAAAGAATCCTAGAGTCTGATTACAACAAATAAATTCCATAACACCCTTTGCACTATATTGGTCGTGCCAAAGAGCGTAACATAAAATGACTGAGAACAACAGCAATTCAAAACAGCAGCACACAACGGTGTAATTGGACCCTAAGCACATAAAAATAACAGTTTAAAAGAAAGGAAAAAAAGGCAAAAATGGGACCATGGAGTGGTATCAGGGACAGTGTCATGAAACTGTGGTAAGATGCATGAGCCTAGTAGAAAGAAAAAGAGGGGGTGGGGGCTGAGTTACTTATGAATCAGTACAACTGTGCTTTGTTCTGCATGAGTGTTTTAATAGAGCAAGTGTAATATAAGGATCAGGTGGGCTCGTGGGAATGGAACAAAAGGTTTTGTAAAATTAAAGCAAAATAATTATAGCTCTAGGTGTAGAGTGAGCACACTCCAGCAGTTGATAGCAGGAACCTGCTCAGAATGGAGAAGGAAGGAGGGAGGAAGATGCAGTTGGAAAGGTTTTTTGGTTTGCTTTTTTTTTAATATGTGCATACACATGCACATATACATACTTACATGTGCATATATAATACAAGCAGAATCATGTATGTGCGTTAACAAAGACTTTAAATCAGTGACAGTTGTACGCAACTTTAGAAGTGACTAATATACCCCCACAAAAATGCATTAAAATGAAGATTTAAGAAATAGTCTCGAATGCATTAATTAGCAACAACAAAAAAAAGAGAAATCACAGCAGAACATTGCTTTCTAAAAGAATAAAGGACTAAAGTCTAAAACAGAGACCATCGTATGACATGGGATTCAAGGCTGTTCTTGCCGTAAAAGCCCAGTGATGAATATTTGCAGAGTGCCCACTATACTCATAAAGCCAACTCCAAGTTCCAAAAGTAAATGTGATCATAGGGGGTTCACAAGAAAGCTGTCAGCAATGTATTGTGTTACAGAAACTCCCATATTTGGGCAGAGCATTCCACTGTGCTCTCGTGCAGAAAAAGCTGTTTCCTACCTGAATTTCAGAGTAGTTTTACCAGCAGAATGAGAGCTTGGTTGATCACAAGGTGGCCTCCCTGTATCTAGTTGTGTGCTTTTTCTTTACTGTCTGTGTGTATATGTACCAAGGTGCACATGGATTCTCTATAAAAGTAGAAAACAAGACAAAACCTTAAAACAGAGTCGTGACCCAGCACACACTTTCTGCCTAAGTTAGTGATTGTCCTCAAAATGTAATTAAGGAAGAGATGTCCAGGATCCAGGAATGGGGAAAGACTGTACTCAGGTGTGCATCCTTCTCCTTCTGTCATATTGGGCTCACAGTATTCAGAACAGGCTCCTATTTTGGGCAGTGACTTCCAAACAAATTCTTTTTATTTGCAGATACATTGAAAGAGAAAGAGCTAGTGAATTTTAACCCCAGCCCCATTGACTCCCCATAGCACCTGTGGGTTAGGATGAGTTTCCTTCCACTTACGCACTGCTGTATGGAATGTTATAAGGAATCTGAGCAACTACCAGTGATAAGATGAACATAAAGTGAGAAGCTGGTTTTGTTACAGGACTCAAATGACTTCCCTTCCGTCGTGGATGGTGTCTGATGGGCAAGACAATTGCACCTCATTGTGGTGTGTGATGCAGTTTGTGGAAAGGAGGTTCAGCATAGCCCACAAAACTGTTGTTGCAGGCACAGCTACTACAGATGGCTGGCGTGCAAGATAAGGTCTTGGCAAGGGAGGGGGACAATTAGCCTGCCTCCCACCACATTTCCCCTCATTCTGTAGTCAGATTTCCCTTATTCAGAGTTTGTTCAGGGTAATTGTTCACAGACAATATATTTTTGTGCTCACGGTGCAATCAGAGGCTGTTCTCACTTGAAGCAGAGCACATCTCTTAGGTAGTGCTTTCTGCCAGAATGTGGAGGCTGAGATCAGAGTGAAGCTTTACGAGCTCCATTTGGTGCTTTTTTACTTCCGTCTTGTTTCTCTCTCTGCAGGGGATGTGAAACTAGATTTGTCCTGTTTCCACAGCAGGGTTTTGGTTTATTTTGTTTTTTCCAAAGCATTTCATTCGGTGGCACAAATCCAGAGGAGACTGTGTTGCAGAGATGGATTTGAATGTCAGACAGAAAGAGTTGTGTTTAACAAACTCTTTTTGTTGTAAACTATAGAAACTCAAGAGCAGGAGGCCCCTGTTTAATACAAACATTCTGTGGCTCAATTATCACTTTAAGTATTTGCCCTGAAATATAAAGAGAAATGAGACAAGGTAACTTTCTAAAATGACTGTTTATGGGGTCTGAAGATCAAACTTGAAAATCTTTAGTTCTGGGTTCTCTCAAACTCTTTCCACCTTTCATCTGCCTTTGTCTTTTGACTTAGAGGTGGCTGCCCAATAGAACTGAGTGAAATATAGGACTAGTTAAAATCCAAAAAACAAAGCCAAGATAAAACCCCACCTAAAATAAATTTAAAAAAACAACAAAGTTTTATAGGCTTTTAGAGGAAAAAAGAAAAAAGATGCTTTTGTAATATGATGCAGTACTTGAAGATGATAGCCCAACATGCAAACAGCTGAACATGTAACTCTCATTATGTATGCTTATTTCCTCTCCTCCCCTGCTTTTGAAAACTCTTTGCTGTATCACAGCACAAGCTACCTATCTGTGTTGATCTCATTTTGAAGTGTTTTGTCAACATGAGCCTATTATGAAATTAAGGGTCAGTAAAAGGCCAGGCATTCGTTGGGGTAAGCACTGCACACTGGAAAGGGAGAGGTCAAGAATGCCTCATCACATCCCAAGTCTTCAGATGTGCCTCGTGAGCCGTGCGTATTCTTATTTAAGAACAGAGACACTGTAAAGCTTCAGTCGACCCCTCATTCACAGCAAGACACAATATGCCAGTATCTGTCACATCCCAAGTCCTTGAAACACTATTGAAGTCAGAGAATTCAAAGTCCCAGATTCTTGGCTTCTTTTGAGATCCCTCATTTTCTTCCTTGCCATTCTCGTAAATTCGACATACATACATGCACATGCATCCTTGTGTAGACGTACTGACATCTCTCCAGAGCATGAAATTCAAAAAAGGGAACAAAAGCATGGGTTTTTCCCCTTGTCCTGTCACTTTCTGACAAAAAAAAAAGAACTTCATAAGTTGTTTATATTCCAGCTTTATTTTCTTCCATTCACTCTTTGTTGGGAACAAAGTCTAAAGGATTCAGGCAACAGCAGCCGTGTGTTATATTTGTATATTATATTTACATATAACATACATTATTTAAATAATAAAACCTGTTCTAAATTGTACTAAAAAAAAGGTAGTATTTCCACTTTTGCTCAGAAAGAACTGATGAAATACTGCTCACATTCCCTTGCTTTTTCTCCATCTATTTTGGAATTCAATTAGCAATAGCATACAGGCATCAGGAAAGTCTGCTGTCCCTCCCTTTGCTCTTTTGTCTGATTATCTTTTTCCTAGTCTGCAGGAGAATGAATCTAGTCTGGCTGGGGAATTGGCACCCTGATTTTCTCATAAGGCACATGAAGTTTTTTTTTGATAACTGTAGGGACAATTTCTGGTCTTATTGAAGTCATTGGCAGTTCTCCAGATGATTTGTTATAAGATTTGGCCTTGAGAAAAAGGATCAGTCACACTCATCTCTTTTTAATTCTGAACTAGAATGACCCATATCACTGCCCAGTGATGGCTGCCTAGGATACTAGCAGTGAATTTTTGGAAAACGATCAAAAGTTCAAATATATGCAAGAATGCATGAAACCCACTGTCTAAGAGACCAGAGAGAATGCAGTTTGCCACAGCAAAATATGTGTTTAAATCGAACCAAATAAAACTGGAAGCTTGATATGAAAGATATTTAAGTCCATTTTATTATTTTTCTATATAATATCAATTTAGAATGAAGACTGGGACAGTTCTCTCAACTTATGGGGGTTTTTTTTGGTTTTTTTTCTAAAATCTTTTGATTGCAGAACACTGTAAATGGTGCAAAACAAAGTTTCTTTTCCAAGTTCCCTACAGTGAACAACTTAAGAGCATTTAGTTTTAACTTGTATTAGGACTTCATGTCCTCAGAGAACAGATTCTGCCCCTTTGATCTGTAGATATAAAAATCACTGTTTCCCAGTGGTTACAGAAGATCACTGGGGCCCCAGAAAAGTGCTGTGAAGATGCAGAATGAGGACCTCACAGCTCCAGCCCATTTCCAGCATTACTGCTGGCTTCTTGTGTATTTTGAAAAAAAATATTAGCGATCTCCAGTAATCCCTGTTTCTGAAATTAATTTAAGACTACTTATATAACTTAACAACATGCATTAAGGAAGGGAAAAAAGAATTTTAAAGGAATAGGCATACTCTCTAACCTTATCACAATTTATTTTATGTTTTTATGTGTGCAGGTAGTCTGCAAAGTAAACTCACAGGCATATAATTTTGTGTGTCTATATCCTATGTAGTGGTGTTTTCTGTGGGAAAGGGGTTGGTCTAAACTAATATTCAGATCCAACAGTTTTCCCTGTTATTTGGAGGGAAGGAGAGGTAGGGGATCAAAATACAAGATTTCATTATAATACAGTTCTGTCTGCAGCTGAAGGCATTTCACTCACATGTTGCTATCTGGAGTTTTCCCTTTCAAAATTTCTTGTAGGAGGTGAATTTTCCAGTTGGTTTGACTTTGCTGTTAAAAAAGTCAAGTTGATTTTTTTTCTTTTCTTTAATTAAGTGAATAAAATGTTAAGGGTAATTAAGCCAAGGAGAGTTTTAAAACTCATTGATTTTCTTTTTCTCAATTCCTAACCTGGTAAACAAACTGCTTGTATCCATCTTGGCAGAAATAATTTAAAACCACTGTGCTGAAAGTGTAGTGTAAAAACACCAGTTTTCACTTCATGACCTTCAAACCTCACATGTTAAACTTGCAAGTAAAAATCATGTTTTTCATTATTTCTGTTACCTCAAGGTTACTTCAGGGCTAAGGTTTCCTGTGAAGATCAAACAAGAGGTTTTTTCTGTCTTGCACATCCTTACGTATGCCCAGATTATACCCTCTGTGAAAATACTAAACCACAGACGTTGTGGCCTTGAAGCTGGAGGGAGGGTTGCTCGGCGTTATTAAGGCTCTGATCAGCAGACCAGACCAAGATCCGGCTTCTCCTGTCTGGCTCAGTAACCTTGGAAAAGTCAATAATATATTTGTGCCCACGTTCCCCAGCTGTAAAAGCAAGGGGATGCTATTTCCCTGCTGCAGAGGTGCTTTGGAGGTAAACCTGCTCTCTGAAACTCGTGGTGAGCACGGGAAAATGTGCGTGTAGGTCGCGTTCCCAGCCTGCACCACAGTGGCATATTTTCCTGACAGCACACGGTCCTGAAGATCCCCCAGAACATTATCCATGCTTCAAGGCAATCACAGCAGGCCTCTCTGCTCCTTCCCGAGCACACCTTGTCAGCAGCTGCCTTGGGAAATCCTCACATCTCCCTCCCTATTGCGGCGGGCTGTTGACATGGAGGAGGCTTCTGTGTGCTCCTCTCACCGTTGCAGGATGCCGTGAGTGAGCTTGCCCAGCCTGTCTCATTACTTTGGAGTTTTTGATACCCTTTGCAGAGTGAAAGTGGTTGTTTTAGAGCAGCAATGTGGTGCTGCTTCTGAGATATATTAGCTGCAAATGCTGGTGTTCCTGATAAATTTCTTTTTAAATGTTTTGCTGAAGCCTTGTTCACATAGGCTGATCATATGTGCCCCAGATACAAACAGAAAGACAAAGTTTCCAGTTCCATCTGCTGCAGTCTAGAACGATTTTATCCACCATTCACTGGGGGAAAGCAATTCTGATTTAAGTGGCACATAAGATGTGCATTATTAGTCTGATAGGATAAAGTATTGCAGGTTTTTTCCCAGTGAGTTTTTATATTTGAGCTGGAAATAACTGTGCTGCATGAATTCTAACTGGACATGTATAAAACAAAAAAAAAAAAAACTTGTGAAATAGCAGAGGCTGGAATTTTACATCAGTAATGTCTGCTTAGCATCTGGACTGCTTGTTACATCTCTCCAGAACGATTCTTTCAACAAAATACCTGACCAGTCCTTCTCCAGCAACTTTCAGCAGAGCTAGGTAGGAAATCCCATCAAAAAACCAGCCAAACAAAATGAAACTCCCTTGGAGTTTGGAAATGAACAGTTAACAAATGCAACCTTTTCACTGATGCCCTAAATTCCTTTGTCACTTAGTAACAGCCTGTACAAACTACGCCTCCATGCCTGACCTACGTTATATCGTATTGCCATGTTGTGGAATAATCCATTGTTGAATGTGTACAGAAAATTGGCTATATGATCCATTATATTACAATGAAAAATTATAATTTTTTACAAAAGAAAGGGCAAGGTTTATTTAGTGAAAATATCACTTCAGTGTAGAGAGCAAAGTAAAAAACAAGTTCACATGCTGTGCTTGGATTGAGAGACATGTCACTACATACCTTCTTAGCTTCCTAACACTGCTAATGGGAAATAGTGATAGCCTTTATCTCCTCACTCGGCTGTGGTAGACCTTGGTGCCTGCCAGGAGACAGCTTTCCAGTGGAAAGCTTTCTATAGCAAGCTGTTTCTTACTAATCATCTTGTCAGTCCTCCTTGAGGCACCACTGCCTTGGGTCAGGTTTGGGGCACGATCACACCTTTCTCAATCTGTGGGATTTTAGCAGAAGTTGCTCAAGGTTTGTATCAGTGTTACTGTCCAGAAGCTCGTCTGTTGATTTCGATAGGAATTTACCTGGAAAAAGGTATGCCATTGAGCAGCTGAATTTTAACTGTTCTGGACCAGTTGAATCCTTAACATTGGGGTTTAAGTTGCCTTCTCTTTTCCTCGAAATTAATGATTTCTGTAAATTGATTGTTTGGAGTTCCGCTTTCTTCATTTCTAACTAGCTGAAGATGCACATCTGTGTCTAATGTGTGGTTGTGGTACACATTACATAGATGATGCTGAGAGTTAATTCAGTGCGGAGGTGGGATGGAGATGTTAGTGCTGGGAGCCTTTGTGACACACGAAAAAAAAGCACTAAGTTGTTTCGAGGGGGATTTTTTCTCGCTAGGAAAAAAGCACTGCAGAATGCCTGTCCAGCTTTGGGTAATAAAAATACCTTTGAAAGTGAAAGCAAATCGGTGCTGCAAGCAGTGGAACAGAAACGCGAGGTGAAGACGCTAGAGTGACCGTGCAGTCGGTTTTCTGTCAGTCGGACTGGGGCGGGATTCCTCCCGAAACACGCGTTAGGGCAGGGGCCGCGCTCAGCCGTGCCGCTGGAGCAGCGAGCCACGTGAGCGCTCGGTCCCCGGGCTGCGCGGCGAGCGGGACCGCTGCGCTTGGCTGCCGGCCCCCGGGGGACGAGCGTGAAGGAAGGAAGGAAGCAGATCACAGCGCATGAAGTCTGAGAAGTGACAGCGTTTTGCACTGGAGGCAGCTGTGTGAGGTTACCTGAGGACAATGTCTGGCTCTACTGGCTGATTGCTTAGAGCATTAAAAAAAAAAAAAAAAAATCCGGTTAATGGGGGCACCTCCTAAACAAACCAGATATCCCTTTCGCCGTGCGGTCCCTGTTGAGAAGAGTATAATTTTACATTAACTACACTGGATAAGTAAGAATTTGTTATGTTCTGACTTTATCCAGGAAATTCCCTTTTAACCCAATTGTCCCCATTAAGTGTGTCAGCTCTTCTTTCAAAAGCTCTGCTGTGCAAAGGCAAATTAGTATATTAATGTGAAAGCACGCAATTTTAAGACAACAGAAATTGGGAAGCCCTTATCCTTTTTCTCAGAAAGAATTATTTATTACAAAATATTGCAACAAAGTCTGCTTGCTTACAGTTATTTACAAAACTTAAATTTATTTTTGTACATATTTATTTTTCACTTTTAAACCTTAACAACAGAATTATACTTGCCACTTTCATTTTCTTTATTGTACTTTAATTTTGTTTAGAGTTGATTTAAAGTTTCATTTTCAGATTCTCATCTAAATATTGTAAATCTAACCTGAAAGTACCTCCTAAGACTGATCTACTCTTCTCTGCCCTCTTCTTAAATTATACATAACATAAACAACAGCCAGGTTTAATTCTGAAACACTTTGTTTATGTGAGTTTAAGTCAAAGCCTAAGGGAAAACATTTAATCTTATGTACAGTTAGTATGTAGCTCTGTTTAGCTAAAGTTCAGTATATTTCCAAAGAGTTTCCGTCACAAATGAACACTGGGGAACAGGGCCACTGTTGTCTTCTTGAAACGTGTGCTAACTGGTGACTACTTCAGGGCACACAGGAGGGACCCTACCGGGGCACTCGGAAGTGTTTCCAAGGCACTGGTACAGGCAGGTGTATTAGCCATCAGCTCTGTTTTTGGTGCACTGTTTTAGAGCTGTCAGAGGAAGATCAGTTTTGGGGAGGAAGGGAGCAATGCACTCAAAGTGTGGTTTTAACTTTTCACATGCTCTTTGTTTCCCCATCCTGTTTTGGTTTTAGGGAGTGCTGTCTTTTGTGGAGGAGGTGGTCAGGGCCCTAGAAAAGTGGACCCTGTGGTTCCTGCTGTTCTGATGCTCTTTGACTGAGGCATCCGGGGAGAAAAGTTCAATAATTTCTAACATGAAGTCACAATCAATTTGGGCACATGGCATGTAGGATATATGTGTACAACAATCCTAAAGATGACTGAGTGGTTTAAACATATTTCTAATTTTTTTGCTTTTTTAGTAGCAGATAGGATATACATAACATAAAAGCATTTTATTAGGGGTGTTTGGTGCCCCTGATGTAGTTTGTGCTCTGAACATGGTATTTGAAATGCTTGTGTGTGAGGAATTATCACATTTTATCACACTATGGTTTGAATTTGTGGGAATTCCATGGTTTTCTACAATATCACTGGATCATATGAAATGCACATGGTCCTTCTAAATGCAGTGAAGTGTTTATGATGTGATGTTAATCTTCAATTTGGGGCCCAAAAGTTGTTTTCACTCGTGTAAGAAGTAGCCAGACCCAAACTAATTTAGACAGATGATGCATTTCTAACCTAAAATGGATTTAAAGGGATTTTATCACACTGTTCAATCCCAGGTGTGTCATTTTTTTCCTTCTGCTTTCAATAAGGGTGTTCATGTTTTGTATTTCAGAACGTAGATTTTCATTTAGCAATTAACGTTCATGATTCAAGTTACTCCTTCTGTATTTTATGATTTTTTTCCAAATATAGTATTTCTCTGCCTACTGTTGATTGAGCAGAATGGGACTTGCCTACACAAAATTTCTTAGGAAATACAATTTGCACATCCAGATTTCTGACTACACCCACTCTCCCCATTATTGCAAGGTGTTAATCTAGTTGTATGATGCCTCTTGCACAGATGCATACATACATACCCTCTTTAAAAATAGTCTGTGTGCCTAAATCCTTACAGGAGAGCTCAGATACTGAGTTTTTCTAGGTCTGTATGATCACTGAATATTTAGCCCTTGTGGTTACTGCAACAGGCTTTTTTGTGAAGACTTTTTCACGTTTTTAGAAGGTACTCTTAACAACTAGTTTAATCCTAAGTAACAACTGAGTTCTTTTGCAGCAAATTTTAATTTAAAACAATTTTAAAATCACACATATCCATTTTAACAGTACTTTGGATTTGAGCAGTTTCCAGAAACCTACCCTGGAGAAAATGTTTTTAATCAGGTTAAAATGGAGGCAAGATAGAAAAAAAAAATGTTTGCTGTGGCGTGACTGGAGCAGTGCTAATGAGCTCTGCTCTAATACATGAAGGAACATATGGCCCCCATCTGAATACAAACTGGACACAAAGCAGTAATTCAGCTGAGATGTCCTGAATATTGTAAACTGGGTGAATGTGGTTGAAGGTGTTTATAAATGGTGGCTGAATCCCACACACTGACTCACTGCCTTCTAATGTCCGGGGCTCAAGGTGCTATTTGTAAGAGTATAGAAAATGACCAGTAGAGGGAATTCTTAATTAACGCTAACAAAATAGCAAACTGAAGTGTTATGTTATGAAGAAAAGACTTCTTGTGCTCATGACGCAGCAAGAGACGGATTATGGAGAGGGCGAGTTAGGAGAAGAAAAATCACAGGACAAGCAAATTGAGTATTTACTGGCAAATAATTGCTCTCTTAAGCTGTGGCTCTCTTCCTAAATTCTTGGCATTCCTGAGCACTAGAACCATTTTCAAAAAATGCATCGTTACAGAGTAGATGTAAAAAAACCTCTCAAAGGCTGATGGTGCAGACTTGTGCAGGTAAGAATATGTGTATTACTGCATATATTTCTTCTAAAGCTTTAGGTTGTCCATCATTTACAGGACTGCTACTTTTTTCTGTTTCCGATAGAACTGATGTTTTGGTTTCACAGCTCTATTTCGTCTGAAAGTTGGGGAAGTGAAGATAGTCTTTTAGGCAGGCTGTAGTGTGTGCTTTTTTGTCAGCACAGAGGTATCGACGTACAGGAAAGCAAAAACAAGTCGGGAGAAAGTATACGGCCCGGTTTTACTTAGTTTGAGTGGGTTCTGGCTTTTGTGGAGGTGCCTCTGATTAAAAAACTGCACATCAGGTTAGTGCAGGGCAGGAACACATTGCTCCTATGTGCTTGCATTGACGTGCTGATTTCACTGGAGGAATGCTTGTGAGATGCTGCAGGGAAGGAACTTTTTCTAAGGGACTCTCGGGGACTGCCTGCATCCCCAGGGCTTCCCTAGGTGTGGCTCCCCAGGGAAATGACATGTTTGGGAACCCACTCTGTTAGCTCCTGTATGTAGTTTGCCTACCTGTTTCCTACTCCTTTCCCTCCCAAATTTCACCACTTTTAGCCAGGTTTGATGGGTGAAAGTCTCCAAGATATCTGAGCTTCCCTTTTTTTTTTTTTTTAGTAAACAGCTGTTTAAAGGGGAAACGTTCTTTTAACAGCCTCTCTGTGAGAGAGACTGCCTTGTAGTTATACCCAAAATTACACATCAGATACCAGACTCTGACAGAAATCCATAAGAAAGGAGGCTCATTTGACTCTTCAGGAGCTGGCTCAAATTTATGGACAATTTTATTTTTGTTTATTCCACATGCAAACTTCATTTTCTAATACTAAAAAAGGGCATGGAGATGTATAGGTGGTTAAGAATACTTTGTCTTAAAATATGACTCTTACTCACATCTTAATCATCAAATAACAAAACTGTAACATTGCCATTTTTTGTCAAACCTACAGAATGTTATCCCTCATTTCTTCTCCCCACTTCATCATGTGCATTGGATGTAATTGCTAAAACAATCTCACTTCGCACAAGTAAATGAAAATAGCACATATTCCTGAAGAGCAAACATGTTCCTTTGATTTTACAGGGGGTTTATTTTGATTATACTGACCATGTTCAGGAGCTGAACACTTGGTTGATGGGCATATAAGCATTGCAGATGCACCTCTAGAAAGCCACACAGAAAGCATCACAGAATCCAGTATCAGATATGAGATCCTTCAGAAAAAAATGCTAAGCTCCCTGTAAATGGTAAGGGTGGTTTAACTTTTCACACAGGGGTAACTTCTCATTAATAGGTAACAAATTTAAGTTGACTTATGTCTTTGAACATGGGCAGTTTTCAGGCCTCATAGTTTATTGTACCATAATTCTTCATATCCTGTTTATTCAGTATTATGCTATTTCTAGAATTATATTTATGATTATAAAGGGTTTTATTATTATTATTGCAATAATTAGTCCTTTTTAAACTGATAAAATCTTGGCCCATCTGGGGTCTTGGGGATGGAGTACTACAAGTTTTTTATACAGCATGTGGCTGAAAAATTAAAATCCTTTTATTGGTTTTAGTGTTCTACCTTTTAGTTTTAATGATTGTCCCCTCTTTTCTTGGAAGGTCAGGTTTATTTTATTTTCTCTGCGCAGTTATATTTATATCACTTCCACTATGTTCAGGGTTTTTTGCTTTCTGTGTCAGTTTGAAGCCTTTCACATATGAAAAGCTCTTGGGGGTTTTAATGACAATTTAACTCTCTGAACCCTTTTTGTTTCTCCTCTGTCCTATTTGAGACAGGGTGATCAGTGCTGACTCCAAAACCCAAAGTGGTGGCATAACAGCAACTTAGATAACCACATTATGGTCTCAGAAGTATTCCCTTTGGTGCCCCTGTTGTCCGGTGTGAACAATCCCACCAAATCCCTCCATTTCCTTTCCTGAGTTGGGTTCTGTGATCTTATTGAACACTGAGAGATGGAAGCGGTGCAAATTATTTATTTCTGCTAATGGGAAGGTTAGCTACAGAATCCTATGGAAAGTGGAGGTTTTTGAAGTCAAGAGAGATATCTGTGGAGAAGTATCCTTGTACCTTGTGTGCAGCAAACTGGAAGGATTCCATAAGATGGGGATGGCTGACATGGAAAGGAAGCACAGCTTGTTCTGTGGCTTCTAGACCATCTGCAAGTGACTTGCAAGAGATGAGAGGGTGCCAAATAAAAGCACAATTGTGATATAATGGAAGTATGAATCAGTCATTGGTCTACTGTTACTGGAAAAAACAGGCAAAGCCCAGGACTGTTCCTCGGGTGGTACTATGATACTTCATTCCTTTGAAACATGTGTGTTTCAAGCCCTAACTCAAGGCCAGCAGTCACTTAAAAGTGTCTGAACAAAAATAGCTTTTTTCAGTTTAGATTGTCAATTCTTATCTTTTTATTTCTGCAGATATATAGAGGCATATTATAGAAATATGTAATACGAAGTCCCTGGGTCCCAGTAGAGCATATCAAGTTGACTTTTGCTGGAAGCAAGTGAGTTTTTTTCCCATTTCCTTCCCCTCAGTTCACCCCCCTTCACTCTTCTTTTGCCTCCTCATCTTGCCTTTCAGTGTTTTCCACCAGAATTTTTCTTCCTTTATTTTTAGTAGAAATTTTATCTGGCATAGTATATTTTTCTAGTGTAAATGATCTCTTTCAGCATTAAGGTGATAAAACATATTTTATGCCTTCTTGGTTGCCCGAGAGATAACAAATGGATTTTGAAAAGCAGATGGTTGACTAGAGAGCCCTAAGGTATGGCAGAGCTAACAGGTGCAGCTCCCAATTCAGATTCTGCAGCACAAAAAACTCCTGTTTCCCAGACAAACTAGAAAAAAATAGGAGAAATAGTAAAAAGATGGCCTTTAAGAGTCCAAATGCATATATATTTTTAATCATGTTTATGGTAGGTGATGCAGGGACAGTGTCTGTATGCTGGAAGTAGCCATCCATTGCTAAGGGCAAGGCAAGCTTCACAACTAAAGCAGAGTGCTGAAGACCTGCACTGAATTCCATCATGGCCATTGATGAGCTGAGCAATTTGAAAAACCCTTTTTGAGTCTCTTTCCCACACAAAAGCAGGACAGTAGAAGAGGAATAACCAATGTATCCTTCTACAGATATTGTGAGCCCTGTGCTAAGGAAGGAAAAGTGTATCCTAGTGTTGAAACGAGATACTGAGGCAACTCAGTGCATGTGTCTGAAATGTAGAGTAAATTGTTGAATACCTCAAGCAAAGCAACACATGTAGGTCATTAACAAAGAAAGAACAATCATACCATCACCAGTTTTTAGTCACATCTGTGATATCTCACACGTTTAATATGGAGTAGACAAAGTGTCCAGGCAGCCTTCCAGTGGTGAGGGAGCTACATCAGCACTTCTTCAGTTCTTCTGCAGCTATCGATAACTTCAGATATAATTTATACTGGGTTTTGTTCACACTGCCATAAATCCTAATTCAGAATGAAAATGGTTGGAGAGTATCAACGCTTCATTATTAATAACATCATTAGGCCCTAATTTTGTGAACTTAAGCTTGAGCCATCCAACTGAACACCTCTGGTGTGTGCTTACTGAATCAGTGCTGGGGGCACTTCATTGTCATAGGTGCTCTTAAGCACATTTGGTCTTGGGATAACAGAGGACTTTGAAGTGGTATCCCCTTTCTCTAGAGGTCTGAAGAGTTATTCTTGGAAGAGCAAGTAACTTGTCGAAGTCAAAAAAAATAGTTTTTTGCATTGCCAGAGGTAGAAAAAAAACAGAGACACTAACTTCGAGCCTTCTAATTTGACTGCTGGAGAATAGATTCTTCTATTTCAGGACAAAACAAAGGAAAAGGAAATTAGGATGATAACTAATCAGAATTTTAACTAGTAGTGAGAAACAAGGAAGGACATGTAATGAATATGGCTCTTTTTGCCCAAGCATTAAATATTAAAGTCTTTAAAATCTAGATTGCAAGGAAAGTGTTTCAGTGTGTTTAGTCCAATTAGAAAACAGATTCATAACCATAATCACGTTTTAAAATTAATGAATACAGGAATAAGAAAGTAATATAGATCAATAATCTGATGTAAAAGTTTTTCTGGGAGTTATGGAATCTGGTGCATCATGCTCTCAATTTTTCCGTAAAAACATTTTTCCATTAGTCATCAGGTTGGAGCAATGTTTATAAAAATCGGAAAAACAAGTCATAAGAGCTAAAACACATTTTGAAAAGTTGAAATGAAAAGATGAATAGGATGGAAAACTTTTTGAGGAGTTGGGAGAAAAGAAGGTAATGGGGAGATTTTTTCTGCTTTTGCTTAAAAGATGGGGTCTTGATGGAGAGTTAAGTGGGAAGAACACTGTAGCCAACTGTGAGTATCTGTGATATTGTTGGAGGAAAGATTGCTCTCCTGGTCCTTCTGTTCCACATAACTATCAACTGAGTTGTAGATCTCCCTATAGCTGTGAGTAGTAATGAGGCTTTAGCATTTCTTTGCACATCCCTACTAGGATGTGACCTCTCTCCCTAGAGGGCTCACCTTTTCATTATAAAGGTGTTACTTCTTTTCTGCATATTTAAGGCATCACTCAGGTTATTATACACCGTGAAAATGTAGAAAATGCAAACAAACAGAAGTTCCAGAGAGCTTCTTTAACCCTGGATGTGAAAGGCGGTCAGTGACAGAGGCTTCAGATTGTTGGGGCAGGCGTTTGGAAGGAGAGCAAAAGAATGGATATATTTAGGATTGTACTTAGCATATTGTATAAATGAAGCAGGAAGTGCAGGGAGATGCCGTAAACATGTTCACATAGGGAGATCACAGAATCACAGCTGCCGTTCAAAACTCTGATGACATCTGAAATGTAAACAGATGTAAGGCAGTGATGGTGTCCTTTTATGAAGACATTTGTTCTTCCCATGATTATTTTCTCCCTCACACCAATTCACCTAATCTCCTGTGACATAGAATTGATCTGACATAATGAAATTCCAAGAATGGAAATCAGGCAAAATGGATGTTTCTACAAAGGGCAGATTATCCTGTCTTTTTAGAAATAAAGGAAATGGTGGTGTGAGTCAGTCCTCAGAAAATGATGATTGAAGTGAGATGGATAAATGTGCTGGGGCACAGAAGCTCAAGTCTTGTGAAGAGGTGATACTGTGTGGTATCTGATTTACCTGGTATTTGTGTTCTGGCAGAAGGACAGGTGTTGGGAGTAGGAAGGCTTTTTATGATCAAGCAGAGTAGCTCAAAGCAGCACTGGTTTTATGTGTGTGAGCTATAGGTATAGCAGAATCCCAAACCAGGAGATGGTCAGTGGGCAAATTATAGGGGGATTTATGCTCTCTGCAACTATAGCCCAGATGATTTGTCTATACTTTTTCTTTTTCTCACACTTTCCCCAATTTATTTTGTATTATGTATCATGCCTATAATTGTTTTCTCTTGTTGTTTCTCTCCTGACATGTTTAATCCCACAACACAATCTAGTCTTGATGTTTTCCTTCTCCTTCAAAGAGTCCCAAGAGAGAGAAGCAAGGAAGGTAGATGTATTTGACTTTGGAAAATGATTTGATGCCAGTTGCAAAGGAAATAAAATATATCACAGGGGTCTGCTGCAGGGTGTGGAGTGAAAATATTGCTTGTTTGTGACAAAGGATTGCCTTGAAGACTGCTTCAGCTTGATCAGTCTGAAACCCATGTCTCACTGTTTCCATTACAAAGACTTTAATGTTCCTGTTTCTTTTGGAAAAGGACTTCATCTATTTTGAAATAAATCCAAGGCTCCCCAAATGTACTGTTTGCTTTCAGGCCCAGCACATGAGAGCTGTGCATCAGGGTCACATTGCAGAGGGGTTGAGAGAATGCACATTCTTTGGGTCGTGAGCCGGGTTAGCCAAGGAGTTGCCCTGGGACGAGCCCCGTGGCAGCAGAGGACTGCAGCGACTTGGGATGTGGGGACATTCAGGCAGCACAGCTGTACTGCCCTGCAGGGCCATGGCCCCTCCCCAGCCCGGGGGGACAAGGTGTCACGCTGTGCCCCTCACGGCTGCTGGGTGACTGCCGGGCTGCAGTCCAATGAGGAGATCTCAGTGTGAACAAGTGAAACCCAATAGATCTTTATTTTGCATGGGGCTCATCTGGTCTGCATGTAGAAGACAGGACTTTAGGACCTGTATTATGCATGAAGGGAGAGTAATATTTCTATGATGCCCTTCTTTGCTTTCAGATCGGTAACTCAGCGCTAATCATTCCTTCAGTGGATTTCAGACTGGATAGGTTCATTGGAGTTGATCACTACAAAACTTGGTTAATTCAAGTTCTCAGCAAACAGTGGCTCAATATCCTCCCCAAACTCCCAGTAGCTTCCTATCCTGAAGGCACAGCTTTCTGACATGTTTTCTTCTTTCCCTAATCTTGAGATATCCCGAATCTCTTCCGAGCATCAATCCTCATAGCAGAGAGTTATTTCAGCGCATACCTTTGGAGCTCATTCCTAACTTATCGTTGTTATATTAATAGTTTCACCTAGTGTTAAAATACTGCTTCAGTTCTAATATGTAGAAAGAAAGAAAGTAAATTCACCCTCTGAAAGGGATAATACAGTCTTAAAGTTTGTCATGGCCATCTCTGATGGTGTACCCCTGGTGATATGTTTTGAAGTTTGAGGTCTTTTGTTATTTTTGTTTTTCTTTCTTTAGTGTGTTCCTGTGTTTGCATCAACTGCTGATGCTTTTACATTAGACATTTTTTTTTTTTTGGTTAGAAATCTTACAGGGTTGTTTGGGTTTTTTTAAGTTTCTATTTCTCTAATCCAACTTTTAAAAGAAATTCTAAAAAACTCTGAGGTAAGATAAGCTCAAGTGAGCAGCTGCCAGCTGGTAATTTCCTGGTACTTTAAGTGGGTTTTGTATTTCTCACAGGCTAACCATCATGGCCTTATGGCCTTTAACAACTCATTATAACTATCCATGAATCCAGAAAAATACAAGTAAAGGTGGCAGGGGTGTTTGCACTCGTAAGTTACTGATATGAGAAAAGATGCCTCATTTCTAGGAGACCACCCTCCTCCTCCTTTGTTAGCTTAAAACTGTATAATTTTTAGCAAGCTTGGCAGAAGTGGAGAGGCTGCAAGGAGACAAAATTCCTACAGGTTTTTTTTAAACCAGAAATGAGGCAGAGGCAGAAATTACTCCTACGTACAAGGTAGGCTGCAGTGTGCACTCCATGGACCAATGTGAGGGATGTCCTGCCAGCTGGGCCAGGCAGCTTTCCCAGATGGGTCTGGTGCTTCCTCCTCCAGAGCTCTTGGGGGGTGCCCAGCCACTCGGTGTGGAGGAGGGAGCTGGAGATGCTGGGAGGCTTGGCCAGGGTGAAGAGCAACAGAGTGTGGGAGGAAAAGTGGGAGGGGGCAGCCATAGCTGGGAAGACTGGGGATATCATGGCCAGGATGTCACACAGGAAGAGAACCCAAATGTAAAGGAAGCCAAGCCTCACTGTTGATGTTACTTGTGGGATGACTTGCTTAATTCAGGTAACCTCTTGCTTGTCACCATATACAGAGGTAATTCAACAAAGAAACACTGTTTTGAGATTAAAGAGGAATTGAAGGAGGAAACAAATTCTGGTCTTCAGATAATACACGTGAACTTCACAAACTGATTGTAATGTCTGTGTCTTGAATTCTTTATCTCTGAGTGAAGAATTAAAATACATGTGTGCTTCAGAGGGGAGCTGAGATACTTCATCCATTTGGAAATGATTTTTCTCCTTTAGGAGACAGATGCTTTACCTTTTCCATGAAAAGTTGTAAATGTTTCAGAAACAATTAATGAAGCTTCCTGACATCCTCTTGGGTGAGGAAATATGATTGCTGTGGGAAAACTGAGGCAAAAATCTGTCATGTGAATATTTTATTTTAATAGTTAATGAACAGGGAAAAAAGAAAGTATTACTGTAACACACATGAGCAAGATTGTGGAAAATTTTGGCAGAGAAAGGTTCTGAGATAAATTCTGTCTTGATTGGCATCTCTTGAAGGTCAAAGTGTCTACCCAGTGTATGAGGCAGGATTAAATTTGGCTCATGGTGTAAATACAATCAGGAGACTTACCTCTTAGTATACTTAATTTCAAAATGTACGTACTGCATAAGGCACGCTTGTAGAGTAAATACTTTGAAAAGTGACTCCATGAAAAGATAAACTTCCTTTGGTTTCACATCAGCAGTAGTGTCATTATTTTTTATATCAAAAGCTCCAACCTCTTCAGTCAATGGCAAAAGAACCCGAGCAAAATGCACCACACCATCTCAAGGCATTGGTGTTGTGTACAACCAACAATTCATATTTAAGGATTTGTAAACTGAGACACAGAAATGTAGGAGGCCACACAGCTAATAAAGTGGCAATTGAGGAAAAAAAAACCCAGATGCCTTGACCTTTTCCTCTCTGTTTAAATCAGAAGATCCATAGCACTTGGAAGCATGCACATGTCCTTACAACTCAAACAGATTTTTTTTCTTTCAAGCTCTCTGTAACCTCAAATGATCCAATTGTTTTGACTCTCTCATCGCAAGATCCAAATCATTAAATCAGTAATCCTAGGTAGTCCCACTTCTTTACCCGGACAAGTCTCCCTCTTCTTTTTTTTTTTTTTTTAATCTCTAGTAGATTTTAGACTGAACACACACCAAGCAACATTTTGAACTGCATTCACTACATGTTGCTGGCGGGTTGCAATCATATGGATATGTATGTACCAGTATGTATGGAATAGATAACTGTAGTATCTGTGGCAGTCCCTTTCTCCCATTAGGCATTTATGCCTTTATATCAGTTCAGTATCTAACTACATGGGTTAGTCAAGTATAATATAAATCAAGAAAAAAGTAAAAGATTCAGCTGGTAGGAAAAGAAAAATTTATGGTGAGAAAAGACAGAACCATCCATAAGCATCGAATACGTACTGACACTAAATGATTAGTTTAGATTTTTTAGATTTCTATTTGTTTGGGTGACTTTTGCCCCCCTTTTTTTTTTGGGTTAACTTCTCAAGAGTCAGCAATTACTTTATATTCATGGAAGTCAGTGAGTGGTTTACCGTGCATTTTAGGTGAAACCAACCAGTGCTCCATATTGTGAAAATTTCACCCCTAAGTAAAGCCAGGTTCATATAAAAAAAAAACCCCAACAACTGAATAACTGATACACACCTTTGCTTTTGTGTTTCTAAATCAGATAAGGGAAGACAATGAACAGAAATGGGCATTATTTCATATCCAGAGAGAGTTGGTACTTTCCAGCACACCACCCATATTTAAAAATTGCTGGTTTTTAATTGTCCTGCAGCCCACCTCATCTGTGCACCCAGAGGATTTTCCTCTGGCCTTTTGAAATCCACATAGTTGTTTGGAATATTAGACAAGAACACTCTTCTATTTCTACTTGCTTATACAATTCCTAACTGGTAACAGAAATAGCAATAAAAGCTAATTCTGTGAGGTTCTTCTGAGAGAGGAGGGTTGGGGAGGGGAGCGCTTGACTTCTGAGGTCAGAAATCACAGACTAATTCCCCAGCAGAGTCACAAGTTTTGGACTGCTCGGTTGCTCTCCCTGGATAAGGGCAACACTCTCCAGAGCACCATTCTCTGATTCTCAGGTTGTCTAGATGCCATACGTGCCTGATCCCTGATTATGCAGTGGGGTTAGTTACGATAACTGAGAGTTATCCTGGTTTTACTGTATTTCTGTGGTTCAGAGTGTGCTAAAGGACCGTAGTTTCCTCTGGCACTCAAAATCTGAAAGGTCTCTTAGTTTGCAGAGAGGGGAGATTCACTTACTGGTGATGTTCATGAGAAATATGTGAATGGACCACTTCCGTTATGGCCACATTGGAGCCTGGACTCTCTAATGACTGTATCAAAAGAAGGCATAAGATGGAGGAGATCTGGTTACCAACTGGTCTTTACTCAAAAGAAAGACCATTTGCATTCTTTTGTCCCTGAACTGTAAATCAGGAAGGACAGTCCTCACTTTGAATGCCATGTTTATTCTCAGCATGATGTGTGTGGTGAAGAAGGCATTGAAAGAAAGGATTAAGGCTAGGATAACATCAAAGAAAAGGCTTCAATTTTTATGCTCCCTTCCATGGTGGATTCATTAAAATAGAATGAAACACCAGCAAACTTGAAAATAAAAGCAAATGTGTATGTGTAGACTATGGCAGTTTATTCAGAAAATCAAAGTAAATTCTTCCCCCTCCCAAACCATAGTTCTAATGACATAATGCTCTAACAGCCTAATCCTCTACCTTGCTTTCTTTGATGTACCTTCTCAAATTCACTGGCCAGCCTGTGGTGGATTTGAGATTTTTTATGTCTTCTTGCTTGGTTGGCTTTCAGAGCTACACCAGGTAACTCTGCTGAACCCAGTTGTGTGCTGATATTACATTGTGCTTGGAACAGGATGTAAAGGGATGTCACTGTAGTGCACCAACCCTGTTTCTAGGCTTTGAAATAAAAAGTTCAAATACATCCCCACTGAGCTCCTTAGCATGTGGTGGTGACTGTAGGAAAATCAGAAGTAGGAGCTTTTCAGGAAGAAGGGGTCTAAGTAGACAGTCTCAGTCTATACCCTCCTTTGAATTATAAATTGCAAGTCACAGTATCCTTTTAAAAAAAAAAGAAAAGAGAAGTGGCTAATCTGTTTTTTTATTCCCCCTACGGCTTTGTGCTTTATTTTATTTTACAATAATTACACCCTGTATGGCAATATCCTGTCTAGCAGGCAAACATTGCTGTGGAATACAATCCCAAACTCCACCAAACCATTCCCACAGTCCAGACAGGGCTGCCTCCTGCCTCGGGGCACACCAAGACAATCACAGCAGTGAATTCCATTCACTTAGAACTAAGAGACGCTTTTACTGTTTGACAAAAGTAAACGCAGAGAGTAGCTAAATGAGTCCTCAAGAAGAAGTCGAGGTAAAAAATGGGTACAGGAAAGGGATGTCAGAGTCAAATCCTAAGTGTCTAACCTGGAAGCCAGTTGTAATCAACAGCTTGCTTATCACGTGTTCAGTGAGGAAGCTTTTAATTGTTTTCCCAGCTTTATGAGGGAAGGTGCCTCGTGATGCGTTTCCCCCATGCATTCTGCCACGAGGGCTTTCCCATGTGTTGTGTGGCAAGGGGGACTGAAGCAGGCTTTGTGCTACTGAATTCCTCTCCAGTCTTGGGCGAGTTAGTGATTCTGTTTGGGTTTTTGTGAGCTGAAAAGGGTAGGAAGGTTTCTGCCATAAACAACTTGTGAGAATTGTGGATATATTAGGGGGCAAGGAACATTGGTCTTAGTAATACATTTGTCTGAATAAGCACATCAGTGTTTGGCACATTGTTATTAACACCTTTGTGCACTCCTTTTCTTTCTCAAAGACAATGTGCATGCATGCAAATAAACCCACATTTTCAACTTTTATTTCAGTGCATGATTATGGGGACAGAGAAGGGAGATCCAGCTCTACCAATCTACTAAATACATCCTCCGATATTTGTGGCAAAATTAGTTTTTTGGACCCTATTGATTAGAACAAGACACATAGTTGTTACTGAGGATATCAGCTGTAGGAAAGAAACACTGTCTCATCTTTATACCACATATCCCATTCTTTTGTCAGCTTACATTATAAATAAATAACAAAGCAATTTGACACATGCCCATTGATTAAAAATAAAAGTTGTCAGAGTGAGAGGAGAAAGACAAAAATATGAATTATTAATAACAATATTAAGCAATGCAAAAAAGATGCTTAACATGCAGGAAAGTCCCTGAAAAGTGAAGGGGAAAGAAAGGACAGCTCTGAAGACCTTCCCTCCACTACTACTTTGTCTTTTCTTGGCAACTTGGGCCCTTGGAGATTGGGGTGACTGTGTGAAAGGGAAGAGTGATTCTGTTAATTTATGCAATCGTGTTTACCTCATCTCTGGGATTTCTAACATGCACTACCTGCAAACACGGAAATACCACATAAGGAATGGAGTTGACTTAAAGCCGTTGTATTGTGTCATGATTGGGATGGGCCATTTTATATTACTGAGCAATCTCCCTGGCAGTGGGTTTGAAGGACCAGTTGACAGTGCTGGCACATCATTTGTGGAAGCTAAGCTAATTTATACTCTTTCTAAATGTTGTATATCGCACATACCTGAGATTTAGTATGCAGATATTACGGTACACAAAAATGCTAGTAGTAGTTTGTGTTCTGTACTTTGTAATGCTCCAAAGGATGAAACATAAACAGTACCCTAGTAGCTGGCATAATTATGCATTTCTTTTCCCACCTTCTGTCGCTTATTTTGGTTGCAACTATTTAAATGCTTTCATTTATCAGACCAGTTTGAATGGCTGTTGGGTATATTGACCATCCTGGCAATACTTAATTTTCCATCTGTGAAGATCAGATTTCTTTTTTCACTGAAGAGGAAACGACAAAAAAGTATACTAGTGAAGAGAAAAAGACACAATTGCACAGTTTTCACAAAAGCTGTAGGAAACCCCTCAGTGACAATCCTGTTTGCTGAAGAATGCTCTTGCCCTAAAGCAGGTACAGCGTGTGCTATCATAGCAGAATAGCTAATAGGGAAGTTTTCCTGGTAGCACCAGAAGTCCAATCATGGTTTAAATTACCCTGTCTCAAGAGGGTTTTCTTCTATTAGACTTCCTCATGACCAGTCTTTGTATTATTTGTAGCTAGGGAGATGACATCATCTTAAAAAAAAGACCTGCAGGAGCTGCAAGGCTGCTACCCTGTGCTTATGATGTTAACATTTTGAATTAACAAACTGTTAATGAATTCACAACATGATCTCCCAATTATTGTGCATTAATTCTGGAAAGCTTCTTTTTCTGCATCTTTGATTCAAGTAAGGGCTAAGCACTTGTAGCTTCTATGGATTTCATGAAATTCCAGAAATGCTCAGAGCTTCTGAAAGACAGGATCAAAGGATCTTCTCAGTGGCATTTAGTTACCAGTGGTGCAGGTACCTCCATCCTCATTTGGACTCTCTTTGCAGTTGGAGAATATTAGGCACTTAGAGATGTCATTCAGCCTGTCACAAAGAAAAGCATCTGAAATACTCCCTCATCTAAGACATGCCTTCTGTTCATAGATTATGAAGCCTGGATGAGGACTGTAAGCAATTTAAGTTACCTGAGATTCCTCTATGCATGTTGTTGCAAGCTTAAAAACCGAAATTAGGGAATTGTCCAAAAAATGTTAGTCTTCACATTTCTGTTTCTGTGTGTAAAATGGGAGCACTATGCAGGTTTGCAGGTTATGAGAAGATGGACTTCTCTTGGTACATAATTATAATGCTGCAATTACTTATTAGGCCCTAAATGGTTTGCATTTCCATTTTATGAGCTCTTTTCAGTTTCCACATACACTATGCGTAAAGATTAGCACTGAGTGGATATGTCTCAGCATGGGTACCTTACGCTATTCCTGAGTTTGGCTGTATATGAAATTATTGGTCTTAAATATTAATTGATGTAGCCTGACTCCCCTTAGTACTTCTAATCTGCTGTATCTGATCCCCAAGGTTTTGGTGAACATTAATTTGTGCATTAACAGACTGAATTTAAGTTAATTTCATTGGTTTGAGAAATTTACACATACCAATACTTGCTTGACAGAGTTCAAGTACAGACCAAACCAAGTGAAATGGAATGGCTTCTGGGACAGGATTGGGATGATGGAGAGGGAAACAGCTGCCCTTTATCACACATAGCCAGAACTATAAGCTAAAGTCAGAGAAAAGCTTGTAAAGAGACCCTAGCATATTATGCTACTCTTTGTTGGGACTTAAAGGCAATAATTTCTTATATTGTTTTTGTCTACTGGCATCATGTGTAGTCTTATTCTAAAATCTTGTACAAATGCCTGCAAGGAAATCTTCAGACAGTCGAGAATTTTTTCCTTTGAAAAGGAGATTCTTAAGAAAGCAAATAAGCTTTAAAATTCAGCAATGAGAGTTAAGACAACCTTTGATAAGGAATTTTTAAAATCTGGGAGAAAGCACTTTAATAATACAATTATGGTACTTTTCATCTGCTTTACTGCACCCATGTGCAGTATTTCAGCTCTGTAAACTGAAGCTTATTTATGTTAAATGATTTGCCCAATATCTTATCATGGGTAAGTGGCAGGCCAGAAATGGAACCCAGGAGTCCTAATTTGATTTCTTGTTGAATTCAGAGACAGTATACTGCCCCTGAAAGAAAAACACTCAAGAATTGAACAGGGGCACTCTCTTTGAGTCTCCCATATCAATAAATGTGTGGTTGTACTATGTCTGTGCTCCACTGACCGAGGTCTCTGAGGTTGCTTTCAGTCCAAACCCATGTCTCCTTTGTGGGTGCACATGGCACTACCAAGTCTTTCAGTGCTCTAAACCAAAAGTCTTCTAAATGGCTGTGTTGGGGAAAATACAGCCATTGAAAAGTGCCACCACTGCCAGTGAAAACAGCGAGTATGGGGGAATAAAAAGAAACCGTAGAGTCATAAGAATACAGGCTGCAGTTTGAATGCTTCTACCAATGTTGGGCTTCTTATTGGAGAGTAGTGAAGATGAGACAGCAGATGATATTATTTATCTTTAAATCCCTGTCTAATCATATTTACCATCTCTGTGAGATCTTGAATAAATATGGATAAGTCTGTGTTTTTAAATTCATATTTTAAGATTTGCCAATGCATTGTGTGAGCTTTACAGGGAGGTATTTCTGGTTTTTGAGAGAAGCCTCTTCATGTCAGCATGTCTTCTTGGTGGCTTTCACAGTGTGTGAAGAAGGAAGGTAAGAACTAGGGCAAATAATACCTTCTTCCTGCAGCATCTGGGCAAACATTTGAAATCAGTGGGTTAAGTGTGTTGGCTGTTACAAGAGACTAGTGTAGACTCTGCATCTAGTCTGGAAAATTTAATCTCATAGTCTTGAAAGGAAAATTCAAGAGTCAAGGGAAATGCAGTCCAACACAATTTGTTCAGTCAGGACTTTGTTTGCGAATTCCTGTCAGGATTGACCTCAGTGTATTTATAAAACTGAAAAGTGATGTACTTTCTTACAATTCCAAATTTTTCCTTGTTCAGAGGAAATTTTGCATACATTACAGCCAGTTTAATTTGCAGAGACAGAGTATGAATTTCCTCAACCATGACATGGAGGGCATAAAGTGAAGTTTTGTGAGCAGAGTTTTTCATTATTATCTTATTTTATATTTGGCCAGAAGCAGAAGGAATCTGGCTTTTTTACATTTTTGCTGAGCATGAGAAGGTCTGAAATCACTGAGTGGATGGAGAGGTTCACATGCACTGTGCGTGCAATAAAGGCTCAAGTGCAGGTGTTTGTTACCACGTGAGATGCTGTAGGATGCACCACCTGGCCTTCAGCTGCTTTTCCCAAAAGACAGTTATCTCAGAAGTGCTGAGTCCTGTCTGCTAGCCATCTCCAGATGTGATTAAGCCAAAGTGCTTTTCTGATGGCACTTGAAAGCTATGTCTAAGTAAATACCTTGAGCCCTAAGCCCCAAACTTTACATACTTGAAACCACATCTAGTGTATGATTTATTGATGATAATCCTACCATAGAGTATTTTAGGACAAATCCTTTTAAAGCAGTTATTAGAGGAAATTTCTGACTCTGTTAAATATGTATAATATAAAGAAGGGGGGTGAGATCTAGACTGCTTGATTTCATTAATGCTGATTTGATTACATCAGTGACCCTCTGGCAGTTTAGGTGAGCCTGTAAGCCAAGATTTTTACCTATAAATGCTCTTTCTACTTGTAGCATGTACTGGGTGTGTGATGGGCACTTAAGAATAATTAGCATACAGTTTAACTGTTCAGATACCTGACAAAGTGAAAGCTCACCCAGCACATTGTCTGAGTGTTGTGATTATGACTTGAGTTCCCAGATTGGCATGAGTTCATGCCTACTAATCATAGAAAAGTTTACTAGAAGTTGAATTGTTTTATTTAACCGCTGTATTTGTTGCAATACTTACCAAACAAAAGTGAAAGACAATTTCTGTCCATATTACTGAAATCTGTGCCGGATATGAGAGGGAAACATTAAATTTCTGCAGTTTGGTAAAATCTGAAGTACAAAATAAAAATCTGTATTATCTGAAGCTACTCAAGGTGTATACCATATGCTTTAAACAGTTGGATTAAAACTCCAGGTAGTGTATAGTGTGTGTTGATCTTGTCCTAGTCTATGGGCATTATTTTTTCTAAGCTGGGAATATAAGGTTATATATCAACTAATCAGATATGATCAGGCTGATCTGCTGGGTCCTTCTTTTTGAAGGCAAAATCCTTATTAAAAGTAACACTGTGAAGTATGAACCTTTTTCTTCCATTTCAGGCATAGATGTTTTTCTGCAGCTTTTTTTTACCATAAAAATAAAAGTAATGTGTTTTACAAACTTTGTTCACAAACTTGATTCCAGCAAAGCTCCCACTGACTTAATTTTTTTACCTAAGTAGAAACCAAATCAAAAGTTAGTGAAATATTTCAGGATTATGAGCTCTATTTAGAGGGACTTGAAAGATTAGATTTGTTTAGTGGTGAAACCTAAGGAGCTTTTGAATATGGCCAGTCCTATTTAAACCTTTTCCAGAAACCTATATTTTGTTGACTATCAGTACTGACAGGTTTAGTTTAATGAAATCCCACCCTAGAACCAAACTTAAAAATTAGTAAGGTCAGTTTATTTATTTTATTCTCCAATTTTTTAGTCTTCCACAATGGGCAGTCTCATGTGTTGCCTGTAAGCATAGCATGGGAGAGAGAGAATGTAAACCTGCCTAATGATCATGCCGTGGAATAAAAGATTGTTAACCTGGCAACTTGGTGTTAATTTAGGAAATTGCAAGCTGTGCATTTTCTTTTTAAAATTTTTGTTGTTTCTGTTTTTCATGTGTTCTACCTTGGTAAAGTAAAAGTTTATGATCTCTGCTTACTCTGACAGATTTATTTTGATTGTGCTCAGTACGTGGTGAATTTGGGGAAGCCGCTGTTAGTCAGTGTTATTACTTGATGATTTGTCTTCTGGTTCAAACTTGGTATGCGAGATAGGAAGATGAGGATCACATCTCCAGCTATCATTCAGGGTCACTGAGTGGACTCCAGCCAACTATTTCCACTGCACAGGTGGTGGTAGTATTGATTAATTCATGATCACAAAGTGCTTTGGTCTCCTGGCATAAAAAGCAGAATAGAAGTGCAAAGTGTTATTAATGGAATGAATGCTTGACATACTTAATATATGATGTTAAATATCTTTTGAGAATAGATACATTACAAGTGTGAGTGACTCAGTTGAAAGTAGTTATGGTTATTTCTTTAACTGAGAAAAACAGATCCTTAATCAGTGCATTACAGTTCCAGCCCTCATGATAACTTCCTTGTTAGGTTTATGGGTCAATTTAGTTCACCTGACTAACATATGGCTTAGGAACCAGATGCTGACAGCATCTCAGGAGTTTGGGGAACATATGCAGTCACTTTTGGTGTTGATGGCTGGGAATTTCTCTTCCTCTCCTTACTGGCCTTATCCAAGCTTTCAGCTGTGATTTAATTTCAAAAAGCAACATCCTGCTGCAAGACGTGTATTTGCCCTTTTCCCAGGTGGCTGGTGGAAGAAATTCGTAGTTGTTTAGGAACTCTGTAAAACATAACATTACTTCTGGTTGTATTTACACTGGGACAAATCTTACCCTGGTTTACATTAAAATGAAATTTGCCACTCTGTTACCAAAGCCAGGATTTGGCATGTAAGAGTCCCTTCCAGTTTTAGTGGGAAGCACTTGCTGATTGACCACTTTGTGAAATCATGGATATGTTATGCTCTCCAGCTTTTCTCCAGCGCAACTCACAACTACAAGGCTCTTTTTGTGGAATTTCAGTGTTTATGCATGATGTGAAAACCAGAAGGATGTGCACACCTAGATTAATGTTTCACTTTGCTGGCAGTGGTTGCAGTTTTACTGAAAGTGTCATAATATCTGATGTTTTTCTTAAAGATTGTACTCTTGAAGTAAACAGATAATGTCAAGTTCTTTGTTTATTGTTTATAAAATAAGTTTCTAGTCCTCATGATTGGAGGGAAGATACTGAATTTATGATCAAAGCATAATACAAAGACTCAGAAATGAAAAAATATAAATATAAAGGCTGGTGCTTATTTGATTGGTTAATAACATTTTTAAAACTTTAGAATTTTCAGAGGAAAAATGAGGAAAATCGTGAAAGGCAGGAGGGAAACAGCATGAGCTCAGGATCAGCAGTAGTTCATTTGCATTTTGTTTTCAGTTTGGTCTGAGGAATAGTTTAGTGGTCTGAATACTAGCTTTGAAATCTCTATGCAAGTTGGATCTGTATCTACAGTATCAGCAGCAGGACTAGGAATAAAATTCACACCTTCACACCTCTACAAAGAACAAGTATAGCAGTGAGATTTTATTACATATTTAGCTAGCCGTTTAAACAAAGATTACTGTCCTGTCTGCTGTTGCTTATCTGTGTCTTTATTAGCTGACCAAGAAATGCACTTATTCATCATTCATGTTTGTGATGTGTCTGTGCCTCTGCCTGCTTGCTTGGCTAGATTTCCTCTTCTCTCCCCACTTGTAAGTGTTTGGGCAGTGAAAGTACTTATTTAAACAAATTTCCAAGTCATTTCTTGATACTCTGCTGGTTTAATTCCTTAAATTAAGACCATAACTGTTAGTAAATGTTATGTGCCCTTTCAGACACTAGTCATTAGAATTGCTATGGGAATTACTGGGTGGAATTGTAAGTTTTTTATTGTATGGGAATCAGACTGCATGGTACTGAGGGTCTTCTATGACTCCGAGAGCTGTGAAATAGCTTTCAAGACTTAAAATGAATGGTTATGAATAATTTGGCTGGGTTCTCTATAAATTCCATTACAAAAGCAACAATAACAATAAAACTGCAAATAAAATACTTTATTTTCCTAGGGAGTTGTTTAGTTTGTTATTTGGGTTGTAGTACTACCCAGTCCGCAAATATAATTAGGGTCTGTTTCTAATAAATGTTTTGGTAGAAATTAAGAGATTGCCCCTGCTTTAGATCTTCGTAATCTACATCAGAGATTCATACAAATGAGAGGAGACATTGCTATAGGCAAGATGTCAAGGGACATTTTGGAGATTATCCTCTTGTAGAGGTGAGCCAAGCAGTTCTAAATGACATCTGAATTGTACAGAATGTGGTAGGCACAGGACTATTCTGTGGATGAAATGAAAGAGTACCCAGGACAAGCTATCAAATCAGAAATCTGTGCACTCATTATTCAAATCCCGGCACTATTTGCAATGATAAATTGTGACCTTCTTTTAAGACTAAAAATTTTAAAGAAACTATGTTGAAAATTGACTTCCAGAGAGAATACTTTTGATTTTCAGCTGCGTGTTTTCCACCAAAAAAATTCTTTCAGTTTTCAGTAAAAGTATTTGTCTTTCAAAAACCTGATTCAGCAGCAAATAAAATTTTTATTGATGTTTTCACAAAATACTTTTTTTTTCCCTCCTTTCTTGGGGAGAAGTTGGAACCTAGTAATAGTGGCCTGTGGGACATCTTTTTTTGTGACTGCCATGACTTGAAAACGTGTTGAAAGGAACGTAAAAATGTATATAACTTCCTAAAGGCAAATGCCAAACCACTCTCCATATACTTTTGGAAGCTGTTGGGATTCTTACTGGGGTATTCTCCTTAGAGTCTAATCCAAAACAGCATTGCCTGCAACAGATTTTAGGTACAGAGTACCTCCAGAATTTCAAGTCCGTTCCTAGCTCTGTTGTGTTGATGGGAGGGAGAAGTGTTATTCTTTGTTTTACCTTGTTTTTTCTGTTTCTTAAAGATAATGACTACTTGCAGAAGAAAATAAAAAGAGATATCCATTGCTTTTCCCTGCCTTGCTTCCACTTGTAGAAAATCTTCTCTAGTGAGTAAATCAGGGCAGGTGCCAGAAGTGCTGCTGTCCCAGCCAGCAGCATAAGGAAACTGTCTGGCTGTACTGAGAAAATTTTCCCAGCTCTATGTTTATTAAAGTTGTGAAGAGAAGCAGGAGCATTGAAAGCTTTTTGGAAACTTTAGGAAAAAAAAAAAAAAAAAAGGATTAGCTGGCCTTTTATGTTAGGGATTTTATACCATGCTGACACAAAAACAAAACCTTAAGACCGTTTTCATCCAGTAAATCTTAAGAGTGTCTTGAAAGCTTGAAATTTCATTTTCTAGACCACTTTAGAGCAGCTATAAAGCTATTGTATTTTAAATTAGTATTGTTCAGTTTCTCACGATCGGGTGGATTTTCTTGGACCCTGAAAGGTAAAACTACAGAGAAAACTGTGAGTCTCTCCTCTAGATACAATGCAGTTTAGGATGGGGGCAGAGTTATACATTAGCAGGTCTTAAACAGAAATCTTTGTGCTGCCTCAGAAGACCAAAGGACACTAATATTTAAATCAATCTGAATTTCCTCCAACTGAAAATAAAATAAAGGAAATGATGCAACCTGGCAAATAGATCTTGACCTCATGCTATTTTTACAAGTCAGACAGATGTGCAGTCTCCAATAAGCTGGTACCCGGGACGAGCTATCAAATCAGAAATCTGTGGACTCACTCTTCAAATCCCAGCACTAATCGCAATGATAAAGAGCTACCTTTCGATTAATCCTGTCCTGGACTTTAGACGAAAGATACTGCAGTTTAATTACTGAGTGAAATCCACTTTGTCTGATCTGCCAGTCTGCACTGTAATGTCATAATATAATCAGCTTCACCCCTGTCTGAAGCTCTAGGGCTGTGAAGTCCAAGGACTTGTTTGATTGGAAGAAATAAAAAGATGTTCAAACAACCACCAGCCACAGGGCTGTAATTACCAAAATCTTGTTTGCATCTGTCTGTCATTTTCACCATTGGTTTTTTTATGACAGAAAGAGGCAAGGAGAGATCATGGTGGCTAAGAACAGCAACCTGACAGGTGACAAATCAAGATGTGGGATGGTTTTCTTGTAGAAAATAATCATTGTAAAATATTCAGGCTAATTAAACTGGGTCTCTTTCTTACATATTTCCCATCGGCTTCAGTGACACATGCCGGTTCAAGCAAAGCGAGCCATCGGTACTGTCATTTCATAATTAAAACCTGTAACTGAGCTGGGAGTGTCTCCACCAGAGGTTCCAGTGCAGGGATGGAGTCGTGCGAGTGTGAGACATTCTCTTTCTGCTCCTGTGAGAGAGGCAGCAGGCCTGCCACAGTGGGAGATGTTTCCTCCCACCCCTCTCAGCAGATAGTAGCCATGATTTGGAGGGAGTGTTTCTCCAGACAAAGAGGCCATGGCTACTGAAACATGTGACTTAGCACGTCTTGCACAGGTGTATGGTTCACCCCTCACAGCTGGGTGGGAGCTCATCACATCAGCTCCCACTGAAAGCAAAGGGAGAATTTGGCATGCCCCTGATCTCTTGATGTCAGGCCTTCTTCCCCTGAACCTCCTTTATTAAGGGTGCAATGAGGGAGTGTCTGCAGCAATTTCTTTTCAATGCACCCTGGAAAGTGTTGTGGATAAGTTCATTACCTTTTCCAAGCTCCTTTCACAGAGCTGACTGAATAGCAGTCACTTCCTCTCTCCTCTGACCTCGGCAGAACTGGATCATTACCAAGAGGTGAGAAGATCCAAAGTTTTTAATACATGTTCTGTTTGGTTATTTTTCTGGCAATGCCAGGGAGGTTGTGGTAGTGGTATGGAAAGAATAGCTGAAAAAGCCCTCAAAAATGGTTTGCTCTCAAGTTGTTGATAGACATAGATAATAATGGCAAGAAAAGGAAACACAGTTTTCATCTAGCTGCATCTTTTAGGGAGGGCACTCCTAACCTGTGATTGGGTTAAGTATGGTTGGATTTGCTGTCATCTTTTCATTGCTTAGGTTTTCTTCCCCCAACCACCTCAAAATCCTCATTTATCTCATATTACTTTCTTATCATTCAGTTTTCTCTGATTTTCCCTTTGCATCTTTTATGTCTTTTGACCATTTCCAGACAGATTTTCCTTTTTCTTCTTACATGATATAGTCAGTCAACCCCATACCATCTCAGTTTTGACTGTGCTTTTGACTCTCTATTCCACCCTTCTAGCATGGAGATCTTAGACTGTCACTTTCTCCCAGCTCCTCTTCCCTAAAAGCACTTGCAGTTTCCATCTCTGTCCATTGGTTTATATAGAATGAGCTGGTAGATTACTGTGAATCACATCTGGAGTTTGACAATAATCCCTGTGCTGCTTCCTCCTCAAAGAATGGGCTTGTTCAACACCTATAACTAGAGGCCAAGCAGGAGGTAAGATGAATGCTCTCTGGGTGTCCTGGAGCTGTAGCCTGCGGGTAGATTCCTATGCACAGACCAGTTCTCCTCTGTACTGCAAAATCAGAGCGATGTCTTGGGGCAGAGACTGGGGGTGAGGAAGAATATCAGACAGCAGTTGTTAGCAGTATGTGTCTGTGCCTTAAACTTGCAATACATTTACTTTCTTCCTCTTCCTTTTGTACCCTGCAGCTGACAGCGATGCCTAGCGTTGCCTGTCAGCAGGGATGGCACGCAGGGTGTTTTGCAATGGAAATCTGGCTTTAAACCTAACTGGGTTTGTCACTACTGTTTTAACTTCTGAATGGTATTTAAACATTACAGTCTGCGGATTCCATTCCAGCAGGATCTATCCGGAAGAGGCTGTCTAGAGAATCTCCTCTGAACCAGCTCTGACCAGCAGCAATGGCCCTAATGCTTTGTTTGTGTGGTACTTCTGCCCTCCGTCTAATCCTTTCCTTTAGAAACAGAAATGTCACAAGGAAGATGTGCACAGCTTCTTTTAAATCCCAAGAGTATTTTTCAGCATGAAGGAGTCCATCTAGTTACATGGCCTTGCTAAGACCAGTCCACTGCACTGGTGTCTTGCTTCCCAGGGGAAAAATATCAGGGAAACCTGAACAATAGTTGTATGGCCAGTTGCTACAGAAATTATTTATTTTCCAAATGCAAGGATAAAGGAGGGCATAAGGGAGTGTATAAAAGCACCTAAAAAGAAAATAAGAAGTTGGTTTTTATTGATCAGAATGAACTGTGTTAGTTTATAACAGGAAGGTGAGTACAGGTTTAGTGTGGAAAAGCCTTGCTACGATATACAGTGATGTAAAGTCCCCATCTTTCTAAAGACCTCAATTCATACTCAAGTGTTTGGTATGCTTGCAAACATAAAGATGAGGCATTCTTAATGTAATGGCTCTCACATGCTTTGATGTGGGGAGTTTTCTGTGCGTGATGTTGTGCACTGAACTGCAGCCCAGTTACATCCTTGGGACTTTGTGTACAGATGTGGCACAGGTTCTGGGGTAGCTTAACACTACCATCACATTCTTTGGACTGACATAGGAACTTGTCAGGAAACCCAACTCAAAATGTTCATGGCTATATAGATTATTTTAGCCTCTTACCTGCTCTGGAAAAATGAGTTTTTCTTCACTTTATCACTCAGTGATATTTGTAGGCCCGTTGTCTTAGATACCACGGCATCTCCTCAATAACTATGCTGCTGCTAGCCCTAGTACTGTGTGAATTAATGATTTTTGCTGTGCGAAATCAAAGCAGAAGTGATCTGTAGTTAGAGGACGTAGCACAGACAGGAGGAGACTAGAAGAGAAAAACAAGAAGCAGGCAGAGGAGTGATTTGAGGATCAAAGAGGAAAATTGGCAGACTCAAATCCCATCCTTGGTCACCCATGATGTTGTCTGTGCTGGTCCTTCAGTGTTTACTCCTTAGCCCTCATACTGCCTGCTCACTCCTAGTTTTGTGCCAATACTCATATTAGCCCCACAGTTTAGACTGAGCTCCACACGCACATGGCTCACGGTGACGTTTTCACAAGTACTTGGAAGTGTTATCAACACATTCCTAGGTCCCACATGGCGTAACCAAAATCTACGGGAAGTAGCGTGAGACTTGTATATACTGGGAGCAGTTCCATTCAGGTGCATGAAGCATATCCAGCTCATGGAGAGTCAAGAGCAAGAGTGAATCTCAAGTCTGTTCCTCAGATGTGCACGTTATTGGAAAGTTACTAACTAATTTTCTAATGGAAAATTATAGAATCGTACAATCCATGAGGTTACAAGGCACCTCCAAGGTCGTCAAGTCCTACCTTTGACCACAGATTACCATGTCAACTAGACCATAGCACTAAGTACCACCTTCAGTCATTTATTGAACTTTTCCAGGGATGGTGACTCCACCACTTACTTGGACAGCCCATTCCAATGCTTAGCCATCCTTTAAGTGAAGAAATTCTTCCTGATTTCCAACCCAAACCTCCCCTGGCACAAGCTTGAGGCCATTTCCGCTTGTTGTCACTACTTGCATGGGAGAAGAGGCTGCCCTCCACCTTAAGCATTCAGGTCTCCTCTGAGCTTCCTTTTCTCCAGGAAAATTGCATCATGGTACTGATGAGAACACTTCATCATGTCTTCATCATATCACTCCCTTTTCTCTTTAGCATAAAGACTTTGATGAAGAGACCTTTCTGGCCACTTCTGGTGACGCGGAGATTGAAAACTTCAGGGGTTTAGATCAGAAGGTATTTTGCCAGCTAATTTTTTTATAATGTTTGAGATGTGTTATTTCTGTCCCAGTGAAGAAAGGAAAATCCTTATCCACTGGCCAGTCTTAATTAAAATTACCCTCTCCCTAGCAACAAGCCTGATGGCAGTTCACTATTCTCTTTGAGCACATCGCTTTGTGCACCAGAGAGAGGAGTGCTGAGAATCCCAAGGAAGAAGGGGAGCCGAGTCCTCTGCTCGACACAGAGAAGGCAGAGCATACCCCAGAACCACACAGAGGGGCTCCTCATCCATGTACTAACGAGCACCTTGCTGAGATGCCGTGTCCATCAGCCGGGTCACCTTGGCATTCATCAGAAGGCAGGGCTATGTTTATATTGCCTATGGCCATGCTTACACCGCTTTTTAAATGGAGGTTGAATTGAAGCCCTCAGGATTCTGCAAGAGTCAGAGGAGGGTTAATATTTTTGGTCTCCAGTCCTGCCAGTGCTGCTAACAATGTTTTAAGGGCAGAAGGCAACTGCTAATTGTGATGTAACTTGAATGATTTCATCGCTTCACACTTCTCACCCTACTGGGACATTCATCAACTCTTTCTGGTCACAGTTGACCTGGGATGCCAGAAATCTGGCAATCTCAAATAGCAGCTTAGCCAACCTGGAGTTGATTTATCCACTGTGGTCCATTTCTGTATGTGTTTTTTTTCCCCAGTTATATGCAGAATAATCTCATGCTTAGAATTATGTGGAGACTTCTGATTTTGTTGTGTTTCATAATTGTTTTTTTCACACAGTTAAACTATATCATGTCAAAGGTGAGGAAAAACCGCATTTTAACATCTTGTTGCCAATCCCCTAAGCTACACATATTTCCCTAAGCCCACTTCTCTCATAAGTCATAAAATACCCTTTTTGGAATAGTTATCAGTTGTAGACTCTTTCTCCCCTTCAGCACAAAGAGTAGTTGAGAAACCAGGGGCAGCTTACTTGACTATCAGAGCTTCTACTGAATTCATCTACAGGCCTAAAGAGATCAAAATTGTTTGAATTGACCCTATCTGTTGCTAGTCTGAAGAGAAATCCCTTAAGCATTTTGCTTTCTTGTCATGTACAGTCTCCCTTTGTTAGTTCACATCCAAGGTTCCTGTTTTCATTATTCTTAGGGATAGCTGGAGCTCTAGCAATATCTGTCTTTATAAAGTCTTCAATGAGAGAGCAAGAGACTGAGCAGGAGGGTGTGGGGAGAAGGGTGGAATATACTAGGTGAGTATCTGACCCCTGAGTACCTTATGCTGTCTCTGAGAACCACAACCTTATCAAGAATCACACTTGTGGCTTCTGTGGCAAAGGATGACAACAAAAGCAACTTTGTCCACCACAATGACTATTCAGAATTCAGGCCTGGATTTTAAAACAAATGCATTTGGAGCATAGATGTGGAAAGGAGGAGAAGCACAAGTGTTGCTTATTGGGGGCCCTGCAGACAGAAAATTATTGTGTTTCTAACGCTATTGATTTTTTGCAGCAGCTGATATTTCAATCTGAGTGCAGCATGTCTGAGAGTCTACGCACACTGTCAAGAAGAAATATGATAGTGTCTTAAAAGATTAATAATATCACTGGTCCTCAGGAGGCCTGTCTTAATTCACTGGCCTGTTCCTTGGCATGTACTGTAATTTATCTAGTCTGATTTGAATAGCAAATGGCAATCGGCTGCCATTAGGGAAATAGGCATCAGTCTTATTGATCCAGCATGGGCTGGATTTTATTTAAGGAGAGCTGCAAAATGTTATTAACTTCCGGATGAGAGGCTGGAGGTAGAGAATTTTTTGCAGTGTTCCAAGGCGGGGTGAATTATACTGAATCCTAAAAGTCCTGAGACCGATAGTGGGAAGGGGGTGGTCAACTGCTGTCACTTTGTTTTCAAAGACACCAGTTATTTCCAGCACAGCTGTTCTCTTTCCTGTATGTCTTTGTCAATGACTTAGTTGTCTTTGGTGGAGGCAAGGGTACTGACATTTAGGGAGAACAAAAAGTGGTGGATGATCTTCCTGTTGATTCAGATAATGCTGGAATTGGCTCTTCACTGTGACACACGAATTTCGGGTTTTGCAGGCCCCCTCTTCTGCTTCAAAGGAGCTCTGCAGTTTAACCTCCTCCTGGGGAATGTGTAATCCTTGCTGGTGCTCTGCTTTATGTGTGTTTGGAATGGTCACCAGTGCTTCCTGAGGGGAGCTGCTGGTGTGGCTAGAAGGGAGGCAATACTGTACTGGCTGTAAAGGTCCTGTCCTGGATCCCTTTTCATACCAGTTCTTGTCAGTCACTGTGGAGAATAAAAACAGTTTTTGGATAATATTTAGATGCTGCAAATCCAGCCTTAATTTTCAGTGGACAATGTTGTTAAGTGTCATCCTGAGCTATGGATGCAAGGAAGTCTGGTGCTGTTTCAGTCTCTACTAAAACAGAGAAAAAAATCTTATGGCAGTATCGGGAGTCTGTAAACTAATGCCTTTTTAATAAAACTAAACATAAAGAAGTAAAATTACAGCAAATACCTTGGGAAATTTCCAGTCTCATGATGTACCACTGTGGAATAACCTCCCCAGGGAAGAGGTAGGAGCCCAGTTACTTGGTATTCTCTAAAGTTAGACTAGATAGAGCATCAGAAAAATTAGTGTGAGGAATACCCCAGCTCAGGTGGGAGGATGGACTAAATGATTAAATACCACAGGTCTTTCCAGCTTTAATCGCTGTAACTCTTCGATACATCAGACTCTCCCAGCAGGAATCACTAAAAAGAAAGATCCAGGAGTGCTGTCTTTTAAAAGCTTAGGGATACTTCCACTCCATCAGGAGACACTGTAAGGAACAGTGGAGGAGTGTTGTACGTAGGGGGAGTTCAAAGCTACCCTCCAGTCCCACTCTCACTGGGAAGCCTCCTCTTCAGGGAGCAGTGTGGGAATGGTGGCTCCGGGGAGCTCACGGACTGTCCTGCACCAGGCTCCCTGCAGGAGGCACTGGGAGGACTGGGCAGGGGCTGCTCTTGCAGGAGATGGGAGGCATGTAGTGGAGAAAGGGATGGGAAAGGGAGGGTGCTCATGGCTGCTCAGTGTTGGCTTTCTACCTTTGAGAAACTCACAAGAACATCTTACCGACATCTTTTTCCAACAGTATTCACAATAAAGAGGAAAAAGTGCAGGAACATTTCAGAGAAGTAGGTTCTTGTTACTTGCATTCAATTTCTCTTGCACCTAAACCATGGGGATAGAGAGTAGAGCTCTACAGGAAATGGCCACGCACAAAAGCAATAAAATAAATTGAAACTGACTTTGGGGCTTTTTTGAGCAGTGGTAATTGCTATACATTGTGATGTTTGCATAAGAAATTAGTTAATGTGTAGGAGAATGACATGTGATATATTTTATTTGCCTGATGACTGTAGTCTCTGAGTGAATGACTTATTAAGGTTAATAAAAAAAAATTTGCTTGTGACTTGTAATAATTCGATTGCTAGAATTTAACGTTCCCTTATGCACAGTTGCCTAAAGGGTGGAAACTAAATTATACATACGTTCTAATGACCGACTGGCTATGCTTTTATTTATTTCTTAATAGCGGTTTGAGAACAAACAATGTGTTCTAAATTGTTGGTCTGTCTGTCTTTCTGCCTGCCTGGGCAGGAACGTTATGGCTTTCTTAATTCTCCTGTGTGATTTATCATCCCCAACTCACTGTTTTGCATAACTCTGCTCAAAATGAAGAAATGTCATTATTTTGCAGTGAAAAAGTTGTCATTTGCATAATGCCTGCCATTAATTATTGTGAGACTAATGCAGTTGTTGATATTTTTAGGGCACAGTGGTACATCCTGCACCTTGTATAATGTCATTCTGAAAACATGGGTAGTTAATAGGTGCCACAATACTGCACAAACGTAAGAAAGGAGGAGAAGAAGAAGAAGAGGGAGGGCACATAATGAAACAGGCAGTGATCTTTATTTAGATTTTTCTTCTCCTGAAATACATGTTGAGAGACAACTGTAAACAGAAGCAAAGGCTAGAAAGCTGTGACACCCAAGAGAATGAGGGAATGAAGAATCAGAAATGTTCCTTTCTACATATGTTAGTCAAGATGGACCTAAATAAAACTCTTTCATGCTGATGTTCCCTGGAATTTGAGAAAACTCCTGGCAGTAGTTAGTGACTGTTTTCCCATAACCAGCAGTTTTTCCTCTCGGAGAAGTCATTTGTTATTTGTATTAGTGGCTTATTTATTTTTACAGTGGAGTTATTTTATGATTCTTTTTCAAACATGTAAAGAGAAAAGGACAGCTCTCATGCGACAGCCTTTCTTCTCCGCCGTGGTAGTGGGCAGTTTCTGAGCCTGTGGTTGTGGTTGTACGTTAATAGGAAGAAATTAGTTCAGAACACCATTAAGCATCAACAGATCCTAAGGCTTTTGGTATCTTTACTAGAAAATAAGAAGCTCTACATCCCTTTGCCATTCTACAGATCTACTATGTCCTTTCTCTGTTTGCTGATGTATCTTAAAATGCCAGAAGGAGAAAACATGGCCATTTACTCCTCAGATCCTGAGACTCACTGCCTCCAGAGGGATGTTGTTTTGTCTCCTGTTTTCTGCCATTAGAATTAAAACAACTACAAAGAAAATTAAACCACAGAAGTTCAAATAATGCTAAGAGTCTAACTGAAACCCACAAAGGGCAGGAAATTCATCTCCAAAGATTGCCAGTCTGTCCTCAGCTCACCCTATTGTCACAGAGAACTGAAAGTTGTTCCTACAGTGTGTGATCTTAACAGACCACAAATGCTGCAATATGTAGGCACAATAGGAAACACAATAGAAGAACAGACACTGAGCTTTATTCTCAGTTTCTTGGATGTGGTAGGTGTGAGACAGACCCTTAAGGTAGCAGAACATAAGGCTATTTTTTAATGCGTTTTTACGCACTTAGAGCACAAGTGCAGTATATAAAAAGTATTTTATAAAGTTGTCATTCCTAGTTGCAAACTACATCACAACTATAAATTACAGTCTTTAACATTACAGAAACAGTACATGTGTCAGTTGTTGATTTCTTACATCCATACCACTGCCCCTGCTTGAGACATTTTAGAAAGAAAAATATAATTTAAAATACCTCATGTTGGCAAGAATCCTAAAGAATACAAATCAGAAGGAGAAATTTCTGCATAAGAGTGTAACAAAATGTCACAACTTTGCTCTTCATTGTGCCGATGATCTGAGTATCAACAAGGGCTTTGCAAATCTTGCAGCAATGAATCCTTTGAGACACTTTTCCCAATTCTCAGGATTAGGTAGACGGTGTGGTGGGAAGGAGGTCCCTGTCCATGGTATCCCGCCCCATTGGAGAGGTTTATGCTACAGATGAACTGCAGATCGGATGGAAGAGCATGAATTCTGGGAGTGCTCCTTCTGCAAGATGAGCTCAGGAGATGCTCAGCACCCCTTAGAATGAACAGATCTAAATTTCCTTCCCGCCTGTGATACAGACTCCCTGTGTGGCCACGAAAAGAGTCATATAATTTCTCTCATAATTTTCATCAATGAGGAATTAAAATCGTTCCAGACATCTGAGGGTACATTGTGAGGATTAATTCACCAAGATTGTTGAGATATTCAGATGCTATATTGATGAGTACCACAGAAAATCCAGAAACAAAAAAACATCTTATTTCATGCAAGACTTGGATGCCACTCAGTAAACAAGGCTTGGGGCCACACACTGAACAGAGAGGATAAAAAAAGGAGTATTTGAATTAGTCTCATTCCCTGGATGCTATCCATTATACAGAATACAAAATATACAATCATAACATGGAAGATTGTATTGTAACACTACAGCTGTTGTGACAGACTTCATTTTGATATTTTCATACTTTTGCATGCTTTGCTCTGTGACCTGAATGTTTTTGCTTGGTTTTAAAAGACATTTTTGAGTGTAACGTGCAGAATACACTAAGTGCAACTCCCACAGAAATCACTCCATAGTGTGAATGTTGAACACACACTAGAACCCAAGGGGTTATCATCACTGGTAACTACATAAGGTTGGTGGTTTTCATCTCAAGAATCAATATCACCTATTGGACTCTCACCCAGTTAGGAAAATATGCTGTATCTCTTTATCACAAGGCTGCTGAAAGAATAGAAACACTTCTGTTTCACTCTTACCTCTTTGTCCCTAACATGCACTTTAACTATGGTTGTACCTGGGGAAGGATATTAATCAACATCCATGAGGTTGACAGTGCAATAGTAAATCATCAGTTGCAGCCATAATCCATGTGCTCCATAAATTCATTTTGAAGCCGGAATCTCTGTGATCTATGCGTTAGCTATTTTGAAGCTTAGCTGCTGTCGGATGCACGTCAGATTGGTACATTCTGCTCTTCAGAAATGTGCAGCTGAACCTTTCCCATTTCTTAATGTGGAGTAGCATTTTCTGCTTTTGCACTGTTGTGTTTAATAGCCCTGATAGAAAGGGCTGTTAAAGCCTAAGCTTTATTTTCTGATTTTGTCCAATTGCTTTTTTGAAACCATTTTTGCTTTTGGCGTCGAAAGCATCCTGTGCCAGTGAATTCCACAATTTAATTACAGACTGTGTGAAAACGTACTTCCTTTTGTTTGCTTTAAACCTGGTGCACTGTTGCTTCTTTGGATGCTTTCTAGAAATATGTAATGAGAAATAGGGAGCAATTATTAACAGTTTACCTTGTCCTTGTTTGTTATGATTTTATCAAGCTCCTTTATATTTCTCTCAATCATTTATTTTTCAGGGCAAAGAACCCAACTCTTTTTAATCTGTCCTTGCACAGAAGTTGTTCCATACTTTGAAAATCTTTGTGCCCTTTTCTGCATCTTTCTGGCTGTTTATGTCCTCTTTTGTCTTGAGAGTTGAAACGTACATATAGTATTCAGTATGTGAGTCTATGACGGATTTCATTGGAAGGATATCATTATGATTTCAGTTTTATTTTCTAGTTCTTTCTGAATAATTCCCAGGAGGTTTTTTTAAGGGTTTTTTTCCTCCTTTGTGATCAATGCTGAGTATTGAGCTGGCTCTTTCATACATACATCCAGAAGGATTCCGTGCTGTCTTTCCGGAGTAGTAATAGCTAAATTAAATCCTATTTTGTTATATGAATATTTAGTCTTTTTATCTCCTACATCATGATAACTGTCTTCTAGAAAGTTACTTTGGTGAGGGTTTTCATATTTTTTATGTTTTAGCAACTATTACTATTTGAATCTCTCACACATATTCCCACTGTCTCCTTCTGAAAACTCTGTTGATTTGTGAATCAAAATTTTCGTCTGCAAAAATTCATGTTGTATCTTCCCTGTTTTATCTACTCAAGTGTCTGTTATTATTTATTATAATTCCTACCAGCTTCTATGGCAGAGACTATAGACCAAGTGATCTATGTGGATCTTCCTAAAGCCCTTTTTTTACTATTGCCATTAAATCACTTTCTATTCTTTTGTTGTGCCAGAGTTATTAGTTAAGCTCTTTCATGACTGAGTTTCTTTATAACAGTTTCTTTTATAACTGTTAGATAGGAACCATTTATTCTTTCCATTGCACATTTTCTCAGACTTAACCTTCCAGAGATGGGATTTCACTTGCAAACGTTTTTAAACTCCATAGTAAAGACAAAGAATTGATTTGAGATTTTTGCTCTTTGAACACCCCTTTTGCACTTCTCCTGTTGGCAGAAACAGATTTTCTGTAAGGTGTTTAGAAAGGTTATTTATGGCTTTAAAAATTGTTCCTCAACATTTTCATGGGCCTGCCTTATCTGACATTTTCTTTTTAAAAAATCAACAAAATGTACATTTTTTCCTGCTTTCTGTGTTTCAATATAACTTCCTCTTTTTGAATGGTGTGTTTTTACTTCTAGTAAATCCCTTCACTTGACTTGCTTTAAAAATCCTGTTATTTTCTTTTTTTCACACGTAGCTGTACATTTGTTTGGTGAGTTCTGAGTAGAAATGAATTACTGCAGGACAACTTTCAAGGTTCTTGCATTTAAAGAAACCATATTATGCGTTTCTCCTGGAGATTTTTGCCCTCTTGCAAAGGATTTTCATCTAAAGTGGCAACCGAATTATGACAGTTTACAACCTAGCATATTCAGGTAAATCAGGACTGTTTAGGGATCTTTGTAGTACCTCAGGCTGTAATTTGCTGTGTCTGCCAGACAAACTGCTGAGATGTTCCTCAAAATGATTGAGGCAGACAACTGGGGGTCAGGATTATTACAGCTATTCTAAGGTAAGGCTTTCCTGTTACTTGTAAGAAGCATGAATCTCTGATAACATATCTTCTAACAGTAGCATCTGAAAACATTTTACCCTTAGCGGCTTCTTTTTAATTTCCTTTTTCTCTGCTCCTTATTTTAAGTAGGATTTTCTTTCTAAAATTATATATTGCTGTAGTGGATTTTGTTGTTATTTTTTCAGTGCTATGGGGAACTGAATTTACGTGCGTTACGTTCATTATTACAGAGTGGTTCTTTAATATGCACATATTAAAGTGGGTTTAGTGATCTTAGCACTAATGCAAAGTTGCTCCTTCTTTCGCAGGTTTTCTGCCTCTGAAGTCTCCCATTTTGCTTTTCATAGTCACTCAGCATTTTAGAAGGATGGTGCCTGGTATGATTCTAACACCATTTTCTTTCTTTTTAGACCAGGAATTAAAACCCACGGAGATTTTTGGTACTTTTAAATTGTCACTTATTCCTTTTATTTATATCTATTTTAATTTACAGCAACAATCCTTTCCTTGTGCATTCTGCTCTGACTATTATGAAGGGCACCCTAGTATTGCAATATACATCTTCTCCAGCTGCTGAACTTGTCTTATATGCCTTTTTTTTTTTTTGATAGATGTTGCACTCCTCTTAGTCCTTAGCTTTCAAACTGAGGTGCTTATATATTTTTCCTGGCTGTTTAGATGCTCTGCTCTGACAACAGACTTGTTTTGGCTGTTGAGACAGTTCTTTGCTGTACTTGGTAGCTGAATTTTATCAACTTATGTTCTTTTGATACAGAGTTGTCATGGTTTCACCCATAGATGATGCATCTTTCTGGTCTGTGTACAGTTCTGTACCTCCACCCTTAGAATCTCAGATAATATTTTTAAATCTGTTCCACTTGCTCCAGTTAGAACCGTTTCACCTTTGTAGGATCCCTCACATCTAAAGGATTCTTAAGCTAAACTTCTCTTCCCTTAAATAAAGACCAGCCTCAAAAAAAGAGCAAGTTTAATGTAATAGCTGACTTGCTAGCATCCTATTCAGACAATCAGTCACTCATTCAACCTAATATACTTCTGGGATTAGAAATTCGTCAGATTGAGCTCACTAAATAGTTTTGCTTTTGTGTTACGTATTGGCTGACACGTTTCTCTGTCTTTTGTCTTGTCAAGATTCCTGCCTCACAGTCTTGGGGATGCCTCTACCCCAGAGGACCTAAAAGACCTGGAAGCCCTCCCAGTAATATATTGTAAAAAATACTTTAAATGGTTTTCAGAGTACATCAGAATCTCAATTATCTGAAGAACATGGGAAGAACACTGAATAGGGCTTGATAATCACATTTACCAGTAACCAAAATGCCCTGCATGCTCATGGATCTGTGGAAATAATTAGTAATAGAAGCAATTTACCATTTAATTAATAAATGACAAGGGGCAAAACCTTGTCTGGGTTCACTGAATTTGGATAATTGAGGCTCCACTGTATTTCAAAATCTGAAATATTAACCGTTATTCTGTGTGCTTGAGATAATAATCGTTTTTAAAGTGTGCACATAACAGGACCTAAGCCTAGTTGTACTATTTCTATAAAGGAAGAATTTCATAATGTCCAACATGCAGAGATTTGCTCTGCAAGAAAAGATCACTTTTTCCTTAGAGTATCTGGACTCTGTGTCCTTAAATATATAGATACATGTCATCTTTGAATCTGTAACTACATTCAGGAGCCAGTGAGGAATTTCAGAGGGCAGTGAATAACCTCTCACCAAGATGAGTAAGAACTAGTACAGCAGAACATCTTCAGACTGGTTCTTACCTCAGCTGCTCACAAAGGAATTTAAGATTGAAGGAGATAACTTAAATTTTAAAATGAAATAAGAAAGACACTAGAATTGGTACCTACCATAAATAGCTATTCAGAATATGCTGTAGGATGTGGATTGTAGAAAGCTGGGATTTTAGACAGAGGTTCTTGGCTTACAATATCTTCCAATGGATTTAGCTACCATAAAACACTGGTTTGCTGCATCTTCAGGTCTTTGAAAAAAGACTTCTAGGCTTCTGCCTTCCTGTATTTTGCATGTGTGTCATACCATCTTACACATGTAATAGCTCCTACCTCTGGCATTGAAGCAGTATGAATGAAGAACCAAGACTGAGCCCCTAAAAGATGGCATCCTTAGGGATCACTCCTAAATGGTCAAAACCAAAAGTTGTTCCCTTCTTTTTTTCTCAGTCATGTTCTTTGTTGCTTTCTATCTTTTTGTCCCTCAAATCTCCTCCATTCTGCCGTGGTCCTAAGGGATACTGCAGACGAAAATTGGTGTGGTCATACATGAGACTCTGCATTTAAGTCTGAAAGTAGGGAGAATGGGAGAAGTCTAATCTCCTTCAGAAGGGCTATTCACTGCTAGAAACCTGCTACTGGTAGCAATCTATTCCTGTGCCCAAGAAGCTGACTGTAAATCAGTTTGGTTTGTACTATCCTTTTCAAACATACAATAATCATCAGAGAGTAGGCAGTCCTTGCAGGAGTGTAATTCCATCCCCACACATTTCATTCATAAGAAATTGGAGAAATGAACAATAAAATCATGCTATGAAGTTATTGGTGTCAGGGAGTTCTGTCTGTTCCTTCTGAAGAAGAGAGTAAAAGTAAAATTGGTCATTTCAGGCAAGTTGTTGCTGTGCTCACATAAAAAGTATCACAGAATTTGGTGTGTAAAGTTGTTTCTGCTCAAGGGGTGCCTTACCAGAAAAGTGGGGGCATTGCATCAGAAATGATGAGTTGGCACCATTTATGGTGGTAAGGGAAGCTTGGTTATGCAATGAGCCACATCCTGCTCTCCTGACTCTGTGAGTAGCTGTGTTGAAGTTAATAGTAATTACATCCATTAAAATCAGTGGAACTACTTGCATCAATAAGATAAGCAGGATTTGGCCCAAAGGTTGGTTGATATCAATGTTTTTAATCTCTCATTTTCATAAGTGCTAGGTTCATTCAAGCCATATAAAGTGAGGTGAATAAAGAACATTCTGTGCTTTGAATGGTTTGGCATCATACACAGACAGAGCATGTGATTAATACCATATTGTTGGCTTTGTTCTTTGCTTTTCAGTTGTGGCTGGCAATGTCCTTTTCATAATTGCTGGTATCCCCCCTAGCCTATATAATCACTCTCTCCAGGTTTTCTATGATGCCCTTAGATTTTTCCTGTACTCAATGTGATATGTTCCTGTATGCACTTATCCTCCCATCAGAACTGTAATGTGTTTCTGACCTGCTACTCTGACACGACCAGAGCTGATGTGGAGCAGTGTATTCACCTGACAGTGTTTCCCAAACCAGTATGTTATCTGTATTTTCTTGAGCATAACCATCACACTGCTTTGTAGTTGTGCTTCTGGGAAAACCTGTGGCAGCACACTGGTTCAGTCAGTGGTGTTAGACAGGAAGTTAGGCTTGAATTTCAGACATTATAGTTCACTTGGCTGCCTGAAAAAATAGAATTGGGGGATAAATAATAAAAAATGGACAAACTTGTTCTCTTCAGAGAACTACAAACAGAATACTTAGACCATGATAATCTTGATACTTTCTACTGAAAGCAGTCAATATATGATATTACTGTTAAAGCACAGCTATGATTTCTGCAGAAACATGAATGAGGAATGGCATTGCTGAAGTTTAAACTCTAGTGCCAATGCTGGTGAAATCCCATAGTCAGCAATTCTACCCTTATTTTTTATATTTTTCAAGAAGTAATACATGGTATGTTTATTTCCCTCCTTTGTGTCAGTATGTAACTTCTTGAATGGGCATTTTTTGTCACCAGGAACTTTCTTTAAGGAAAAAAGAGACAGGAAAGGCTGATAGTTGTGTGTGGTATTTTGCATGTGTCAATGAAGTGAAAGCCTTACCGCAATCAGAAAAGATTCATTAATGTACCATGAAATTCTGTACTGCCTTCTTAGAAGAGAATTCCATTTTGTTGTGTCCTCATTGATGTGACGTTCAGGACCAGATTCTGCTTTCAATGAAATGTGAGGTCATTGGACTGATATGAAAGGATTTTTACTGATTTAACAGCAGAATGCATAATTTATGACTGCACAGGGGTAAAGGGAGAAATACTGTCGATATTGTAATTGTAATTGTTACAGAGATAACACTTGCATGTGTTCATAGTAGTATTCCATTCATTGGTTAAGTTCCTTAAGGAGATTCTTATATTCCCCCTACATACATACTCCCTGGTGTTCCTTAGGGTGGAATTTTCTTCAAGGTTTTGAAAATCTGAAGCCATTCATCTCCCTGCTGCAGTTCTGCGAGCTGGTGGCCCATATGTGACTGTGGGTACAATCTGCTCAGTTTTGCTGGATGTTTGAGAAATCTACAGGTACTATGCAGGAGGGAGAGATAAGATTTGAATCACCAGCTGAGGCATGAGAAGGGTTAATCCACGTGAAAGTGGAAGACTGTTACTCAAGTCTTTGCACAATGAAGTATCACATATCTTTAGAGCTACAGTAAATAGCCTCCTTGCAAGTTTTTTCTTGCATTGTTTATCCAGCTACACTTATATTGATGACACACTTTATAAACTATTCAGAGAAGTTTATGTATGATTTATCAGCATTCTAAGAACATTTTTGAGATGGGTAGTAAGTATTACATGTTTTGTAAGCACATCACAGATCTATCTATAGGTTATTATAAACATCAATTGGTTTCTTCCACTCAGTCCTTTATAACAACTAATAGGCATTTATTGAAGCTTTTATTAATCATTTTTAAACCTTCAGAAGTAGCCTTCTTAAAATTATGACCTACTGGCTATGTAAGAAATCCAGATGATCTGAGTGGGGAGTAAAAGATGGACGGCTCAAATGCAAATTCTTCCTAAAATGGAATTGGACTGTAACGATAAAAACTCTTTTTAAGTTACGTTGCTGTCCAAGCACTTCTTTTAATGGGTTGTTGTACAGCATTATCACATTTTTTAGCAATCACATCTGAAAAAATTCTCGCTTGTAGATACTTACAACAATCACAAGAAGGTAAATTAATTTTAATCCTGAGCAGCTGAAAATTCAGTAGCACTGTGTTCTAGTAAAAGCTTGCAAAGATTGATATGCCTCAGAACACTGTCTTTTATAATTAAATCTTTTAGACTGGTAGAATGACCAGAGGATTCTGACTGTCATTATATTTAGCATTTATTTCTTTTCCCCATACTTCTGAGGAGATGAGAGGACGGCAGGTCATGAGTAAGAGAGGAAACTGGCCTTTGCTATATTCCTCTTCATCACTTTGGCATGTTTGACTGGTTTTAATTCTTAAGAATATAGGTAGCTCTATATACATCCAATTGTGGCTCTCCAGATTTAGGTTTTCTAGTCGTGGTGGTTGGTATTTGCCTGTGTTTTTCTGGCTTTGAAACTGCAATTGAATGATTGCTGCTTCATCTCTTTCTGTGCTGCAATTGCTGTGTCTCTTTGTCTCTAGTTCTTATTTGTACCAAATAAAAAGAAATAATGGAAATGCTTTTAAGACTTTTAGGAATTATATCACTGTTTCATCTTGGATTGTAAAAAATGATACTTTTTGGAAACTGAATTTAGAGTGGCTAAGAGCTTGCATATTTGTTTTAATGATGTAAATCAGTTGGGTTAGATCTGTTCATTCACATGTTAGATTTGGAGAAGTACCTATTCTATCTATGCCTAGAAAAATGCATCTGGTAGAATGTGTACAGAGAATTGTTACTTCTTTCTTGGACATATTTACATCAGATGGATGAAACACATCTGTTGAGACACAGAATGAAGATTGGATTTCTAAAGCAAGGTGTCATTCAGAGATAGGGAGATCTGATAGTGTGCAGATTATGATGACCTTAGTCTCTATCAGTCTCCAGCATCTGTCATAAACAAAATACATGACAAAGGATGTGCCTTTTGCTGCTACTGAAGGTATTATAAAAGCATACTGATACTTCTACCATCTGTTCTGTTAACCTGTACAGCCTGGAGTCAAGCTTCATATTTCTGAGCAGGACCAAGGCAAATAAAGCAGGAAAATATTTTAGTATGTTTTGGTGTAGCTCCTAATTTCATATGAAGAGATTTCACAGAACCATTGAGGTCTAATCTTCCAGCTCAAAGCAGCTTTACCTAGAGAAAGTTTCTCAGTGCTGTGTTGAGTTAGTGTTTGAGTATCTCCAAGGATGGAGTTTTCACAGTCTTTCTGAGGAGCAATTCTAGTGTTTGAGTACCCTCAACACCAATTTTTTTTCCTGTTCAAATGGAGTTTCATATATTTCCACTTGTGCCTGTTTTCTTGCCCTTCTATGTGAAAACATGGTCTTCTTTACTCCCCCACATCAGGTATTTGCTTAGGCTCCCCGTCAGCCTTCAAGAAAACTTTCTGAGATAATTATCTACAAAAATCTTACTCAATAGTTTTTCAGTGCTTACGGCAGGGAGAAGGATACTTTTCTTCCATTGTGTAAGGAGAGAAATAATTTGCAGCAGTTCTGCAGGAAAGTTGGGATGATCAATTTAAGTTAACAGTGATAGGAAGTTAGTCAGTTCCTTAGGTTTTTGTTAGCATTTGTTGAGGTAATTCATTATTGTGGTCAAGATGATCTACACAGTTAATTTTTTCTTCTTTTTGTTTTCCTCTTTTTCTCAAGGACATTTTTCTGCTGGCTTCTAAGGAGGGATAAGGCTGTTTTCTGTTTTCAGAGAATCACGGAGTATTTAAGAATCATAAAGAACTAGGAGCTCCTGAAAAGATGTATAAAACTCAGGGCTAAAGCTATGGAAAACTGCCATTTGGGAAGTCTCTTTATAATTTTTTAAAATTCATCTGTTGATATCACAATTTCAAGAGTATATTTTCTTCTTAAGTCATCTATATTACTTGGGGAGCTTTAAAAAAAGAAAAAAGAAAGAAAAAACCATGCATTGTGCTAAGCTAGGCATTCCTGCATTCAAATTTTAGTACAGCTCCATTGTTATACTAATGTAAGATTGAGTTATAAACCCATAGAGTTGCATCAGCATTAAATGACATGTCTTTTTTTTTGAGGGAAGGATAGGGCTTAAGTTTTATATTTTAGTTGATTTGGAAGTAAAGGGTTACTTTAACTAATTTCAATTTTACCACACCACTAAAGCTGCTCCAAGTAATAATACAGGATGTTTAAGATCCTAGATATCAGTTAGCAAATCTATAGAAGGATTCCTTTACATCAGATGGAGGATAGATGGAGGGATAGATGTATGTCAGATGTTAAGTTCACTCAAGCAATGTTAGACATTTCAGACATTTGTCCCGGCCTATATTTTTTCAGTGCAATGTATACAGTGAGAAGGATACATTTCTTGAACTCCAGTAATTTTCACTCCCTTTGTCATAAGAAAGGAGAGAGTTTGCATTAAACAGATTCCTTTTATGTTCTACCTACAAAATTTCAAAGAATGCTGAACAAATGAGGTAGGAGTTTGTACATTTGCGCATCAAAGAAATGCTTGAATACTTTCTTATATGTATAAAGGTACATTGTAGGGCACCCACAAAGAGAAACCATATTCTGTAATCAATCTGCTGCCACGTGAATAATTAAATAATGTTTTTCAGTTTAGAAATGTTCTTAAACACACTAAAACTATAAAATACCCTGCTGAGAAAAAAATTAATGGACTGTTTGCTAAATGGTCACTGCTAAAGATAACATAAATGCAGAGTCATTACAGTACTCACAAACTGTCTTTTTTAGCAGTATGTTAGTATTTTCATAATAGATCTTACCAGATTGATGGTGCTCAGATAATGCAGAAGTTAAGTAAAAATCCTGTCTCTTTTCTTTCAAATGGGTATTTTATTTGTAGATGGCAAAATGGCAAAACTTCTCAAGTAGAGTGGATCCCCTGTTACTCTGTAAGTTGAGCTGGGCAGTTCAAAAAATAGTAAGTTAAGAGGATGGAATTTTATTTTTTAAAATTTTGAAATGGTTGTGTCAGCCATCAGGGTGAGGATAACTTAACAGAGAGGAAAGCACGAATGGAGTTTTGTCCAGTAGCTGCAGTTCAGTATAATGATTGAGAAATGGGAATATTAAGACTAAAAGAAATTAAAGGAAGGTACGTAGAAAATCTATGTGAAAAGTATATATATTATATTTAATACCATCTTGTCTGTAGATTTTCTGAAAACCCTTTCAAATGGACCATTTAATACCGGATAAGCATAAAATTACTACAGGAGCTGTTCTTCAGTATGATCAAGTGAATGAAAGAATTATCCAAAAGTCTTTGGTTTTGTAGTAGTATTTCTGGTTTAGTTATCGACATGATCTTAACATAAAAAGTCTTCTTAAGGCATTTGGGGGTTTTTTTCCTGATTTTGAGTTACAGAACTTCTTTTGGGTTTTTAAATACATCCTAATAATGATTTTTTTTTGTCCATTAAGTTACTAGTTAATGTACTTATTACCTGGTTTTCAGAGGAAACTGATTTTTTATAATTGAATATAGTTTTTTACTCCTGTAAAATGCCAAGATGTCTTGTTTGGCCTTATTTGAAGCTTGGCAGGATTTTAAAATGTTTATGGGTAAGGCTGTCTTCTTCAGCTGCCCTATATACCCAGTGGGTTCTTTGTATCTTATTTCTTTAGCCTATATACCCAGCATTTTTTTGCTTAGGGATTCCTGCCCCTTTCAGAAGAGTCCAGAGGTCATATATTAAATCAGCAGTTCATTTTCACTTCCTTATGGACAACTGGGAAGCCAAAATATGGCTTCTGCAATGGGAGGGACAGAAAGAAATCCCCAGTAACTTGTTGCCTGGCTTTGCTCTTATATTGTGGAAACTCCTCCTCCTACTTCTCCAACACGCACTTGAGATGGTAGGATGTGAATGAATCAAATATTGAATTAAGATTGTCCAGCAGAAACATGCTATAATCTGTTTAGATAACTGGCCTGATGGAACCTCTATCACATTATGGCAACGAACAGATCTTTGCTGTCATATGCTTCAGTTCCATCTTCTCCTCTGGCAGTTCTCAGAGTCTGAACAGAAGCCTGGCCAGCAAGAAGAAAGCTTGGAGCAAGACATAGCTCCAATCTAAGTAATAGGACAGAATACCTGCAACTCTGTCTGGTGATCCAGGGAAGTGTGACAAGCTGGTTTCTCCTCATGTGTAGGTGAATACTCCCATTTATTCTCTGGTAATTTGGGAAAATGTTGCTTATTTTTAAGGCCTAAGGAATGTTTGGTCTTAATGTTGCCACATTGACCTGGATCTGGGGTTGTGCCTTCTTCCTTCCCTCTAGAGGATGGTCTCCTGAGCGGGCATAGGGTGGCCTTTTGATGACTAGCCTGAGGGAAACTGTTAGTGGTAGCAACAGGGAATCCATCTACTGACAGGACGGCAGTGATTTCACAACTGTGCCAACTACGCTTACATGGAGAAAAACTCCCAGCAAAATAACATCATAAATTGCTACTGCTTGCAAAGCTACAACAGCAGAGTAATGTAAAGGAAACGAATTGTATACAATCCTCTTGACTAGGCAGCCTGCTGAATAATAAACCTTCCTAAAGCCAGCAAGGCATATTCATGCAATAGCTGATGATTTTCTTTGTGCATGTCTTCGTTTGTATTGTGTACACTGCATATGTTTATATTTACACAAATCTTGCTGTGGAACAGAAGCCTGCTGTAAGTACCCATATTCTGGGGTATGCCCGTATGTGTGTTTATGTGTGTCTGTATATTTGTGTGCATGCACACATGTGCATGTATATATGTCTGTGTGTACGAGAAGCAGATGCACTGTAGGCAGATAAGGCAGATAAATATAGATTCAGATAGAAGCATAAGCCTATAAATATAGACACTATATAGAGGGAAAGCAGGCAGATCAGCACAGTTTCTCTATTACTTGCAGTCTGTGTAATAAAAGAGTAGCTGACACTGAAATGACTAAGGGGATGACACTGTTGGCTCTCAGAAAACGAAGTAAAAAGGTAAGAAAACTTCTTTCCAATACAAGCAGCAATTATGAGAGAAGATTTACTATCTCTAATCATTTGCTTAATACAAGTCATTGTGTAGTTTCTTCTGAAGTCAAAGCATAACATTTGTAATTTTAGCTTGAAATAAGTATATAAAATAAAAATCCCACAGTCTGAAAAAGTGCAACCTCCAGTTTCTATTTTACAATAAGCCTCATACACTGTGCTTGTCAACTTTCTGCTTCTGCTATACAACAGATCTTTGCTTCAGGTCCTACAGTCTCTCCAGATGAATTTAGGTGGTAGAGTATTGGGGAAAACACTTAAGTTCATGACAAAATTAACTTTCAGAAATGATGTTGAGTGTGTGTGCATATGTTTGTCTTAGACTTCTGTTTTTAAATTTCTGATGCCTATTTTAACACTCATCTTTCTCTCTGTCTTTCTCTCTTAGCTTTGGCTAAGCCATAATTGTGATATAGGTAGTTATAGTCAAAAACCTTCCTAGAGATAAAGAAAACTTTGCAGCTATTCAGAGGGGCCTGAAAAGTCAATTTTTTCTTATTCTGTAGCCCTTCGATGAGGATTTTCAGATAAAGCAAAGTTGCTGGGAAATGGCCAAAACTTGTCAATGCTATGTTTTACTTTTTTTGTTCTAACACAGGTAGTATTGAGGAGTTTACAGCAAGAGGCTAGCAGCTGAGAGTTTGGCATTCTATTTCCAGCTTGACCACTTGCACGGAGTTAGATTTTGCACAAATTGTTTGAAATCTATGTATTTACTTCCCCATTTGTGAGTGGAATTGATAGTAATTATGTCACAGAGTCGGGTAATTGAATAATACCTTGTTTCATTAATAAGTCTCATGATTCCACTGGAACTACTCACAGGGTGTTCAATAAGAGCATATCTCTTCTTACAAAGTGCTCTCTCAGTCTTGGGGAAAAACAAAGAGATAACAGTAGAAAATACTGCTGTTGCTATTTTGTGTTTTGTTACAAACAATTCACTTGGTTTTAATTTATTTGTGTTCAAACTATGCTATTAGCTGATGAGTATTGTCAAATTTCAGTATTAGGAGGAACTTACAGCAAAGCAGAAGGAAGTTAAACACCAGCGTGTGTATATTCATGCTCAGACCAGCCTTACTCAATATGACAAAACAGAACCAAAGACAGAAAATTAAAATGTCAAGTGAGAAAAGGCCTGCTGTGGTATTTAGCTCATGTAAGGCAGGTTTTCCTAAAGTATCTAGTCTAGAGTAATTTTCCTCCGCAGATAAAAAGAGAAAAGACAGCTCAGAATGTTTGAGTTTTGCTCCTGAACTAAGTACTTGATTTGGTGCAAGACATTTTTACTCAGCTTTCTTATTTTGATACCTGAAAATAAGCTTTTCCAGGTATATTTTAACATATTCAGTTTACATCACAATTTCCTATCACCTAGGTACTTCCTGAAAATTTGACCTTTGACTCCCATGGAGTATCTTATGAAGTTGCCTGTCTTTATTATGTCTATTGCGATACTTGAATTAAACACACAGAGTTTGAAGTCATATATATGTGAACAATAAGAAACAATCCCTAACTGATACAGGAGGTGCTGGCACTTTCTCTTGTCCCTGGGATAGTGGAAAGGTTTTATGAAACAGGGGCCTGCAGACTTTGTCCAGGTGCTGCAGCTCGTGGTGGCTCTGGCAGCAGCAGCTTCCGCCTGTGGGCTGGAGGATGCTCTTGGCCCTGGGCACAGCTCTCACATCTCACAGTGCCCTCTGCACTTCAGGGACACCTCAGATGTGCAATCTACTGTTGTCTTAACATCCTTGAGTTATTCAGGTTCCCTCAGGATGAAACCTGTGTGTTTTAAGAGTGATGTTTGAGAGAATAAGGTGAATTAATGTGATAAACTACAGTACTTCAAAAATTAACTGACCTATCTGGTAAATTCTCCTGAATCCCTTTTCCTGAGTCTGCTGCACCGTAGAAAAGCCACACTTGCTTCAAAACAAGATGTTGCTTTTAGGGACCAAGACAAATATTAAGGTTTGTTGGACAGGGATTATGCTGGTCCAACAATTACTTTAGAAATATGGTCTTTTCAAATTCTCATAGGGAATATTGACAGGAAAGTTATGCAATTTATGCAATCCCAGAAAGCATTTACTTTGAATTCTGAATTTTGTTTTCTGCTTTCTCTCCCTAATTCTGATAAATTAGTAATTCCTTACCAGATTAAATTATAACATCAGATTGCTTTTGCAGTAGGAGAAATACATATTTAAAGCAAAAAATTGCTCTTGATCTAAAACCTTGCATGTGTTCATTTCACTCTGGACCAGATCATTGCAGCTGAGTTATAGTCTTGAAAACTGATGTTTATTATGGAAACACTGACCTAACCTCTATTCTTTCGGTTCTGGCAGACATGGCAAAAATATCCAGAGACCATTTTTTCTGACTGAGTTCTTTGCTAGTCTCCTTGGACTTTGTTTTCTGAGTCCTTGCCAATTTTACTGCCATTCATTTTGACTAAAACCGTCTTGGAAATATGTCAGTCTGTAGGAACCATTAGGAAATAACACCATTACACATGTTTAATAGGTTAGTTGAGGGGTGGGGAAAGTTTAGCAACTTCTGCTGTGTCACGGTCATTCCAAAACAGTGGAGTCCAGAAGGTTCATGTGAGAGAGAAGTTGGTAGGAGAAAAGTAAAGGTGAATTGCCAAGAAAAGCAGACTTGTTGTGAATTACTTTTATTGCAAGTAAAGTCATGTTACACAAGGTCTGCAAAGGTTTATTGATTCTTTAACTAGCAGGAACAGTTGGCATGAATCTCTAGTATATTTAGGTTTTGTCTCTATCATTTTAATATTTTTTTATTATTCATTTTGCCATTAAAAGCCCATGGCAACCTAGCACTGTGCTTATCTCCTCCTACAGTCATTAAAAAGACAGAATCTGTATTGAGAAACATTAAGCTTACATGCAATATCATGAAATCCTAGAGTAATAACTTGTTTATAACCTTAGTTTTTCCCTTATGATAGTCTTTAATAAGAAGGCACATCGTTTTTCTGCAAATACAGAGATATAGAATCTTTGATATATGCAAATGGCATCTACTATTAATGTGTTTTGCTAATCAAAAACCAAAAAATCTATCCAAACCAGCTGTCTAACACAGTGAAAAATAATGTTACTTTGTAATTATGTTCTCTTGTAGGGAGAACATCTATTAAAGAATGTAATATACAGTTACATACAAATATGGCAAGTTTTTTAGAACACACATAGGGTTTTAAAAAGATTTTCTTACCTAAATGTGTATTCAAAATGGCCTTCATAAAAGATTTGGTAAGATTTCGTAGCTGTGTGGGCTTTTAAAAACTTCAGTATTTTCATCATAGTAGAAAGCTTTTTCTTGAAACATGAATCTGGCCAGTATTGACTTCATAAGCTATGAGTCCATTGATATTTTCAGTTGTTAGTGCTTTTTGCTATAGATAGTTTAAGCTCTCTCTTTTTTCCTTTCTCTTAAACATCTGGGTGGTTTTTTTTCCCATTCTCTATGTGCAAAACAGATGAACTTTTGTTTATTCCAGTTTTCATGAAATTTTATATTAGGTAAGAATTAAGAGTAGCAGATCTACGTTGTGAAGTTTCCAACATTTTTGAGTGATTGAAGGCAAGTGGATCATAATGGAAGCTTTTGTCAGCTTCACTTGATAGCCCTCGGGTACAGAATATATCAGATCTGAACTCCCTAATTTGTATCCTCATATTTGGGTGATTCAAATCTCTGGTTGAACCTGATATGTACAGTCCACAGTTAGTTGTTTATAATCTGACATAAAAACAAATGCTTAAAAATAGGTGTACTCTGGACAATGATAAAGCAAGCACAGCAGCATTGGAGCTGCCCTTACCAATATCTGAGCTTGGTTTCCCTTAGCTGTTATTTCTTTAATTTCTTTCTGTATCATTTTTAAATAACATCCTGTAAGACCAAAGCATTTTAAGCTTATATTCTGCACCCCTTAAGATGAGGATATACTAAACATCCAGACTAGCTTTAAGTGTATAAATAGTGCTGAAAAATATGTTCCTTTTCACATGCAGTCTTTTCAGAAGAGTGCATATTTCCGTTGTTTGATGTGCTGGTCCTCTGGTCCAGCCTTCATGAAACCCTCACCTTGCACAGCACCACTCAAAGTTTGACTGTGGAGCATCATTGCTAGTGACTGCGTGACAGTGGAGTAGAGTTTGCCTCCTGTGTCTCACTTCTTTCCCCCAGCGTTCCCCTGGTGAGCAAAGGAAACATGCCTGAGCATGTTTTGAGTTGGCCCCATCCGTATTAGTAAGTGCTTAATACAAGTTGCATGCCTAGGTCGCTCTTAATGAAGGCCTAATTCTTTTCCTTTAAGGATCAGTTTCATTTTAAGACAAATCAGGCTAGTTAGGCTGCACATTATTTTTTGTGTAAGACTTCTCTGGGTAATTTCAATGCAATTCCAGTTACGTGCAAACAAAATGAATAAGCATGTGCAAGACAGTGAATGAATGTTTTCTTTTCCTAACATCCTGACAAAGATCCTGACTGCATGCTGGCTGGTAGCACCATAGTTAATGTTAGTAGATGTGTATCTGGGGAAAAGAAAAAAAAATAAACAGAATAGTCCGAAACATTGCATATCTGTGTAATTTCCTTAAAATAGGGTTTGCCTTTCTTATAACATGGAGTTTTTTGTTTGCTCACTGTGCTATTCTAGGACCTGTAAAAATGTCTGATGTCAGATCTGTAAGGAGAAAAACATCTTGTCCATTAAACACAATTTGTAGAAAATAATATGGGAATGTGTGTCTTCTAGTAAAGATAATGCAAAAGAAGTTTTAAGTGCATTGATACTTTATTTTTTTTTAAATCAGCACACTCAGTTTCACTTCTGATGCCAGGCTCAGTGTCTACGTGTCTTGTAATAAATTTCCTTTACTCTTCAGTCTTTCAGCATCCTTTAGAAACTATGTTAACATGCTTTGGAATCCCACTGAGTTTATTAGAAAAATCCCCAACCCAATATAAATAAGTAAATGGGTGCCCAGAAGTCCAGTGTTGTGCCAGCCTGGTGGTGTTTCCTTGCTTTGTAGGACCTAGTGTCAAGTGGGAGCAGGAAGAATTTGAACAGTCATGCCTCACCCTGGAGGCAAAGGATTCAGCACTATGTGATGGACATTCACCTGTGGGAACGGGAGGATTCCCCCTTATTGACTCAAAATTATTCTCATTAATGAGCTAGAGGCCTGCCTGTCTAAATTGATGATTCTGGGTGTGTGCTTGTGGAAAAGAGAGAAGAACATGAATATTTTGGCAGGCCTAACTTTCTTGTTTCCGGTCTCTAATTCTCATATTTCCATGTCACCCAATCATCTCAAAAAATTCAAGGCTTTGTATTGCATGCTGTGCAAAGTGTCTATGATATCTGTGCTTCTACAAGTCTGTAGGACATGCAGGAATTGGTTAAAAGTTCATGTATAGTATTAATAAAGAAAGAATTTTCTTTGTAACCTTAATGACCCTCATGGTCAGTAAGAGCCTACTAGGCATCTTTATAATTAAGTGTCACCATGGCATTAATTGGTAGTTTTTTTGTAGTTTCTGATAGGATTTGGGCATGGGTATGTGGGAGGAAAACCTTACTTTTGGACGGAGAGATCTGTGGGTTTTGTTAAGCATCCACTCTTCTACCAAAGGGCTTAAAAATGTGAAGGTTGGGAAGAGCATGTTTGGTTCACAAAGGCATAGTTCTGTTTTTACGTGCTTTGCTTCCCTCCCTCCACAGCACATACCTTAAATCCACATCCATCTCACCTCTCTGCATCTCTTTGCATGTGTCTGTCTCCCAGAGCTCTGAATTCAGTGTGAGGAGTAGTGTAAATCAATAGTAAATGCTCACCGCCCACTCTGTGCTCAGTTACGCAATGTCACATACCGTGTACACAGAGACAGAAAGGGAAAAAGCACACACAGGCTTTACATTCAAAAGCTCTTGCATAATTTTGCTTTTCTACAGCCAAAAAAAAAAAAAAAAAAAGGAAATAACAGATGGGGAGACTTGCAGGGTTTTTTTTCCCGTTTCTCAGACTGTACAGAGGCGAGTTCGTTTAACATCCATGGTCATTTCTAATTGCCCCGTGCTGCAGATCAGCAAGGCAGGCTTGCTTATGCTTGAAAATAAGACTTTTTTCCAGCTTCCATGATGTGGTGCACTTTTCAGGTAATACAAGACAATCTATTATGAAGTGTTTAAGGCTGAATTGGGTATTTGTTTAGTGGTAATGAAAAACAGAATAACACCTCACTTCAACTATTTGATACATGTTGCAAAGTGAAAGAGGGACGAGGAGTAAGGCGAAGTTATATTGAATTCTCTGACGTTAGTTTGAGCTTTTCTTTTTTTTAATCTTTTTTCCTTTCTGAAAAGCAAAATATCTCTCAATGTAATATTTATGTAAAAAGCCAGTTATGTAACTCTCTCCTGCCTTTCGCTTTTGTTACCTCTCTGGACTGTACAGCTCTGCTGTTTTTCCTGACAACAGATTGTATTAAAACCTGCAAATCCTGATGAAAGGAAAGAACGACTGGGTGCCCACAGCACAGACTTTAATTTTGAGCCTTTTTAAGGGCTTCAGGCTGAAAGACAATGGATCTATTTAAGATCTGGTTTTGGCTGGAGGAGTTCTTATTGAGTATTTTCTTGTCACAGTATGCTCTGGAACATCCCTGCCTTCTGAACAGTGTTTCTGACTCTCTCCTCCTCTCTCTTCTACCCCTCCCTCCAACTTTTGGATATATACAATGAAAGCTTTTTGCCTTTCCTCTCCTGACCTCAGTGCAAGTGTCAGTTCGGTCTCTGTGTAACAGCAGCAAGTGCAGAAGAATAGTGAAATTTTAGGTTGTGCTAAACTTTATTCATTTCTATTTTAAGCGATTGATGTCCATAAAGATCCAGAGATCCTTAATTAGTATTTCTTGGGGTCTTTTAATTTATTTCTGTCAAATGCAAGCAAAAATACATATAGCCCTGCTAAAATAGTAATTAAAAAAATTAAAAAGAGAGATTGAGGCTTCACAAAAGGGAAGAAATGGGTTGATATAAAAGCAAAGCTCATACTTTTTTTTCAGTTCATACTACAGGAGGAAATTATTCCTGTAGTTATTGCAACCTTTTTATTCCTAGTTGTATCCTCTGAGGATCTGACCTGTTTGTGGTTGCAAGCATTGTGTCAGGGTTTGTTTTCTTTTGCCCTTTACAAATCGTTCTTGTCTGCGTGCACATTCTTGGACAGATTCTTCCCCAGTGTAATGCTACTAATTCTGTTGATATGATGTCAGGAGTCTATTAGGTCAATTATAAAGTTACAGGGCTCGATCTTCAGTTATTTTAAAGTGTTTTCTGGCATAAGAAAAGAGCTATAAAATGAGTCTGTGTGTCAATTATGCCCACTTCAGTCATAATAGAAAAAAATATTTGAAGCTGACATCTTTCAACAGTGATCCCTGAGACAAACGTTAAGTGCAACAGGGTTTTGTAAAAACAGGAAGTGGAATATTTTAAGCTCTGTAAATGTATTTTAAGCTGTGTAAGTATATTTCGCCAAACTGTTGGGGAGCACATATATATTCAAAAATGTATTGGAACACCTGGATTCTGAAAGCAGCCCTTGCTTTAGCTCTGGGCAATGAGAACTTTTTTTGCCTCCATTTGTGTCTCAGTACAGAGTCACTTAGGGATTATAGTAGTAGATACATACTTTACTGTGCCCTGCAGAACCTATTTTATTAATGTTTATAAAACCAATTTAAATTCATAGGGAGAAGGCATTCAAATAATTTGTAGAGGTTAAAAAATTATTTAAACTTCAGGCTGGTGTTGCCACAATGACTAAACTTTGGGCATCAACCATATATGTGTTAATAACCTTATAAAATGTAATGACCACATATAAATGTAAATAACCCTGGTCATCATAAAATTCTGGAATACTATCCTACAGGAATTACAGGACCTGAAAACTTATGTAATTGTAAGGTGGGGCTGAATCAACATATCAATATCAGTTTATAACATAATTGTATGCAGTGAGGGAGAGCAATCTCCTTAAAATCCCTTATCCTGGTGTCCCTCATAGCTGTCAACCCTTTATAAAATTCTTGGAAGATGTAGATGGTGTAACTTCACAGAGAACATGCCCAGTAATGAGTCCAGTGTTTGACTTAATCAAAAGAGTGATCATTTGTCTTTGAGTGAAAATTACTTTCTGCTTGTCTTTTCACAGTCTTAGTCTGTAAGTTTTTTGTCAGCACTGATTGCAATGGAAGACTTATTTGGAATAGGTGTACAAAACCTGATAAGTTTTAATTGTAGACAAGCAATTTTCCCTCTTAAAGGCATCTGCCTTCTTTTCAGTTACTGAGACATTTCTTTACACGTCACTAGGTACCAATAACTTCCAATGTCTTCAGCACCTGGTTTTGCTTTGTATACTTAGGTGGACTACTATCAAGACACTAACCTTCCTTAATGGTCAAACAAACATTTAATTATTTTCTGAGTATTTTCTAATTGAAAAAGGAAAAAAACCCTTGTAAAAACCTGCTGCTAAAACTCTGGTTATATATGCACAGTTGAACAGCAACCAGAATGAGGGAATTTTGTGTGTTCTGCAGAATGGAAATCTAATTTTAATTTATGGAGGAGAGGGTGATTTGACTTGACCAGATGCTAGACATGCAACCTGTGAAACTTCTGTCTGCCTAAATTCATAGGCAAAATAGGCAAAAGGGATAGTTTGAACCGTTTTTGAAATGAGATGTTAATATTCAGTTTTAATGAATAAGTCTTCACTTCACAACTTAAAAAGACTCTGCTATTTTATTTTTAAACATAAGCTGTTTGAGTCCTGTCTCTGTGAAGATCTGTGCCTTAGTTTTCTTAAATTCAAGTTTGTTATTTTAGAGAAAAGGTTAAATATGAACCCTAAAGATTTAAAAACAACAACAAAAATGAAAAGAGCTCTACATTAATTTTTATTTTTAAATTTCATTATTTTTCTTCCCTGGCACATACTTGGGGTTGGATATATTTGAAAAATAGCTAGCTAAATGATTTTGCTGTATCCAGCAATGTGCTGAATTAGCTATGGTAGGCTTTTTATCTAGCAATTATTCTGCAAGGTTTCCTCCCTCCCTCCCTTCCTCAGAACAGTCATTTTTGCAACTCTCATATTTCAGTTGAAGTTTATGACAATTTTGTGTCCTTCACTATCAGTAATTCGTTGCTGGTGCCTTCAGTAGTTTCACTGGTCTTCTTGCCTTGCAGAAGTCCCTAGGAAATGACGCAAGAAGCGATATTTTTAGGGTAATTGTAACCAAAGTATCAGGCCTAGCTGCACTGAATGTTCCTGCAGTCCTCCTTTTTAAAGTTATTATCTTCCACGATCGCAGCAAACAAAGCCGGTGGTTCCCTTCTCCCACCAGAGAACCTGCGCATTCTTGCCCTTGCTGTTTAGCCCGATGTGTGTGAGTGGGCTGTGACATCAGCAGGGAGGGATCACTGAAGTCCGGTGGTGCAGGGGAGTTGTGAGGATGCGTGCAGGGCTTCGAGCGCGATCGACACCTGGATGTTCCTTGCTTTTTCTTCTGTACCGTGGTTAATGTTTTCTTTTTGTCACTAAATGAAGCAAGGGCTCTGTTTGCACCGAGCACCTTCCTGAGCGTGAGCCCCATGAGAGGATGTTCCATGCTGTCCGTCAGAACCTCTTGTGGGGAAGGAGCACATCCTTGTTTGCTCGTGGGTTTGTTTCCTGGATATCTGGTCTCGTCACTGCCAACTGCTGAATGCCAGTGGCTAGGGAAGGATGGATAAGCTCTCTTCACCTTGTTGATGCAGAGGCTTAAAAACAACTCTTTATGATATGACCTTTAATATCTGTAGTAGAAGAGAGCAGGAAGCTAGACTTGATGATCCGAAAAGTGTGCTCCAGGGTAAAATCTTGTAAAAAACCTAACTATGTCAGTTAGTTCAGTTTCAGTGAGGACTCAATTTGAGGTATTATTTCATAATTTCAACTGAAAAAACCTCTGACTTGTGTGACTTTTAGGGCACATGATGAAACTCACCCCTTTAGGGAAGTTCTTGCAGGGACAAGATACGAAGAGAGTTTGCCTGTGTAAGCAGCAGAGAGAATTGCTCGCTCCCGAGTTTTTGCTGATTTATGTGTGACTGGTTGCAGCAGAATAGATGGACTCACTGCTTTGGCTGTGCTGTGAACAAGAGAAAAGTACACACAGTTGATAATATTTTAAATCAAATAAATAGTAATGCTTTTCTTCATGGAAAGACTGTGGAAAGATTAACAGAAAACAGTGCAGAAAGCATCTGAAACCACCTTTGTCCATAGTTTCCACTACATATATTTCTTAAACTGTTTTCCTACTCACAGTTTTTTATTCCATAGACCAGTTGCCTTAGGCCACTTACACAACTGGAACAAAAAAAAGACAAAGGTTCAAACTCGTCTTCTAGATTCCATCTAAATATACATTTCTGATTTAAAGGTATCAGTCGCTGCTGAAGCTGGCAATGGCCTGTTCTGCTTTGAGGAGGGGGGAGGCAGATCACTGATGGTTGCTCAGGCCGTCATGTTTCTGAGAATCAGCTGTTTTTTCTTTATACTGCAAAGATTAAACAAAGAATGTTAAACATTTCCCAATTTAGCATTTATAATGGAAAGCGGCTGTAGGGCCACAGCTTGCTGCTGCAAGGGCAGGCGTTCGTATGAGGAGTCGCTTAAAAAGGCTTTTATTTTCTTTGAAGGCCCATCCATTCTCCCAGCCCGGCCGCTGTGCTTTGCAATCAGGTGGAGGCAGCTTTAAATTTTTACTTTCATTTAAGTAGGAGCTAATTTACTTTTGGAAATGAAAGTTAGAGCATCTCAGCCATCTGCAAAGTGGAGGAGGAGGCAGTGGGTTTCTTTAACTTTTCAAATCTCTACAATTCTTTTTCACACCAACAGGCAAGCAAAAATTACCTTTCTGAGCTCCTATTAGCAATAATATGTAGTATTAATGATCTAATTTCTTAGCTCCAGCTCTTTATCTCAGTGTCTAAAATATACCTGTTGGCTAAGTTTAGTCTTCTTTACACTTACATCAAGCTCAGGATTTTAGAAATAAATAGTTGTAGTCTCGAGTGTAGCAAAACCACGTGTTTTGACCTCCACACCAGCACAACTTTATATGTAGCATTTCATTAGGAATTAAGTGGATCACTGTGACTTTCTCTTTGTCATAGTAAAGGCAAAGGACACATAAGGCTGATAAATGAAAAAAAAAAAAAAAAAAAGAAGGGGCGACATTTTGGTATCCTGTCATTGTGTATACTTTTGTCATGTTTGTTTATCAGCCTTTCTTATTTTTCAGTCTTGAAGAGTTCATAGTGGAGACAAATTTTTCAGTCTTTCTTAGCTGAGAATTTCGGTTTTATGCAAATATGTATTTAATTCCCTATTGGAGTGAAATAAGTGTTAATACAGTTAGGGGGGTTTTTTAACAGAGCAGCTAAAAATGTCCTTCGCCTGCCTCTCCACTGGCTAGTTTTCAGAAATTCCGTAGTTCTCTGTCATCACATAGGGACAAGATCTAAACTTCTTATATAATTAAAACACTTCCAGAAAAAAAAAATTCTGGTTTCTTGTGTAAATTGTAAGCATTGTAAAGAAATCAGATATCCATTTTCTGCCTTCTCCAGCCTGCCTGCAAGTAGGTTTTGTCTAAACAAAATAACCTTGTACTCAGCAATCACAAACATTTGTGTATTACTTAGATACCTACACGAGTGATTTTATTGGCCTCCTTCAGTAGTTTAAATATGTTTGTAGATGCTTGCCCACCTTTTTGTTTCTTAAGGCAAGCTTTTCGCAATTTTTTTTAATAGCTCAAAGTTGGATTTTAAAAAATATTTCAATCTTCTTGTGATTACATTTCTTACAGAATGTTGGAATTTTTGGACTGTGCATCTGTTTAGGCACATGTAGAAAGACAAGACTGAGATCATGTAAGTCATGAAACTGAGGGTGAATAATCCATACCTCGTTCTCTCACAATTTTTACAATTTATACCCAGATGTAAGTAATAAACCAAAAAAAAAAAAAAACCTAGTTAGCTTTTATTTTTAAAGTGATTAATGAAAAGCAAAGTTCAAATGAGGCCACAAATCCTGGTGGTGCACAATGGGTTGATTTATTTTGTAAATAGACCATGGATAATTAACCATAAAACAAAACTTTTTTTTTTTTTTTTTTAAATTGCATAATGACACTGGTTTCTTTTAGTTGCTGTGAGTTACACAGAGGGATAACAACTTATTCACAACTGGTTGCAACTAGTTACAGCCAAGAAAGGAAAAAATCCCGGAGCAATGAGAGGAAAATGACTGTTAAAACCCTACTGCACTTGCAGTTCTGTAGTAAGGCATTTGCTAATGGCTACAGAGTGGGAAAAGCTAGCAATAACAGCAAAAGGGTAGATATTTACGTACTCTGATGATGCATGCCATGTTGTCACATGTCTTGGCTTAAATCTCACACAAAAAAGACAGCCCCTGCAGCTGGCCTTGTAATCCACAATTTTGTATTGACTTCTAAATAGAATTATTTATGCTTTGTTACAAGTTTCCATTATGCATCTTACTACTCTGACACTGAGGGAAGAGTCTTCTGGATAGTCATAGTCTGATATGCTGCCAAGTCCTCTTGCGAGCCAGGGAGTGATGCTAGTTTTTCAGATATGTGATATGAGAAAACTGTCTGCCCTACATCCCCAAAATTTGTCTCTTCATAATCCACAGTCATCTGTGGAAGGGATCTCTGATGCCCAAGAAGGAGAAGGTCCAATTTGTTGTGAAAGTACATTCACTACTAATTAAAACTACCAGCTGGGATTACAGCCCTGGAGACTGTAAATAAAGTAGAGCATGAGATGTTCAGATGATAATATGGCCGCTTTTGTGGTGGTTCGTATTAGTTGCCAGTACTCAGATTTGCTCATCTCATGCCAATTTATTAGAGTGAAGAGAAGGATTATGTAGGTAACAGTCAATATGGAAGAGGTTGGGGTTGCCATACAGCAACTGGCTATATGGACACCTCAGCTTGCTCTCACATACCGCATGTGCCTTAAAATGCTTTTGACTGTATATATAAGATCTGCAATTCTCACGAAGCTAAAATCTGTGTTCACATTGACTGTTAGTGCAGCTGTGCTGTGTTTCACAGATGGTGACTCTAAGGGACTTGCAAAAAGCCCTCCTCACTCCAAACGATAGCCTGGGTAGGCAGAGGTAGTGGGTAAAAGTGATTAAAACTGGTATTTTTTTTATATTTGTTGACTCAGTTTGTTACAGCAGTGTTACAGACTGGTGTTTGTAAGGGTTCTCTATCCTACCTTGATTTCTGGACATGCAGTTTCTTCTGCAAATCTGGAGTATTTCTTTGTCAGAATGTGCTGTAGAGACTGAGAGGAGAAGCAGACTATTAAGATCAGACCATCACCTCTATGCCCTTGAGCTTAATGTAGATAGCTGGGGATAAGGGCTCTGTGTTTTTAGTCTCGATCCCAGTTACAAGGCAGGAGCTCTGATCAGCTCTTTAACCCCTAACCAGAGAACCCATCAGTTCCCACGGTGTTACTGACACCAGGAACTACAACACATGGGCTGCCACTTCTAATCTGTTTTTAGGCCAAAGAGTCAAGTTAAAATAGCACTTAGTTTGAACGAGTGGCTTCTGTTGTGGGTGGGAGTCGTGCTGGGGGTGACATTAGCATTGTACTTACAGACAACATTGCAGTGAACACAAGACCCCAAAAATAAGTTAACTCTCCAAGGCTCAATACAGTCTTTGGCTTCTCTGCAGGTCCTGTTGGAAGGGAAACCAGCCAAGGTCCTCTGTGGCAGTGCTAAAAGGATGAGCCTGTCCCATGGGGTCTCCCTTGAAACTGCATTTTTTCAGGCTTTTGCTTCTGGGAAATGTGGCAATGTATGGAATCTGCTATGTACTGTTTATGGGTTAGAACTTGATTTTATGGACTAACAGAGCCCTTGTATCTTGTGACGAACTTTTTCTGTGCTCTGCATCATGCCAAAGAGACAGGGGAGTGGTGTTGGCATGTCTTTGTATGAATAGGTCTGTCATTAAATATTTGAAATAGAAACATCTGAAATAGATCTTGCCTGAGAAGAACAATGGGATAACTAGAGAAAGCCAGTTTTCTCCAAATTTGCTTTTGGGGCTTGGAGTTTTAAGCAAACAGAAAGGAAAAAAAAAAAAAAAAAAAAGAACAAAGAGAGCAGGTATTAGAGCACAGGCTTAAAAACAATAAATCCTGAGAGGCGTGAAGGGAGACTCAAGGAAAGTTAAGAGAGGAGAGTGAGGGGATGCTTAGCAGAGGGAAGGGTTTTCTTGTTTGTTTGTTTTGATAACTAAGAGTAGCTAAGGGAGAGGGAAGTTGGTGGTAAAAGGATTGCAAGTCCATCATTTGGAAGAGGCACTGCATTTTGGGAAGGGAAATTTTTGCCTGATGTGGATCTAAGCCCAAGGACCACTGCCTAGTAGTGATGAGGATGCTGAAGGATGCACATGCATTTTCTGTTTTCTCTGATCTCTAAATCTATATTTTTATTTTGTGCAGGGTGAGGGATTCAGTCCTTTTTCTCAGGCAGTTCCTCTGAAATCTTCCTGTTAGGAAGGAGTACAGGCAGCCTTAGCTGCAGGCACACACAAGATGAAGGAGAGAGTTTTCAACTCCTTGCATATTGTGGAAAATGCCAGTGCATGGGTCCAGTATGCAGAACACAAATCCAACAGTCTTCTTGGTGTGCAGCAGGAAAAGCTCTGTTAGAGGTAATTGCAGGCTTTTGAATGAGCCTTTGCATTTCTGTCCTATGGTAATAGGATAGGTAAGGATATGCAAGCCAAACTCCTTTTATTTTTAGCCGTTCTTATCTCTTCCCAAATACCTCTCCCCAAATCTAATACCTAAAAAAAAACCACAGGTGAGGTAATCCCAACAGTTTTCTCCAAGATTTCGCCCATCTCAGCCTTGCAAAGCATGGCATCTGATGTAGTAGGTAGGTTGAGTTCCAGTTAAAAATTCTTTCATGGGGGACTAAGCATTACAGTTGTTGGAATCCTTGGACTTCTCCAAGTGCTGCATTCAGAAATTCACTTTATAAGAAACAAAAATTACTTGCTTCTTACTGAGATTCTGACCATGTTACAAAATCCCTTCACCAAATGGCTTGGTAGACAGCCACTTCTCACAGGCATCTCAATGCTGAAACACCCAGGGATGGCTGGGAATGATGTGCTGTCATGGTTAAAGGCCTAGCTGTGCTTCAGCTCTCCTTCTGGTCTTCCTAAATGACCAGTTTCATGCGTTGGCAGTCCTGCTGCTACCTGATCTAGGTGAAAACCCTCACTTCTTCCCTGTTTATGCCAGGATTTGTCTTAGAGTTTCAGTCAAGCTTCACATAACTTCATGGTATTTTGCATTTCAGTAATTTGCAAATGTACGAGCAGCGTTCAAGAGCTTTCTTAGGAGATGAAGCAAATGGTTAAAGAAAAAGTAATTTTAGATATTAAATATCTTATTAATCACAACTGCTCTTACATTTTTCTACCAGTTAAATTAAAGGTTGAAGGACAGAGCAGAAACAACTGACATTCCCCTCATTTCTCCTCACTTCGGATTCTTCTGTAAGAGTAGGATTCTCTGTGGCTCTCAGTCTGCTGCTTTACGCTGCTCAGAACTGGATCTGATACTTCCCCAAATGGCAGTAGTAATTAATGGTACTTGACCCAACAAGATGGGTGTTATTTGTTACGTAACTGGCTGTCTGAAAAAGCCTCTTACCTTTCATACATCGGTAAGCTCCACCAGTTCTTGGACAAGAACAGTATACCAGCTGGATAATTAATAATAATTAGATTGTCACTGATGTATTGATAGTATTGCAGAGGTATCACAAGCTTCTGAGGCTCACTAAAGTGTGCTGAAGGTTGGAACTAGAAGCACTAAAAAAATATGTACTGATATTTTCTTCTTGTGAAAATACAGCTTCATTTAAAAAAAAAAAAAAAAACTTCCAGGACTCTTATTTGTTTTCATTATTCATATTTCCAGATAAAGCTTTTTGGCATTTGTGGAACAGAAATGAATTTGTTTCAAACTTTTATTTCAAAAATGTATTTTATGTTCTAATATAAAATTTAAATCAAAACTGAAAGTAGCAATCAAAACAAAATTATTTTGTCAAAACAACATTCAATTGATTGAAATGATTTTTTTTAATTTTTGTTTCATGGGTAACTTTGCAATGCAGTGTTTAATTCAACCGTGAAACAAAAGCAAATTTCAAAGTCTAGCTATCCTGTAAAGCAAAAATGTTGGGTTATGTTTGGACTCTTCTGGGTGGTGCTTAAGGGAGTGCTTCATCAGAATTCTACTGAATCTCTTTAATCAAAAAAATAATTTAGTATGAGGACCCGACAGGACAAGAGGAAATGGCCTCAAGCTGTGCCAGGGGTGGTTCAGGTTGGACATCAGGAATAACTTTTTCACTTAAAGGGTGGCTAAGCATTGGAACGGGCTGCCCAGGGATGGAGTCACCNGTGGAGTCACCATCCCTGGAAGTGTTCAAAAAACAACTGGACATGGCACTCAGTGCTTTGGGTTAGTTGACATGGTGGTGTTCAGCCAAAGATTGGACTCAGTGATCTTGGAGGTCTTTGCCAAATAATTCTATGATTCTATGACCCTTAGACTACACTGAAGTCTTCTTGTTTTGATGTTATAATGGGCCTTTCTATCTTTGTAACAATTGATCAGAATCCCTCTCTACAACCATAAGTAGATCTCCCCAGGAAATGTGTTCTGTGTTTCTGCTCAGCAAATTGAGAAGCCTTTGATACCAGTTCAGCTCTCCTGGCTTCCATCTCTATGGGCTGGTCAAGATTCAGATTCTGGGTGCCTGTCTCAGTCCAATTGCTTGCAAAGTGAGCAAACAGTTGAAGGTAATGATAGTGTGAGGGTAAAGCTTATACAGTTAATATTAGTGTATTCACTTTTATTTGTTTCTTCTTAGATTTGGTTTAGAAGGGACCTTCCCTTAGAAGAGTGCATTCTGGTTACTGCTTTGCCTCTTTCCTTGTCCCGTATAACACCCATAACACATTATCTCTTTTTCTTCCTCATGTAGAATCTGTATCCTTAAATAGTAGAATTCTTCTGGCAGCAGTCTTGTCAAGGGCCACAATGTGGTATTTGCCTTGAGGGCATTTTGCTTTATAGATTATGGCTTTGGCTATGTTTAAATTCTTCAGGACTGGCGTAAATCTGTTTCAGTGAGAGTGCTCCACAAAAGAAAAACATGAGTGTGAGGGGTATGTTAGACAAAGAGGGCAAGAGTGAAGATTAAAAGCAAAGAACATAGTTAAGAATTGCTCTGTTGCTGGAAAATGTAAAGCATCTGACCTTGTCTCAACAGTGTAATGATCCTTATGTTTTGAACAAGGACCAAGCTACTTAACCCACTGATGTAATACCTGGGTTATTCATGTCTGTCTTCCTTGAGCTTGGAAAGATACAACAATCATATTCCTTGAGAATATCAGCACTGCAACTTTTGTAAGTTAGGGATAGATCAGTGAACGTCTGATCACCCATTCAGCAGAAATTGTGGTTCTGTAAACTTTAGAGTTTTCACCACCATGGGAGGTAAACAGAAGTTGACAAAGTAATACAAATTGAAAAGTTTTTCCATGCATGAGACCAACTAACCTTTTATTTCTGTTTTTCAAACCAGGAAAGGGGCCTTTTGTGATACAGAAAAGCTGCTTTTAAGTAAATATATATTTGGACAATAAAGCAATAGTGTTGTTGGTTCAGTATTTCTCAGTAAACAGGCCTGTGACAAGACAGGCAGAAAAATATGCTTTGTCCAACAGCTGTCTCCTATATTCATCAGATTTTTTTTTACATGATTAATCATGTAACCTACTATATCAGTATAAATCGAATTTAGTCTTAAGAAGGGTGATTTAATCTGAAAATTATATTTTGCACTGGTCATGGACATGAAGAGTTGGGATATTAATGTATTTAGGCCTTAAAAAATACAAAAATAAAAGCTCCCACACCTCAGAGCTCAGTAAATAAATAAATAAAATACTTTATGCTGTGGACACGCTCACAATATTTCCTGCATGCTGGTGGAGGAGTGCACATCGAAAAGATAATAATATAAGCAGTAAAATATCCCAAGCAAACAGAAAGCATCTGTAGGTCTTGCCTAGCTGGCTGATATTATTGGGATGGTTGTTTTTAGCTTACCATGCCATTAATGCTTTGCAAATGTATATGTGCATGCTGAGGGTTGGTCAGGAATTGAACTGTCTTTATAATGGTTCTGTTCAATTGCTGCGTTGTGCCCGAATGCCTGCAGATATGTAAGAGGACAGGAGAGGTACTTGGGAAACTATTAGACCATGCAGGAGCTGGTCTACCAGCCCTAGTCACAGGAGAATGTAATGGACTATAAACAGGATGCAAAGAAACATTTGGAAAGATGTTTGGATAAAACCTGGGATGTAACTGAAGTGTTTGTTAGCTGATATCTCAGCATTTCTAGTAGAAAACAGATGAAGTTCCCTTGGAACATGTATTGAGCCTCATCTAAGTTCTCTGCTTGGCTTTAGCAGGCTGGGGATCAAGTTCACATTGGAAGTTCTCCATTCAAACTGCTGGATGCTGTCAGAACCCGTGACTCTTGTTCAAGCTGTTGCAGCTTGGGCTGCCTTCAGCCCCAAATCAACACTGGCAGTACAGCTGTCCTGAATGCAAATACAGAAGGTAGAAAACGTCTGAGGTTAATTTGGTATTTTTACCTGATAGAATCACCCCTTGGAGTAGGAGTTAGGGCAACCCATGAGATTTCCCGGTCTTTGGGGTTTTTTTCAGTCTTTCCTTACTATAAATGTAGGTGGGCCATTTTGCTGGAAAATGGGAATTGTAAGCATTAATTCAAAGGGTTCCTAATAGGAGGATTTTAGCAACACAGGTAATAAATTCCCACTAAGAAGGCAGGCTCCCTTTCAACAATCAAAGGTCTTCAGGTCAAGAAGTCAGAGACTTTCCCAAAAGTTAATTCGGCATCACTATGTCGTGGATTGCAGCTCTTCCAAAAATGTTAGCTTGGTCTTGACAGTCTGATGTCTCTAGATTTCCTACTGCACGTAGCATTGCTTTGAGTGGTAGTTCCCGGGCAAAAGAAATGTGTTTATCCCACTGGCTCCTACAAAGCTATTAGCAGTACACCACACATAGAATTGTCTTCCCGGCTCTGTGCATTCAGGTTGGTTCTGGATTCCCTCTTCAGACTCAACTGTTTAATAGAGATATGACAATGGCTTCAGAAATTGCTGATTTCTGTCTCAGGCATGACAAATTTCACAGTGAGAAATAAATTTGGGAATAGGGTTCTTCAGTAAGGAGCCCGTTGCAGAAGTCCTTTGATCAGTACATTTTACAAGAACTTCAGATTTTTACAACTGAAAATTCTGATATAAATATGAGATCGCTGTATTTATGGGAAAATCTTGATATCATCTTGCTGTTATGTGGGACATTTAAGAAATCCTGAAATATATTTAAAGATGATACAATGGAAAGCTGCTTACCTCATGGCATAATAAGGCAAAATAAGGTCATGAAAAAAGTCATGGTTGCCACTCCAGCAACAGAACTGAATGAGTTATTTGTAACAAATAATTTATTTGCCAAATACAGCTTTTCTTGTCCCATGAAATATACACAAGTTGATCAGTCTCTTTGATTCAGGAATCGTTGGAATTTATTTGATGATTGCTTTCAAAACTTACAATCTATGGACTCTCTGTAAAGGGAGGTGAAAGAAGGATAGCTGTGGTTTTAATACTATTTGCAAAAGCCTATTCTGTAATTTTCCTCGCTGGCATCCATCTTATAAATTTGCATTACATGATGCCAGGCATTTAGGAGTCTATAGTTTTGATGAAAGGGGATAACAAGTTTAGCCTTCATACACGAGTTAATGTTTAGCAGATAGGAGGTTTCACACAGGTTTCTGAGTCCTCACACATCCTTCGTATTACTTTTTCTTAACTAACCCTATGCCTGAAATGGTAAAATGTGAGGAACAAAAAATGGAAAAAGCAGTTCCTGATGTTGCATGGATGAAGTGAGCAATGGCATGTGATTATTTCATGAGTGCAGTAATTCAGAAGATCAGGGTGAAGCTAGATGCTTCTGTTCACTGCACATAAGGGCAGAAACATGTCATAAGCAGTAGCTGGTAGTGCTGCATTCATGAAGGGAGTATAGCATTCACTTCGCAGCCACCAGAGAGTAAAGCAAAGACAGAGAGCTGCAGACATCTGGTATTGTGTTTGCTTACCTACCCCTGTTCCTGGAGGTTTTGAAGTAGGATTTGAAAAGTGCATGTGACAGTCATTGTTTCTGACCATGCTTTACAACGACCTACTGGCTTTAAAGAGCCAAGATTTGGACCTGCATTATTTAGCCAGCAATATACACAGGGCACTGTTGGTGAAAAGGCTGGGAACAAAACTTAGTTCCTGGTTTCCTGCCTATTATTTCGTACATATCTGATTTGAAATCTATTTTCTGCATACCCTTGCGTGCATGTTCGTTGGCACATGTGCTTCTTGCCATTATGGGGCAGATCCCATAGATTTTCTGCGTCATTAGTAGAGAGAGCCAGTCATTAAAAAAAAAAAAAAAGCTTATTTGTCTGAGCCGTTAAGATTTTTTCTCACAGTTCTGCCTGTGGCGCCTGTCACTAGCAGTCAAATAAGGACAATTTTACCATTCTCTCCTGCTGCTCTAATTTTTTTTTTCAGTGCCAGTACATGTATTTGTTATTCTTTATAACTCCCTTTGAAGTTGGGAATCCAAGGGGAATCTAAAACCGACCAGATGTTTCTGCTGCTGGAGACACAGAAGACAGCAAGGATTAAGTTTAACTGAAACTTAGTTCTCTACAAAACCCATTACAGTGAGAATTCTTCCTCAGTTAGTTTTATTTATTATTTATATTTGCACTTGCCATCCTGGGTAGGTGATACCTCTAGTCATCTGGCCCGGGAGAAAAATGGATGATTTATCCAAGTAAATAGTGTATCAGCAGCTGCCTGCGTTGATTTCCCTTATGGGGTTTCAGTTCCATTACACTGCATATTTCCCACCCACACTCTTTATGCAGCATTTCATGTTGAGGGAAATCATTCCCATCTCTGTAACTTCAGAGAACAGATATGTGGAACCATCCAGGGAGAGGGCAGTGCAACTCCTGTGTGCTTGGGGAGGGGTGACATACTTAAGAATGTACTGGCCAGAAAGCAGCACAAGGTTTTAACTCCTTCTCCTGTTGTGGTTGAAAGACAAGAAAAAGGAATAAAAGCTGGCACAGGAGACTGGATATGGGAAAGAAGGGGTGTGCTAACCTCCTACACGTGGGGCAGAAGAAGTCTCTCAGGTGGGAAAGGACAGGTAGAAATGACATTGTTTACTTCTGAGTTCAAGTTAGATGCTTTTGAAGCTACAAGACAAGAAAAAAAAGAAAAAAGTATTAAAACAGTCTGTGATATGAAATAGGTGTAGTTCTGTGCAATATCCACGTCCAAATTAAACAATGGGCAATCCTGCTGGCCTGCTTCTCCAGTCATAAGAAATAACCCATGAGAGAAAACAGTGCTTGTTCAGACCTCAGGGAAGTCCAAACGGGAAGGCAGAAACAGAACAAGGCCTTGGTCTCTCTCTACCTTGGGCATGGCTTAAACTAAAGGTCGGATCCACTTGCAGATTGTAAACACCTCGGATTTCTGGAGTACTTGTTGCCAAGTTATCTAAGTTTATGGGACTGCCCGTCCCTATGCCCATATCTCACACCTATACGCAGTTGTTGAGCGTGCTGATACCTTCCAGCTAAGTCAGAAAGAACTGACGAGATGATGCGTTTTCTACAGAATGAGTATCTAAGGAGAGAAGAAAAGCTCAGTTTGGTGTCTCTGCTGAGGGAAAGACAAGCACAACTTATCAGCTAAGCATGTTTGGCAGAGGACAACTGGCTGGCCAGCACAGGCTTTGCTGCAGAAGAGCCACAGTACGTGCTGTCTTTTGCTCACCGAGGGCGTTATCTTTGTTGTGGGAGAGGAGACCGATGACAATTGTACTCCTCTTGTGTAGTGCTCACACGCTCTGATTGCAAATCTGTAGGAAGATAGACTTTATCAGTATCTGTTTCATGTCTGAGCTGTTTTGATTTTTTTTAAGTGCAGCCCTCTTTCTTGTTGATAAGTCAAGGTACATCTCTGGCTGATAGTGTTTTCCCTTTCCTCTCTGCTGCGGGATTACAGGAGCTCTTCCCTGATTTTTCTCTGTATAGATTCATTTTATTGTTTCACACCAAATCTCACTGCTTCTCAAGTCTTGATGTCACAGCCACCATAATTGAGAAATAGTATTGGGCTCTGCCTAAGTTACCCTTTAATTGGCCAGATGGATCACTAACGCCTTCACTGAGGCACTGTCCTCCATCACGAGCTGTTGGAGTTGCTGCCTAATATTGCAAGGCCCTGCACACCACCCTAATTTGTTTTTAAACAGGAAAATCAAAACCTTGGTAATTGTATAGAGCCTCCTAATAAACGCCAGGTAAAATGCACACACTGTAATGAGCTCTTCTCAGCATAGCAAAAGGGAGTGGTGAAAATGATTTGCTAGTGCCTATACTTACTTAAAGCTGCTTTTCTGATTCCAAAATATAAAAAGAAATCAGGTTCTGGGAACACTGGGTGATTTTGGATGTTCTGTAAGGTTCTCAGGAAAGATAAAAAGAAAAAAGTAATCATGTGGTTTTTGTTTTATGTTTTTAGGCCCTGAATTTCCCAGCTTTGTATGAAAGGAAAACAGGTTAAAATCAGAGAATTTTGGACTTACGTATTTTCTTGTCTTCTTTATTTTTTTGTCAAGGCATCAAGGCAGATGGTATGAAAAGCATTTATATTGGTCTCTCTGCTGACAGAGCTTAACCTAATAATCCAGAACTTGGAACTGGGTGCTTCGATAAAAACACTTTCTGAGAGATTTTCCATTCAAAACACCAGGAGAAGTTTTTTAATTGACAACATCAAAAATTAGTGTCCTGCCAGGACTACATTTCTTTGCACCTTATTACTCAGAACAAAAGATTAATATGTTCTCATTCTGAGCATGAGAGTTTTCAATGAATGTTTCCTTCATTAAACCAAAGATGAAGTGAAATGGTTTACCACAGGATTGTGAGAGTGAAATAAGGAAAAGCCCAGTTCCATGTGTGATGGGCTAAGCCTGGCTGATCTGTAGTGTCCTACCAAAGCCACTCTACCACTCCCTTCCTCACCTGGCCAGGGGAGAGAAAATACTACTCATGAGTCAAGACAAGGATAGGAAGAGATCACTCAGCAATCACTGTCACAGGCAAAACAGACTCAACTTGGGGAAAACTAAAAGAATTTATTACGAGTCAAATCAAAGTAGGGTAATGAGAGATAAAACCAAATCTTAAAAACACCGTTCCCCCACCCCTTCTTTCTTCTCGAGCTTCACTTCACTCCTGATTTTCTCTAACTCCTCCCTGCAGTGATGCCGGGGGTGGGGAATGCAGACTGCAGTCAGGTCATCACAGATTGTCTCTGCCACTCCTTCCTCTTTAAGAGAAGGGCTCCTCACACTCTTCCCCTACTCCAGCATGGTGTCCTTCCCATGGGAGACAGCCCTCCACAAACTTATCCAACAAGAGTCCTTCCCATGAGCTACAGTTCTTCACAAGCTGCTCCAGCATGGATCCCTTCCACAGGGTGCAGTCTTTCAGGAACAGGCTGCTCCAGTGTGGGTCTCCCACAGGGTCACAAGTCCTGCCAGCAAACCTGCTCCAGCATGGACTTCTCTGTCCACGGGGCCATAGGTCCTGCCAGGAGTCTGCTGCAGCATGGGCTTCCCATGGGGACGTAGCCTTCCTCCGGAATCCACTTGCACTGGTGTGGTGTCTTCCACGGGCTGCAGGTGGATCTCTGCTCCACTGCGGACCTCCATGGGCTGCAGGGGAACATCCTGCCTCACCATGGGCTTCACCATGGGCTGCAGGGGAATATCTGCTTCAGTGCTTGGAGCACCTTCACCCCCTCCTTCTCCACTGGCATGGATGTCTGCAAAGTTATTTCTCTCACAGACTCTAACTCCTTTCTACCACTGCTATTCTGCATTTTTTTATAACCCTTTCCAAGTACATTGTCTCAGAGATACTGTCACAGTCACTGATAGGCTCAACCTCGGACAGTGCTGGGTTCATCTTGGAGCTGGCTGGCCTTGGATCTCTTGGACATCTGTTGGAATCTGGGGAAGCTTCTGGCAGCTTCTCAGAGGGGCCACCCCTGTAGCCCCCTCACTACCAAAGCCTTGCCATGCAAACCCAATATACCATGTCAGTTATTTATTTGTCCTAGTTTAAGCACTTGACTCTCTTCTGGTGATTGCACTTTTCTCATATTTTTGATGGTGTGCTAGATATTTTGAAATTTGCAGACTTACCTCAGTCTCTGAAATGAAGAAATCTCAGCTTTGAAAATGCCAAATTAAACTGGGATTCTGATTTCCCCTTATTTGTGAGCACCTTCACATACAGGAAAGGCAGCATTCCAGTGTGGTTCCCCTTCGTTCAGCTGTAGTCTGAACTTCATCTCATAACCCAGCTGTAATGGGGAAAACTGAAAGACTGAAACCAATGTATAAGAAGATAACATGGTTCACATCTAAAATTTGAAGCTCAGCACTGTGCAGCCCCCACCTGCATTTTTAGATTTTTGTATGTGTGTGTTCTTGAGACATGCATTTGAAGTGTATACAGGAAACTAAGCTTAGCTGGAAGATTATAACTTGTAAACATTTTGCCATGTATGTTTTGACAGAATGGTATGGGGGCGTAGGGCAGGGCTGTGGATTTAAAAAATATTTTTATGCTCTTGTAACATAATCCACAGTCCATTTTAGACTTAGTTCTGATTAAACAAAGTTATTCAAATGTGCTGAGGAAGTTAGCAAATAATGAAACAGGTTCCTCAGTATTGTGACACCAACACTCCAAAGCAGCCTGAACAAGTGGGAGGTTACACCCTACTTCGTTAGGTCAGTTTGTCATGTTTTTCCAGTTGCCATATACTGTCCTTAAAGATTATTTTGTGTCATTTGCAGTTGTCTTCTTCCGTATAGGAGCACTGCAGGAAAGAGTGTGCAGTGGAAAGGGCTGGTTCTGCAAACAGCAGGTGCCAAGGACATGGCTTACCTATCGTCTCTAACATACTGTCTTATACAGTCAAACAGGAATCTCTCTTTTATCTCTTGCAGTCTTGGGTCTTAGAGTATATAGGCAATGAGTCCAAACCAACAGGGAGCCAGAGGGTAGATTGCACATCTGACTGTGAGAGTCATGATCAGGCCAAGTACTCCATCAGGCCAGTTGGAAAAGCATCTTGTTACTGAGAGGTAGGGCTGGATTTATGTTGTGCCCAGCACGCTCAATTAGAGAGGGAGGATTAGATAGCCCATAATATAGCTGTGATACTCTTGAGCACCCAGGGGTTACAAGTCCTTCTGCTGTGCTCAGAGTAGCACATATGTGAATAGGGTAAGGACTTGGATGCAGCCCCAGTACCCCCAAACTGTCTGAGCTATTCCAACAAAGTAGCACAGACCTCTGTGGAGCACGTTCTCCGCCAATTCGCGTGCATTTCTGTTCTGTTGGTCTTGGAAAACATTATGCCTCCTGTGATCACTTTCTCAAACAATGTTCCTATTTCCCTCATGATTTAACAGCTGCCTTGCAGTTGTGGTCCTTAGATCTACCTTTCTTAGATCTCCAGTTTGCCCCATGGCCTCTTTAATCTTCCTTTCCCATGGCCCTGGACAGATTCTGAGCTTCCTGCTAGCTTGCTGTTGCTTTGTATCTGCCCTCAGATTGCGGGTGCTGGTGTTCTGACAGTCTACCCAAATCCTTCGTTGCTCAGAGGAAATAATAACTCTCATTCAGCTGCTTTCTTAGCATTTATTGTGACATCCGAAGACAAATGCAAACTCATCTCTAGAATCATTATTCTCTTTGAAGAACAACGGATTGTCAGGGGAGACATTTTTTTGTGTGGATTCACTTAGAAGTTCTGTCCCCCAGTGTGGTTCTCCAGCTGCCCCTGTCATATTCTCCGTTGTTGTTTATCCAACTTTTAATAATTTCCTTTTCATGCTAGGAAGGGCCACATAATTTTCTCTCTGTGTGTGCATGTATTTGTATTTGCTTCATGTTTTTTCATTTCTTTCAATTCGTAACATACAAAATATATAGGAAAAGGCATCCATTGCTCTAAATAAATTTATTAGTTATGCATGGTTTATATTTTTTCGGCCTAAATTTCATTGAATGCCTAAGGATTTTGTGCACCTCCATTTAAATGCTCCATTAGTCATTAAGGTATTTCTTAATCACCTCATGACATGGCTGATTTTTGGAAGAGACATACTGATTTGTGAATAGCTAGGCTACACCTGCTTCTGTGTAGAAACAAGTGGAGGGATCCTTGTTGGGGTTACTAGGAGAGGTAGAGACTATGAACCTTGTTCTATATAATCCAGAGGAAGAATATCACTTAATATATTACCAACCACATCACTTCCCACACCTGGGCATCAGCTATTTAGCTATGTTTTCTGGATCACCAAAGCTACTTTGAGATACCAGTGTAATACTTGAGTGGCTTTGATTACATTATTTTGATTTCAAGTCATCTCTACTTCTGATGGGAGATGAGGCCTGACCTGGAGCCAGCCAGAGGTGGTGTGAAACTGCGTAGCTTAATTTGCTCTATTAACATAAACTTTCACCTAGAAGTGTTGAAATCAGTACAAGGCTTGCCTTTACAGCAGCGTGCACAGATACGAGGGTGGAAAATTGCTCAGAGAAACTGTCATTCAAGTTCTCTGGGTAGAGTAGGAATGTTGTTTATTCCCCTCCCAATAGCAATGGCCCCTTTACCTGTAGCAAAAGGAACAGAAGGAAGCAGTAGAGAGAATGTCCCTCCAGTCATGATTTTGGTTTTGACAGTTTAAGCACTGGGGGGAAAAAAAAAAAAAAAAGAAAAAAAAAAAAAGTGGTGACTTGCAAGGTTGTGGCAGGAGACAGGGAAAAGAGGAGGAAAATCAGTGGAGAACATTAGAAAGTGCAGCCTTTTTCCCCACTGGATTGAGCAAGTTTTTGTTGGCAACTTTTCTTCAGTTCTGTGTCCCTAAAAAACGCCCAAAAACGTGTAGCATGCAGTTAAGAGGGAAACAGAACAATGTACCAGCCTTAAACATGTCAGCCCTGGGGCTGTCCCATGCTTTGCCACTGCTATCCCAGAGGACCTGGAGAAGCATCATGCTCTGCCTCCCAGGGACAAAGGGATGGAGGCACTGGACGTCAAGGGGATCTCAGGCACAATGCTAACAGTGACCTTTCAATGAGGTTAGATAGATACCAAGGTTGGATTGATCTGAAGATCGAATTTGTGAATCTGCAATGAAAACAGATCTGGGATCTGTTGTGTGAGCTCCAGGTCTTTACCCATCTCTAAGTTGCTGCACAGCTTTTCTTTCTATGTTTTGTTTAAAATTTACACCAAAGTGTTTGTAGTGTAAGAGTGATTTTGTAGTCTTGCATTAACACAAGTGAAATCTATGTATTGTATTTATAAAATAAGGATTTTACAGGCATGAAGGACATCCATGTGTTTTACATAAATACAGATACCTTTTGATTTGTTTTTTGTTTTCTTCCCATGTTTATGCTGCACAAAGAACTTATTAAAGCAGTTATAGTTATTATGTTTTTAGCTTTAATCTGCACAAGATTTTTAAACCTTTTCTCACATTAGAACATATTTAACTGCTGCTTTAATGGCAAAGAAGAATTCTGTGGCTGCAAGCACAGGAATAGGAAAGGTATAGTGGCTTTCCTCTGAGAGTAATATGAGAATGTTCACTGACAGAGGAGCTATGAGGAACAATTATCCCAAGCTGTGTCTTTGACAATGCTGTCAGATTTTCCACTTCCATGAGCACAGCTGGGCATGTGGTGCCAGGGTGAGAAATTCCACAGTGGCTGGAGGCAGAGTGCATTGGGTGCTGGCCTTGCTGGCAGTGTTGGAAGTCAGGAGTTGGAGTTGGAAAGAAAAGAAAGATGACTTTCTACAGCTTTGAGACTGTAAGGAAAAAAAAACCCAACCAAACACCAGTTTTGAAAGCAAGGAAAGAATCTTTGAAAGATGCCTCTTCCCAGACTGCTGTGCCTCAAAGGCTAAGTTTGATCTTGGGGTTTGGGTTTTTAAAATACCTGTACTGCCTTCTAAGACATTTGCTCCTCTACCTCCAAATAAAGATTTGTTCTTGTGCTAATTGCAGCTTACTTATATACCTGTTGAAAGCTTGGAGGTTGGTTTATTTATTTATTGAACTTTCTGTATGACTGGTGCACTACCCAGGGTTTTTTGTGGTTTGGGTTTGCTGTTGTGGTGTTTGGGGTTTTTGGGGGGGAAGAGTGGTTTGATGGGGTTTTTTTTTTGTAATCTCAAGTATTTGCCTAATGTTAACTATCTGAATCTGGGAGCTCTGAACGATAAAGAAGTGGTGCAGGTGATACTCTGGTGGGCACTTAAGTCTGAGGTCTGTTTGGATGCAGTTCCAGCCACACATGGTTTCGTTGGGTTCAGCCAAGAATATTGACTCTCTGACTCATATCAGTATATTAGCTAGACTTCAAGATGATAAAGTTGGTTGCATCTAGAGGAACAAGGAGTTGAAGAGGTTCTGAACAAGCAAGAGGAAACAATGAATTCCTCATTTGCTCATGCTCCAAGTACTAGAGGTTGTTTCTCTTGTATACATCCAGTTTTAGATGTTGTTTGAAATTTAAAACACTTTCTGTTTTGATCATTATATGCTGTTCTTCATAACTTTTAGGATTTCTAGTTCAGAATGGTTTAGTGAATGCTTGTTTGATAATCTTTGAGACTCCATCTAAAAGATTACCGTCCTAAATTATCATATAGATTGCTTGTTATGTCAGATTGCCTTGACTTTTACCTACTGCTTCATCTTAGTGTTTGGAAGGAATGGTCTCTTCTCTCTTTCTTTGTATGAGTTGTTTCATAGAGTTGTTCCCTGGCCTACCTTTTTAATGTTTTCTAATTTCTCTGTTGAAAACTTGGGAATTTTGGATAATCCCTAATCAGGCAGACAGCTCAAATAATGGACCCCAAAATGTAGGCTGTTAATTATTTTTCAGTGCAACAGCAATGTAATGTGTGACGATGGAGCTTTTTGGTAACAAGTGAAATAATTTTGGACGTGCTGAAGACTAGAGTGATTAGCACTTAAATAACACCATGCTTCTGATGATATCAAAGCGCTTCATAGCTTTTAATGAAGGAGGCCTTCCTTACATACCCGAAGGATGTACTCCACTGCCTCCAGCTCTCCTCACAGGGAAGAGAGGAAACTGGTTCAGGGTGAGGTGAGGCACAAGGCAGAATTCTAATTAGTGGCTATATTGTCTGATGATAATCTCAGTCAAACACAGACCAAAACACTTCATTTTAGTCCTTTGCATGAACCCTAGAGGGATCCATTCCCATCAGGGCATTTCTGTAGCAGCTACTGCCTTACTGGGCTCAGTGCAACCTGACAGGAGGGTGGCTCTGTGGAGAGAAAGCCCTGATGCAGGTTCATGCAATGGCTAAAGAGGGAAGGGAGAATGTGAACACCTTGTAAAACCAGGAGTGGGCAGCTGGGTAGGGACAGAGAGGTTGGAGGAATGCAGGAGGGAGGGAGAAAGTAAATGAGACAGTAGATGTTTGATGGGGAGAATTAGCACATATGTGAGCTCAAGAATAGGCAAAGGAGACAAAGATGTGAAATACAACCATATTTCCTTTCATGCTACTGGAATACAGAAACTCATTTGGTTTCTGGTGTAATCAGCACTGAAAAGCCAACTATTTCATTGCTAATGCTCAACTCTGAAAAGCCAAGTTCTCTACCTGTGTTTTGCAACACCTTTGAACTGGACACACGTAATGAATATCACCACATGGTGACCTAACAGGATTATTTTAGGGTAATGGTCAACTTGAATTTGTTAGCCTTTGTGTGGAAGGGGTTGAGGCCATTGGCTCGTGGCTGCTCTGGCTAATCATTTTAGCAATTTAAGAGAACTATACTGTGAACATCTTCCCTGTATGCTCAATGTATCCATGAGAAAAAGATATCAGAACCCAGAGTCAATCTTAAATTCCTTTATAAAAGGTACAGCTGGTTTTCTGTGGTGTTTTTCCTTGGTAATTACAGTAAATATGAACTCTAAGTTGTATCAAGTCTTAATGTGTTGGGTTTTTCTTTTTTCTGTTGGCTTCAGCAGTATTTTTAAATCCATGAACTAGGGATTTGTTTTTACATTTTAAGAAAAACCCCTCTAGGCATAGAAATACAGGACTAAATTTGCTTTCTGGGCATTAACTTAGCCTTAAAGCAGTCAAAATGGGCATGGAGGGTGGTAGCTATGCTTGACTCTCAGGATTGATTTTGCTGTATTAGACAAGCTACCTTTTAAATTCCTTATTCTGGTCTTAGGAATAGCTAGAGAGGAAGGCAAATATCTTCAGACATAAATATGTGTATATGACATTTAAAAATTGTCTTACTTGAAAAATACTATCCCTGTTACAATGTATTCACTACTGAACCATACATGCAGTTGAAAAAGGTCTGTGCTGATTAATGAGGCAATTATACACATTAATACCCGAGTAATCAGACCTCATACTTTTAAGACTCCAACATGAAGACACAAATACGTTTTTGAAGAGCATTATCCTGTCCGTAGTTGTCTCTGGCTAGCTTGGCTGAGATGTGCATAATGATAGTTGGACTTCACAATACTAAAGCACTGTCACTCAAAGCAAGTCCCATGCATTACTAATTAAGAAAACGAAACACCAATAATATGAAAGACTTAACGAAGCCCGTGAAACAACTTTCTGGTTGGCAGATGATACAGGAGTGCCACCATTCAGACCCGTGCCGTGGGTTCTGTCCTGTTATGTCCTGCATCCTGAATAGATGCAACATGAAAAGCCTGTCTTTGGGATCCATATTTTGTAGCATCCTGGATACACTTTCCCGCTCTTTTTGAAAACTATGACTCTCATGCAGGTGTATCTGACCCTGACATAAAGTGGTGCTAATGTGAAATAATGAAAGTTTTACCAGAGGTTACCAGAGGTTTGGCTGTGAGCAAACAAATATACATTGAAGTCCCACTACTGCACTCAGCCAGCAAAAGGGTACCTCTGAAAGCTCCAACATTTACTGCATGAAACACATTTTCAGGCAGAATGTTTCTTTAATTATTCCTGTATTAGAAGGTGGTCCTTGGCCTAGTTTCATATTGTCTCTGCACAGTGAAATGGATTAACCTTGAGCATGTAGCATTTGCAGCTGAGTTTGAAGGCAGTCTCAGTTAATGCTGAAGAACCCTGTGCTTCTCATCTAGGGGATTTTTGTGCACAACAGTGTTGTGTTTAGCTTTGAATATCAGGCTGTACCACCATTCTTCAGAGCTGGCTTTCGCACACCTTCATGGCTCGTCCACCAGCTCTTGAGAGGCCTTTTGGCTGTATGTTTTTATTATTTGTATTTGGTTTTTCCAGTCTTATTGCAGTTTTCTTTTTAAACAGTAGAAAGGGTTGACTTGCCGCTGTTGACTCCATGACCTGCTTCTCATTTCAACCCCCACCTGCGTAAAAAGTTTGGTAGTTGGCAGTATGTCTTCTGGGACTCATGTCTGAGCAATGGACCATTAAAAAGCAAAATTAAATATAAAACTCGTTTTGTGTCAGGAGCTCTGGATCTGCAAGCGAACACCTGCTCTGCTGATCACTGAATCTAGGGAAGGGAGGAAAGAGGAGCAATCTCTTTCAAAGCACAAGGGCCTACTGGAAGTCAAAACCCCACCTGGCTTGCTATATGAGCTAATACAAGAACAAATGAAAAATAGCTTTTTTTTGGTTCTTCATATGAAATACATTGAAATGTCAGGAAGAAGCTAAGTAGTTTAGTGAGGAGTGAGTGGTGCAGGCTATGGATTTTGTTTTGGTTTTATCATCAACTCACTGGGTGACTTTGATCATGAGTCTTAGTTTAACCCCGTAATAAGTGAAGCCTGGAAAAATACGCACTGTAGTTTTTGATGTTACACTTTATTTATATAGACTCCAGGAGACCCTGCAGTGCTTTAGTGATTGTCCCCCTATTATGGCAGTGCTGTGTAGACTTCAACAACTTCCAGTTTAGCTAAACTCTGACAGGTAGAAAGTTCATAATGCTAACTTTCCCCACAATTAGCTTCTCCCATCGAAAGCAAGCCTTGCTTCAAGCCTCAGAGAAGTAACAGCACATTTCTGGATATCTGAAAAGGCTCAAATATAGCAGAATGAATTTATTAATGATGTATTCCCTCACAGCAAACAGATTTGTGCTCTCCCATAATTAAGCACTACAGAAATAGTACTTGTCACCTTCCCTTTAGAGAAAGTGAAAATAACCACCATCCAGTGTAAGGCAGTTTTCTTCAAAATTAAAGTTTTATTGTTGAATCCTTGCAAGTCTTAGATTAACAGAAACATATGTTTTATTTTCTTGGATGTTAATACAGTTTTTTGTTTGCATTTAAATGTTCTTGTGGAGTGTTTATACAACTCTGAAGGAAGAACATGGTTCACACATGAAAATCTGTAAATGAAACCAACTTGAAACAAAAGTAAAGCTAGCACATCTGTTTTAATATCTCAGGGAGTAAACCAGCTGTGTGTGTATATATAATATATACATGCTAGTAATAGATGTTAAATTGGATTTTAAGAATTTGTTCCAGCTTAATAGCCTAAAATGTTATTAGTAACATAGATAAGGAAATTACTTAATGAAAAATATATGATTTTTAACCTGACAGTGTCCCTCTTAATTAAGTTATGAGATCCTTAGATGAATGATGTTATAACAGTGCAGTGTGTAGCTTCTATTATTTATAAGACAATGCCAAAGAGCTAGCTCAAACCGATTAAAGCAAGGAAAATTTCATTGAAACTTGCCATTCTGAGCAAGTGAATGCTGAATATTTCTGGAGAATTCATGCAGCTTTAGCATCTCAAGCATAGTACCCAGCTAGCTCTTTTTGATGGAGGAATTGCACATTTGGGGAAAATAATGATAATAATATTAAATTAATAAAAAGCAGAAACTTGGCAGGTTTTGAAATGTGAAAAAAAAAAAACTCCTAAGTATTTCAGTTGTGGTGGTTGATGAAATTTAAATTATAAATCCAGGTATCCTCACCTACCTTAGAAAGTCAGCCCTGCAGTGAAATTTTTGAGTTTTTTTATAAAAATCCTCCAAAAATTCCTAGTAGGCAGCCAATTGAGTTCTTCTGTTAAAGACCCCTATGGGGCTGATTTCTGCTTGCCCGGAGCCGGCCCAGGTACCCCTACCCTTCAGCACAGCCAACAGCACAGACACACAGCCACACCTCTAACCTCCAGGTGTCCTAACAGTGCTAGCGAAGGTTTTGGTGTTTGGCTGTGCTCGGGCGTGAGAGCACTGCGAGTTGGAGGCAGTTGCAGGGCTGAGGAGGGGTGGCGTGTGATGCTCAGCGGGGCTGTGCTGGCACGGGGCACCGCTGAATCATTTCCGTCCCTCTCTCTGCCAGGACCAGGGAGGCCAATCTTCACAGCTCACCCAGGTCCCAGCTGCAAGCTCAGCCCAGCCCAGCTGAGCAGTGAAACAGCAGGATCCCTGAGAGAGTTTGTGATCGCCAACTTGTGAATTGCTTTTGGAGGTCCCGTGCCTCATATTTTCCTTTGTCTGTGGAATGTGTCTTATGGCTTTCACTGTATAGAGATTAGGAATGGTGCATGGCTTTAACGGCAGGAAAGCTAGTTGCTCTTGATGTAAGAGTTTTTAAAAGGATAAATATTGGTTTTGTGGGTGGTTAACTTATCACTAGTTATGTTTTTACCTCTGCCCATTTATTTTATCAGTTAGGTACTTCAGTAATTAAATGGTCTACAATTTAAGCAAATAAGTAATCTGAAAACTCAGATATATGGAAATCAATCATAAATGTTTTCTTTCTGTGTCCCTGATTTTATCCTAAGTGTCCAAATCATTGAGGTATGATTGCTTAATATCTCTTACTTTCACTTTCCTGTGCTTCCTACTCTTGAGGGCTGTAAAATCATAAATTATGTGGAATTAATCAAACTGAATGCAGCACAAGCAGGTTATAGAGAAGAACTTGTAATATATTTGAAACTTTTTTTCTAGTCTGACTTCAGAAAAATCCTAAGCAACACAAATAATGGAGTTAATTTTAAAGGCTTGATTCTGGGAATATTGTTGAAGCAGTTAAAATACAAAATTGCTAAGCAGATCTTTAAGAAAATATGTGTAATATCTTAACATGATTATAATTTTAAGCTAGTTTTCTACAGTATTCCAAGCTATAACCCCTAGAACTGATAGACTATAATCATGTCTTATACTGATCATGCTTGGCATGGAAAATGAACGTATGCAAGGCTTCGGCTTAGATTAACCATGCACCACAGATGTGTTCAATGAGCCTGTTTCCTGTTTTGCTTTATAAGCCCCCCCAATCCAATCCTTTAGAGACATTTTTATCTGCTAATAAGCATAATTGCAGTCATTCCTGCTGTCATTTATAAAATTATAAGACATTTATTTAGTCAGTTGTGGTGTTTAAGGCTGTTAAGTTTCCCTGACCAGAATTGAAGCTCTGCTGGCAAATGTTTCTTTAAGACTTCAGTGGCACACCTGGTCTCCTGGTTCTCTCTCCAACAGATCATTAGTCTGTGATGAGCCATTTACCATGTAGAGTTTTGTACCAGAGACACAAAAACTTCTGCTTCTCACCTGTACCTGCTTTTATACCATTTGTGGTTGTGTAGAGATGATCCAGTTTTCCTCTGAGTCTTGCAGACTGTGAATATGGACCCAAAAGCCTGGAAGCTTTCAGCACTGTGCATCTCTGTGAGAAGAAATGCAGATCCAAGGGGGTTAAAGCAGGGAAATGAGGTGTGTTATGTCTTGCAATTCAGGTGAGACCATTTCAGAGTGGAAATCTGCTGAGGAGACTGCCATAAATATCATATCTGATTACAGAAGCATAGAATTGTTTGGGTTAAAAGGATCCTTAAAGATCATCTAGTTCCAACCCCCCTTCCATGGACAAGGACACCTTCCACTAGATCAGAGCCCTCAAAGCCCCATCTTCAAGGGAAAGGAGACTATCTTGCAGCCCTTCTGCTGCTCATGGTAGTTTATTGGGCTACATCTAACTTCAGTCATCATTTCTCCTGTAAACTATTTCAAAACTCTTTTTTTTCCCCTTCTGCCATATTTTTAAACTGCAGATAATGAAAACAATTTGATGGATACATGTGGAGACTGGAATTTCTGCATTTATTCTGATGTTACATACAAAGTGTCTGATAATCAGGCTCAGTTCCTTATTTCAAGAGTTGAGCATATCTTTTTAAATCAGTAGGAATTTTGCCATTTGAATTTGAATTGTTGACAGGACTCTTGTTTTGAGGGAAGATATCTAAAAGTGTCAGAACAAGCACATCTGTTAGCCAGACATCATTTCAAAATCCTGAATTTAGTAGAAACTTTTAAAGGCTTTGTGGGAAATAATGGACCGCTCTGGGAAACTGCAGAGTATTCAGATTAATCATCTAGACAGAAGTCTGTGAGTTTAGGGACTCTTCAGTACAGAAATGCTGGAATCACAAGCTAAATGTTATGGTACGTCACTTGGTTCTACTAAAAAAAGTATATCATCCTTTTAACTTGTGAAATCCTGCTGTCTAAAGGTATGTCAAAGTAAAATAGTTCAGTCAGGGGCAAAATCAGTAAAAACTGTGACTGTTACTAATTTCACCCTCACTGGTATTTATTCCATGCAACTGCTGTTTATTCTTCCTAATTCATAGTATAGATGATTTTATTTTATATATTTTTTTTTTTTTAATTTTTTTTACCCACATGAAGAGACAAGTTCATGAAATGGTCTCAAGCAGCTTGGAAGTCAGACAAAGTGAACTAATCTCCAGTTTATAAATGTATGGGGATGCTCAAAGAACAAATGCTTCAGCAAGCAACTTTAAAGAGGAATTGGGATGTGGAGTTTCTGAAGGAAAGGAACTGGAGGTGACAGAGCACAATACAGCCTGAGCACAATGACACACTGAGTAGAGAAATTTAATTACATAAAAAGGGATAATAGATGAATCAACTAGAAAAACAGACACCAGAGAGAGCAGGGAGAAAAGAAAAAGAAAAGAACCATCTGACCATAGGAAAACAAAATAGAGAACTTTGCAGTATCTTACTAGCCAGCCTTTGAAACCAAAGAGAGTATATGAAATTTTTGAAAACTCATTTGTTTCTTAGACAGCCAGGGGAAGGACACTGCAAGGGAAGAAGTGACTCTGCGCTCATTTGGCTCAGACTGCTTCAAAGGTCTGCCCGATGTGATAAATGCTGCAAACCCCTTTGTGATCTCTGGATGAAAGTCACGATAGTAAGTCCAGAAAATCGTTCAAAGGCCAAGTCCAGCAATCCTCAGCCCTGATTCAGTCAAAACTGCCATTGTTTCACACATGAGTGTCTGGAAAACAGAGGATACAGGGGCACTGAGCCAACTGTTCTTTTTTTTTCTCCTCTTTTTTTTTTTTTTTTTCCCCTTTTTTTTTTTTTTTTTCCCCTTTTTTTTTTTTTTTTTAATTTATTGTAGGGGGAAAAAAAAAAAGCTGAATGGATTTCAGAGTGGAGAAAACTGTGAGAAAGGGAGGGGGCCACCCATTTGTGGTGGCCTGTCAAGGCTGAGCAGATCCTCCTCTACTTTCTCTCCACCTGCCCCCAATCTGCTTTATACTTTGCATCATTCATTTGAGGCCGGTCTTTCTGCCCAAAGGAGAACTTTGCAGAAAGTTATGGGCAGACAGTCTGAATGGAAACTGTTCTGCAAACTTAATTATAGCATTTGCAGTTAAATGCAAACTAGTAGCAAAGCAGTGGCAGTAACTGGGTGTTCAGCAGAGAGAGGCCAGGTATAAATGCTTTGATAGTTGGATGGATCCGAATTTGAATTAGACACCTTTTTAGCATCTTAAAAGAAACAGTCTCACCTCTGCTTCAGGATGTATCCTTTTTTTTCTCTCTCTCTTTTTCCCCATCTTGCCTGTGTGTACAATGAAATCATAGTCAAAGCAGCTCTGGTTCTCCTAAGGGCTGCATTGAAATCAATGAAGCATCTTCATGATCTATTGTTCCTAAAAGTGTTCACACTGAGTCACTTCCTCAGCATCTTCTTGCAGTTCAGGGTAGAATTTCACCTCAGGTTTCAGTGTTTGGGAGGCTGGGGGAGGATTGTGGCTCCTTTCCTTTTCCTTGGGAATAAGCTTCCTAGTTCTGGTAACTTTTGCAATTACTAAGTAATAAGAAAGGCAGTTATTTGGGTGCCATTCCTTTCAAGTGTTGAAGGCAGTGCGAGTTTGGAAGAGCTGAGCAGAACGCCTAACACATTGCAGAGACAGGCTTCATGCTGTGCTTCACAGGCAGTCTTAACCCAGGCAAACTCATACCAAAGTCAGCTGAGGTTTTCCCTGAGTGAGAAATGAGTTAAAAACTGAGGCAAGATCCTGATCTTTTACCCAGGCACAACTCCAACAACTTTAGAAGAGTTGCTTTTGACTTACAGCATTGTAACAGAGATCAGAATCTGGGCTTCAATAAAGACTTCAACATTTGGCCCCAGTCCCATGAAGGCCTTTATTAATTTATTTATTTATTAAAATGGACAATTGCATCGACTTTAATAACCCTTACCTCAAAGTTCACTTGAAAGAAAACTAATAAGACTTTTTATTGAAAGGAGAAAAAAAAAAGAAGTTTAGCTATGGTCAGCCAGGGTGGGAAATTCCATTGTGGCTGCAAGCCCATGGCAGGTAGAGTGGAATTTAATGAAGGAAACTGCTGTGTTTTTGTGTCTTTCTGTATGTTTTTCCTTTAAAACCAAGAGCTGGGCAGGCTTCCCATTTGACCTGATGTGACCCAAGCAAATTGCTTCTTATATAAAAACAACTGCAGACTTGGAGAATGTGAAAATGCACTGTATCCTTTTTCCAACTCAGGGAAAATGAAAGCCTGAGAAACAGGACTGCCCTGTCAATACTCGTTGAGCAAAACTATCACTCAAGCCCTATAAAGAGAGATTAGAACAGGCTTCCTTATGCCAAAGGGATTCATTATTAGTTAGATCTCTTTAGGTGTTTTTTGTTTTTTTTTTTTAAACAGACACACTTACCGTCAGTAAGAGAAAAATCCATTTTCCAGATTTTTTTTTTTTTGTAATGAAGGGAGGAGAAAAAGAAACGCTCATACAGGAGGAGAAACAGGGAGCAAGGGGAAGAAAAAGGTTTTAACTAGAGCACTCAAACAAAAAGAAATAACTTGATAATCGTTAAAATTCAGGCAGAAAGCCCAACTTTTAGCCTTTGCTGTAACTTGGGAGAGCACAGGCGCAGGGATTCAGGGTGTGTCTACTGATATTGTATTCAGATGTGTTGCCTTGGCATGTGTACTGACGGATTTATTTAAAAAACAAAGCAAAAAAAAAAGGCATTGTGTGCTCGTGAAATGACTTCATAAAATCCTTCCCTTTATGAATTATTTTGATCACAGGGCTTGTTGTTTAAATTTCTAAAGTACTGTGCTTTTTTTTTTTTAATTGCCTTCTTTTCAGAACTGTCTGTTCTCAAGTTGGCACCTTCCGCATAGCAGCATGCAGAGATTAAAGGAGAGGGGAGGGAGGGGAGGTGTGGAGGCTTTCATCAGACCAAGGGGGTGACGTGGTGCATAAGCAAACTCACTTCTTCTGGTGGTCACCCCTGAAATGAATCCTAAGCTCTGAGCCACTCTTCTCCTTTATAGGCTTGTCTAATCTGCATCACCTGCTCCAAGGAGACACAGGCAAACACTTGGACCGTCACATGCTGCCATGTTAGAGGAGACAAAATAGGCTTTGGTTTGTTCTGTCTTGCTTAAAATGGAGGTGAAGAGCTTCCTGCACAGGAAAGCGAGATACAGTAATACTTTCCAGGTTCAGTGGGGCCTATTTTTCCGATTTGTGCATGCCCCTTGAGCTTCTGGCTGTTGCTGGAGTTTTTTTCCTGCCGTGGCTCCTGAGTACAGCTGAGAGACAGCATGAGCACTCCTGGCATTGCAAAGTAAAGGGGCAATATGTAGAAGGAAACTCTTGATTGTTTTGTTCCAGATATGGTGTTAAGGGTCTGCAAAATCAGTGTTAGTTACTTCCACAAGATCAACATTTCACCGTCATCATCATCCAGATCCTGTGTTTATCCAGATCCTGTATTTATTCAGAAATTACAATGGAATTTTCAAACGAGGCATGAAACCTAGTGTTCAGGAGAGCAGGGGTTCACTTGCAATGTCTTCTTTTTATGTTCTGGGGAACATTCACAAGGTCCTTATTATATTTTTTGTTACTTGATAGAGTCTGATGTAACGAAGTACTTGTGACAGTCCCCCAGGACTATTGCTGCTTATGTAAAGGAGGAGGTCAGTACAGTACTGACCTGAAAAGGGCTGTGAGCTTTTTATTGTAAGGTCATATTTATAGCACTAGGATTTCCAAAGAAAGGTGGGGTTTCTGCCCAGAATGCTGGTATTTTCAGAAGGTGGGACACTGATTCATGGGCCTGGCACTGATTTGAGGTTAGAGTTACGAGACTTATGTTACTTGCAGATGTTTAGAAATACTTCATTTCAGCAGTAGAATGCAGTGCCTACCCTGTCAAATCAGTCCTTTAGTAACATTTCACTGGACAAAGCATTTGGCAGAGTGAGGAGAATGGTTTAGGTGCACGGGTGTCTTCCTGAGATTTAAAAGCGAAGCACTGTAAGATGTCCGCATTTTTGACAATGGACTTTAGAACTGCTTTGAATTTTGGCAAAAGGCCTAAGGAAATTACTAAAGAGAGGTCAAAGTGCATCTGGCAAGTTGTGGAAAAAATCCTTTTGCGTGTCAGTTCTCCCAGTCTGGGTGGACTGTCACAGGACCATGTCATAATGTGTCATCAGTTTCTTGAATTAAATAAACTCTCAGCAGCTTTTTTTAGCTCATAATCTTTTAAAGATCTCAGAGGGAATTTTGCCCAAGAAAGAAGTGAGAAGTGCTTCAGGATTTAATGCTAGATTTTTATGTTCCTGGTCTTGACCATGTATATGACCAGATTTCTGAGTGAAAGGCAGGACCAAGTGAAGATGTTACTATGTGAAAAGCAGATGAAGGAATTTCTGGTTTAAAAATCCAAATTAAGGTATCAGCAGGAGATTTGCAGTCTGTTTAGAATATTTCTAATTTGTACAAGCCCATGTGGACCTACTTTTTTCTCATTTAATGGCACACCCAGAACTTTCATTGGCTTCAGTGCAATTATTGTTACAGCTCCAGGAACTTTCCCAATAAGCCTGCACCAAAAACCATTTATCTAAGTGGGAATGCTTCCAGTGACACCTGTATGCCCTGGGCTGGTCTGTATAGGCAGTTACCTCTAAGCTGAGTACTACTGAAAATAGTCTGTGTTCTTAGTTTGAAAAGGATGTAAAACAAAATAGATGTTCAGATCAATCGTACTTTTTCTGATGTAAAAACAACATGAAAAGCTACCAGTAAGAATTATAAAAAATCTATGCTGGGTAGTGGAATTTGCAATATGTAATGGCTCAGGAAGATTTGTTTCTTCTGGAATCTGAGACTGTCACTGATTTTGAGACATCTCAGTTCTACTGGGAACTGTGTTTGTAAATATTGAAATATTTACCTTACATATGCATTTTATGTTATATATATTTGTTATATATTTAGAGTAGTGACAGAAATATGGCATTAGTATTTTGAATTTTGGTAGGTTTGTTTACCTGAAAAAATTTTAATGGAACTTTTAAACTCTTGTGAATACTTCTAACTGGTTATTATTTAAGAGTGCGACTAGTCCTGTAGGACTAAAAATTCAGGGGAATAGCTAACCAGCTGTAAGCTAAGTGCATGTTTTCATAATCAGGGGTTTAAATTTTTAAAGAAACTGCACAGGAATCTTATCATCTACTTCAAAAAAACAGGACCCCTTTTGGAATAAGAAACAAGACCATTGCTAACCTAAAGCATAAAGGGAGAAAACAGACTGTTGAAACTGCAAAATGAACTGAAATGAGAAAATTGTATTTACCCAGTTTGGAATCTGGCAAGTGCACTTGAAATACTTTTATTTTTCTTTCTTTTTTATTCACAGAGTTGCAGGATTTGAACTAGGTCTAAAGTCAAAATAAATATGATGCCTCACTCAAGAAAAACTTGCCTCCTTTATTTAAGAATTCATATAAAGCATTCGATGGAGTTGAGTGGTATTTTATTTGGTTAAATTAGGGTTTGAGGTTTGTAAAGTTTAAACTTGGTCCCCTTTTGAGAATGATTTAAGACAGGAATGCTATAATCGTCTAGTTATATGAGGCTAGAGCAGGTGCCGGGTATGGAAAAATGTTTTTTTCTCCTTCCATCTGTTCTCTGAAGCACTACTTAATTCTTCTTGCAGGAATCTGTTAAAAGCTTTTCGTAAGGTTTCCCTGTAGGCAGACAATTCACTGCAGAACCCCACAGGCAGTGCCTTTGGATGTACTGGGAGTAACGTGTGCACAGGCTCGTCCTTCTTTTCCAGGTGGAATGAGAAAAACAGGAAAGTATGCTTAGGAATCCTCTCTGTACCTTCCTTTTGAGTGCAAAGGTGGTTGGACAAACTGAAGAGTAGCTTCATGATCTATTTTTGGTAATGGGAATTACTTTCTGTTGTACTTAAAACTTAATACAACTTCTGTTGTATTTAAAACAATGAATGGAATTGTGTTGCTTTGCGTTCTGTATGAACATGTGTCAGTTATTCCAGTTTTGGTTCTTTGAATATTCAAACAATTAGTAAACAAAAGTAAAACTACCTTGAAAATGGTTTTGCTTCTGAATCAAGGCAACTTGAGTTTATCAGGCTTGTTGTCCTGTAGCTCAGCAAATAAGTTGTCCTGCATTCCTTACTTCTTTGTCTTTGTGTTAGGGGTCCCCAGATGTGAGAGCTTTGTAATTTCTTTTTAAACTCAGGATCATATTCTGTTCTTAGTGCAGATTTCTTCACAATACTAATATAAATGGTATTCATACATAAATCCTTTTTGTAGATACAGAGGAAGGGATCCCAAATGTTTTAGTCTTCCCATCTGTATACTGAGAATGCCATCAGATGAGAAGGAAGAAAAGAGTACCAGTTTACAGCAGAAAAGTATTAGAGGAATTTCCTCAACACACATTTCCCCTGCAGGAAAACAGGAGCATGTGTGTACAGGAAAAGTCTGACAAGTTTGGTGTGAGTTGGGATTTAAACTTCCTCCAGGCTCTGCAGTTCAGGAATCCAGCATTTGGGTCTAACCCATCATAATTTTGTGAGCTGACAGGGTCAAAGTTCGGCTAAGGGTAAAAATCCTTCCTGCTTAATTTTGGAAATCTGAAAGTCAAAATTTCAGATTTTTCTCTAAAATAAATGAAGAAAAATGGGCGCTTCCAGGGTGAATTATTCTTCTCCTTTGATAGTCCTGTTATAAGACAGATTTCTACTTACAGGTTCCTGTCTACATGCAGACTTTACAGATAGCTTAAATAAAGGAGTTGAACAGTACCCAATATTGCCACACTGGATGTGTTCAGAAAAATGATAGCAGGTCTTCTTCATTTCTAATTTGAGCTTTCCTGTTGGGTTTTCTCTGAGCTGACTTTGGTTGAAATGGACCGTTAACCGAGACAGTGATGAGGCTTAGTTAGGACAGGTTTTAATGCATGGAAATCTTCATTAGTCACTTTATATTACATGTACATGCTCAAACATACGGAGATGTATTGCATTTATAGTTCATGTGTAAATATGTGACAGTATTCAAATGTACCTACATACACTCAAGGTAAGCTCTGTATTTAGCAGCTTCAATTCAAACGACGTGGTAGTGAAGGCTTGAAGGTAATTTGAATGCCCATAGCAGTCCTTCTGTCTTCTCTGTGAAAGGATCATGCATGTTACATATCTCCATCTTGCAAATTTGTTCTTTCTAAACACTTGAATAATAGGATCAGGACTGTATTTGTCTTAAAGAAGTGTGGGCGATCTGAGCAGTTATTTCTGTGATAATGAAAGCATGTTTCAGATACAAAAAAGTTTTCTGGGGTTTTTTGTGGCCTTGAGTAGATCACAACAGCCCTTTACCACTGTTTTCCCATTTCAGCCATTGTGAGTCTTGAATAACTAACATTTGGAAGCATTTTTGCAAATGAAACCCAGTTATGAAAATGCACGGATAGAAAATCATTCAGTATGACCCTAGACTGGTGTTTTCCAAAGGCATTGTGATGAACTTCGCCTGAAACTTAGCTATGTATATGTGAGCTTTAAAAAGTAGAGACAATATCTGTAGTATTACATTTAGTTTTATTCATTAAAGAAATGTTTGAAGTGCACTATTCTGTTTAGTCCAGCCAGGAGCCCCGAGTTAACCGATGTGTTATGGGCTGCTCCATGGCATGAAAGCATAACAGGAGAAAATACTCTCTTTTCTTTTTCCAGTTTTTGCATTGTGATCTGACATTTGTGCATATTGCATAAAGCAAATCCTGAGTACTACAGCTTCACTGACTTGAGGCTGAAAAACATTTTTTTTCTCCTTTTTACTGTCTTTTTGTTGTTTTCTGATCAGTTAAACATACTGTGCTATGCATCTCCTTCCAGATAGCACAGAAAGGATTAATCATAGGCTTTAGATGAGGCTGCACTATAACTTTTGTTCATGTCCAGCTTTTCAGTACAAAAATAATGTGTACCTGGGTTCAACCAAAATGGTTGTGTCTGCCTGATCATATCATCTACAGAGCCAAATAATCTAAAGTATGCGTGGTTTGATAGACTAAGCATCCAACAAAAGCTTCCTTAAAATGAGTCATATCTTTGATTCAACAGTCACATTAGTTGAAATTAATCAGTCTTCCTGTTGCTGGCACTGGGAAATTTAAGAAGAAAAGCAAAAGAATTGCTGCAACATAACAATGCCATCCATTGTAAGGCAGTGCCAGCCAGGGATACCAGGCAGCAGCCCGCCAAGCCAAATCAACACTTATTTATTAATTCCAGGAATGTCTCAAATATTTGAGGGCAGTTTCCGGACAGAGCGGTGATGGCAGAGGGTTCTGGCACTACAGTTTGTCAAGGCATCATGGATCTCCTATTGGGAAGTGTTCGCATTAGGGCACTCATCTCATGGCACTGGAAGTAATTGTCCTTCATGCTGTTCTAGCAGGAGTGGCAAAAAAATTGCATAGGCAAATAAAGCAAGCAGCACCTCTTTCAGCATCCTGTCTGGAGGCCAAGCTCATTTTTCCTTTTTCTCTTTTTGAAACTTAATTTTACATCAAGCAAGAGGTCAGAATTCAAGCACAGTAGTTCAGATGTGCTCTCTTTAAAAGTATGTGTTATAGTTAGTGTGTTCTTGGTCATTTTTAGGCATAAAGGGAATGTGTATTTATATTTGCTTACTCCCTTGCTGTCCTAGTGCTGTCTTCTCTGTATTTGCATTATATATGTATTAGATCTTTTGCAAGTACCTCCACTCGGTGTACAGACACCTATTCCTTCAAGTGTTTCTCTCCCTTCATTACCTCTTCTTAACTGACAGCTACTCTCCCATGCCAGGTCAAGCTCTCATTTCCTTGGTCTCTCTCTTATAATTTTTTCCCTTCTGTTTTCACAATTCAAGGAATTTTCTTGCCTTATGGATTGAATGCAGACATAGCCAAGTGAAATTCTGTGGCTTATGTTACTTGGAGGTAAAACCATGCTACCTGGGCAGACTGAGCCATAAATCTATTAATTTATTCATTTTGATTGCATGGACAAGTGTTTCCTTCTGACTGTCCAGACTTTTACATGAGCAATATTTTAGATTTCTTTGTACAAATAAGATGCACGCTCATCATTCAGTTCCAACCTTGGCAGCATAAATTCACCAGAAAAAAAGAAATTCAATCTAAAGACCAATAAAATGCAAGGGGGGAAAAAAAGTTTGAAAAAGTTTTCAAATCAATTTTATAGATTATCATTCTGCACTCATAATACATGAGCATGTTGCTGAAGTTCATTAAGCAATGCAACTGATATCTGAAATGAATTTATGGACTTGTTTGGCTTTTGCTTTTCCTCATTCATCGGTAGAATACAGTACCCAACTTATATGCTGCATTTCTGTCACCATGCCTTTTCCAGTTCTACTTCTGCTCCATCCTGTTCACTCACTTCTCTCAGCTGTTTTCCCTAATTTGTGACTCTAGGTCTTGTGTGTTTCCTAGAGACATGATTCTCAATTTCTTTAAAGCAACCTTTCTGCTCTTATATAAGCGATATTGTCCTTGTCCACTTCTCGTGTACTCAGGCCTGGTGTTAGGCCAGACCCGTTGTTCTTCAGAACAGAACGAGTGGTGCTCAGTGTAGCCCACACAGCTGCTGAAAAATCGCCTCCTACTTAATTTTTCTCCACCAAAGGCTGATGGAATTCATGGAGCTCCTGGGTTTGCACCCTGCTCCAAATATTGGTTAAGGATGACTGTTTCCCACTTAACACTAGCCTGATCTTGTTTGCTATACTTCTCCCTTTCAACCATAAAGTGCAAAATAAGGTTAAGATTAACGTATTACCCAACAGCACTCTGCACTGCCGAGCAAGATACCCGAGATAAACACAGCTTTCTTCAAGTCCAGAAACAGACTGGTGATCAGAGCAATGAAGGTTTGCTGGGATCCATCCAGAGAGGGAAGGCGAATGCAGGGTGTCTGTAGAGCTGGCCAAAAACGGTGATTGCAGTCTGACATGGAAAATAGTCCCAGGAAAAACAGTTAAAACAGAGAGCAACTATAGCTTAGTATTTTGGGAGTGGTGGGGAAACAATGGACATTCTTTATTAGTAGCCTCAATAAAATGTAGGGATTCTTTCTGAATGTATGTGTAGGTCTTGGCCTGAGCAGGCTGTCTTCTTCCCTGTTTTTTAATGTATTAACCAAATGTGTAAGAAATTAAAACTGCACAATGAGCAGCATTTCTTCTCTGCAAACCTGCAGTGCACTAGCTATGAGAGGAAATGTGTTCCTGGGGATATGCAGTTTTTATTCTCTTCTCTGACTAGCACCAAATTGTTACATCTTCAGTCAATAAAAGTGTGTGTCTTTAATATATATCTACTCAGGCACATATATGTATATATTGTTCCAGTAAATAGCTGTGGAAAGGAGGGAAAATAGAAAAATAAGCATTCTGAACAACAAACAAGCTTAGTGTACAACAAAAGGAAACTTTGAAGAAATAGACCTTCATGAAGGAATAACATTGTTGAAACCATATGTTTTCCATGTACCAGGAGACTGTTTTAATAGTTTACAAATGTATTTAACCACAGAAAGTCTAAATTTAGTCAGTGTTTTAAAGGGCTGAAGATTGACACAAGTCATTCCAGTTAGTGAAGGACTTCTTTTCATCCACATCCAGTGAATAAACACATGACTGAGCAGATGTTTGTGGCGGACTAGTGTGTCTATGGCTGCTGATTAGAGTTGTACAAAACTTTGCTGCTAATTTGTAGTATTAATTTTTTTCAGGCGTTGTGTCTAGTGGGAGGTATGGTGGCCTAGACCACAAGTAACTCAAGTTCTGTCCATGTTCTGCTTCTATGCTCAATGGGCTTGAACAAGGTGTTCCTCCTCACTGAACTACTTTTGCCCTCATAAAATAGGAAATCCCTTTGAAAACCGCTTTGAGAACTGCTGATGAAAGGTGCTGCCTATACACTTTGCCAATCTTTTCCCCCACAGTTTGCTTGAGTTTAGTAGCACAAAGCAAAGCTCAGGTGAGTTTTCAGGGCCTCCAGGGTACTGAAGTTGTACAAAACCTTGTACACAGCATGTTTTCATTTTAACAGCTCCAGGGTTAGTCTGGGACTGGCCCTCCATCGCTAACGGGGCTCACGAACCTCAGGAAAAGCTTCATTGTCTGATCTGAATTATGAATTGGCAATGAAATCAACATCTTCTGCTGAGCACCAAGGGTTTTATGAGGCTGTGCAACACTGTCTCCACAAAAGCTTAGCTCTATTTCAGCAGTGCTCAAACACCAGCTCTGCTCTATTGCACACCCTGCACTTCTCCTCTTCATCCTTAGATGAACTTCATCCCAGATGGCTTCATCCTTAATTGATTCTGTACTGTGTATGACCACAGCTGAGGCATGTGTAATGGTGTCACCCTGTTCTGTGATATCACACGCCTCTGCTGATCATGGTCTGGGTTCCTGCCTCCATGATACTGTGTTCTCAAATGCAACAGAGGTCTGCCCTCTCAATTCAACTGGGCATCTTCCTCATCACAATAGCTCTTTTCATTGTGGTTTGAGCTACTTACAGAGAAAACTAAGTCACAGAGCTACCTGACAGTGTAAGTCATTGAATAGTGTTTGAGCATGCTTTCCTGGTAGTTCTGTAGTGGCTCTCTATGCTCACTTGACAGGTTTCCATCCCAATAGCTCTTCTACTGGGTTTCCAGTCTGCAAGGAACTCATCTTTATTCTATATAGTTGTTGGTAGAAGCAAGCTTAAGAAGAAAAGATGTACCTAGAAGAAAGGAGGAGAGTGGGTTTCCTCCTCAATAGGTCTAGTACTTTACCAGAAATCTGGACAGGTTTTCTTTTCTTTTGCCCCCATGGTGATAATGCAGTAATGCAAAGAAAGCTGAAAACAGAAAAATCTTACTAGATTTTCTGTGTTACTAGAAATCCTATTCAGATCTTTTATTTAAAAAATGGTCAAAATGTACATAAGAAAAGGAGCTATATTAACTCCTTTAATAAAGTATTCCTTTCATTCTCTGTCAAAAATCGTCACATGCTAAACATTGAACAAAAAAATTTGAAATGTTAAAGGAATAAAACTCTTCAGGGAATAAATTATTTTTACAACTGGCCAATATAAAATAATACAGTACAAGTCTCTTAAAGTAGTAATTGATAAAGGAATAAAACTGCTAAAAGAGTGTATTTTTCATTCGCTGGAGCTAACTGTATAATAGCACTCAGCTGTATTTAATCTCTGGGGGCCTACGGAACAGGCACAAAAATGAAGGTAACTTAAAATCGACGAGTGATCTTTCATGAGATCTGTGGTACCTGCTGCCTGCTGGCAACAGCCATGTTGCTGCAGCAAGCCTACTCACTCAGCCCCACAGTACTTTGCCATTCAGAGCCTTTTTTTATCTGGATGTTAAGCAGATAATTCCCAAGGCAGCCCTATTAAGTGGAAAAGAATTACTCTTCCAGCCTGACACTCAGAGAAACTGAGATACAGGGAGGATAAAGCCTTTGCCTGGGGTCAGACTGGTTTGTTCTACCATGTGATATGGCTGTAATGGGCCTCAGTCCTTCCACAGAATGCTGAATGAAAACACGCTGGAATAAAAATTTTAAATTGTGGTTTCGCTGGATTCTGCGAAACAGGATTACAGCTGTGTTGGACCCAGGTCCTTTGGCTTCCTACCATGCACACTTGAATCTCAGTATAGAAACCAAGTACCAAATTTATATTAGTGTCTGGTTAATTAAAGAACTCTTACATTATATTATAGAGCTAGCTACGCGAGTGCACTTCAAAGGCTGACCTCACATGGGCAAAAAGAGAGCATCCCAAGAGGAAGAAAATTCCCCTTCTGTGTGGCCATAGTGTGATTCGTGTTTGCCTTTGAAACAGGGCTATCCCATGAACTTCTTAGATTTTCACTGAGGAAAAGGAGATAAATTTTTCATTAGGGAGATACACGCAGAGATTCTTGGTTGAGGAGAACGGAAAGAGAGTGGAGGCTTGAAAGAATGCAGACAAATGACATTCCATTTATCCTCCTTATGTCTTGGTGGGTCTTTGAGAGGCCAAGTGATTTTTAGCTCGTGCAGGCTTCACCCAAGTGACATTCTCTCCCCAGTGTCTCTTCCAACTTCTCCACTGCTCAGACGGTCTGTTCCTGCAGAACTACTTCATTCTTCTTGAGATCAGTCACACTGAGGCAACTGTATAGAATTAAGCTTTTTAACTGTGTCTGTCAACTGGTTTTGAGTTTGTTGCTTCTTCTCTCACATCGCCTGTGAGCTCATTCTCCATTAATTTAATCAGAAATAAAACCAAGGACTTTTATCTGAACAGTCTTAAATTTGGAGTGTATTTTAAAACTGAATCCTTCTTCATGTTAAAGTCATGAATCTACCTTTTTTTCATAGCACATCCTTATAAGCTATTGACCCAATTGTATTTTAACAACATTTGAAATTTAGAAATGTGTCTACATTTAACAGCATTTTTGGTTTCTGATTCCTTAAGAAAGGAAATAACTGGCTTCCTTATTTTCTTGCGCTGTTTACTTTCTTTCGTTCTAGAGGAGAATATGCAAGAAACTTTGATGAGTGGGTAAAAACAGTAGAAGATAAATGTGCCTTTGTAAAGTTCTACCCCATGCATACCCTGTGCCCTTTCATCATATTGCTAAGTCTGTTTATTGCAAACAGACTGCATCAATTCAGGAATAGTAGCATGCTTTTATCAATAAAACAGAGATAGCTTCCCTTAAAAAAGGCAACTAGATAAAAGAAAAAAGCTTCAGTCTTTTTCTTAATGGTGGTTTTAAGCATATAGAAAGAAGTGAGGAAAGAGAGAATGAGAATAAATTGCAGTATTCCTAACATACCAAATAATACATTTTGTTTCTGCCTCACTTCAAAATGACCCAAATGAATGTTGTTTAAACTTGGCTTATTTTGTAGATACCCTTGAGAGTCTGCTAATAAATCAAGTGCCAAACAAGTTAGTTCAGTAGTTTCAAAGTGGTATATACATAACATATGTAGACAGAATATCACTTGTGCCTGAACCTCACTATTTTTCTGTTGAGATCTGTCTTCATTCTCATGGAAACCAACCACTGATTGACAGCAATGCTGTGAACTTCCACTTATTAGCTAATGCTGACTTTTCTTGAAAATAGGAGCTGAGTGTAGCATTATGGAATATTCATGGAACGAAATTCCAGAGAGAGAGGTCTCAGGGTCAGGAGGAGGGAGGGAATGAGAGACAGATGCCAGATTGCCTGTAGAGAGTCCAAGCATGTGTTTTTGTTTGTAGCAATGATGCACATGCCTTTTGCGGGTGCAATTATTGCTTCTGCCTTTGAAAGTTTTACCATAAATCTGTTTCTCAATCTCCCTTCATTTTTGACCCAAATTAACCTCTTCTCCATACAGTTCTGTTACTTAACCTCAGTTTCTCTTGGGGATATCCGTGCACCACCATGCTTTAGGTGTTCTTCCTGAATTTTAGAGATCACTCTGAATTCAAATCTGTTTCTGATCAGCTTTAATTCATTAGTCTTTCTGTCTTTTCATGATCTTCATGCACTGGATTTTATACTTCACTGAGTCATTGCAATGAACAACACCACATGAGTGAAAAAAATAATTTGCCCTTTATTTTTGGTCTCTGCCTACCATGCAACTTTAAGCAAAGGCATACGATCTCTAAGCAGATGAAAACTAAGACCTGAAGTATTTGAATATCCATTTAACATATCATGACACTTTCCTTTTAATCTATCAAATGCTTAAAAATCTGAGTTCTCTTTTTCTAGCAGTAGCTTGTCTCATTTGAGTGACACTTCAGGTCTAATGAAGCTGACTGCAGGTGACTCACAGCTAACTGTGCAACAGATGTGGGGTGAAAGCTTTTAGCAGCCATGCACTTCCAAGTGGGAATTCCCTGCCTGTAGTATCTGTGACATTGATACTGTGCTATTTTCCCGTGTCAGACTCAGGCTTTATTGTGGACCTGACAGGTTCAAAGTCACAGAAGCTACTTCTTGTCGTAGAGTGTTTCAGAGAGGAGGCATTTAATAGAATATTAGCATTTGTTAGTTTTATTTAGGAAATGGAGAAAAAATCGCATCTCAGTATTCTTGTACTCCTGAGGAGCTTTCAATCTTCACTGAATTTTCTGACCTGGGCCTCATCCCTAGGCTGGGATGCTACCAAACATGCTTCAGCTTACCAAGTGAAGAGATTGCAGTTCAGTTCAGCTACCAGTTGTGTCATATCTGACTGAATAGAACGTGTACTGGTTTGACATGTTGCTAAAGTTACCATGAAGAGCTAAGTATCAGAATACAGATTCATATCATACTATGTGCACAGCCAGGAATTTTCCGTCCCTTCATCTTCTGGAAAGTGAAGCGCTGCAATAGATTAGGAGCTTGTTTTGGGGAGATACAGCATGTTGCCTGCAACTTTCCCCAAATGCTTTGGGGAAGCTTCTCCTTTGGTACGTCCTGCAATGTGCAGGATTGATGCTGGGAGAGTAAGAGCCACGCAATAGCTCACAAATGTGAGCCTTGAGGTGCTGGGTAAGTCAAGGAGGGGCACCTGGGTCGGCAGAGTTTCCTAGTTTCTGCCTTGTGTGCTGGGTGTGCTGTCCACAGTGGTTTGAAGTAGCTATAGCAGGCATCAGTTCTGTCACAGCTGAGTGGTAGACTTCATCCCACGTGGGATGCAACCAACTAAATAGGGTCGGTCACTTGGGATAGCTGCTGAGTGTGGATGCCCGCTGTCCTAAGGGGACCTAAAGTGGATTCCAGCCAAGAGCTCTCTGCAATACTATTTATCAGGAAAGCCATACTTTTAGGCCAGAGGTGTGTATCTGAGCCCTCAAAATAGAAGTAATTTAAATGCATATATATGTATTTTTATTTTATTTTATATAGGGCAAAGTTGCCTGAAGCCTGTTTATTAGTTAATAACCCCCTCCAGGTTACCATCTCTAATCTTGTAATGAAATTGAGTTAATAAATCCAAGATATTATTAAATAAAGTAAGTATTTAATATTGCTTGTCCTCTTTGAATCCAAGTTGCAATACAACAGAATTTCATTTTATAAATAACACCTTTCGTGCTAGCACCACAGGGCATGATTCAAAAGAATCTAAATAGAACATGAATGCTGTAATCAAATGCAGACCCCAGGAAGGCAGATTAAAAAGGCATGTTGCTGGTTAGCACAGCAGACAGGGTAAGTATAGCAGGTCACAGCAGAAAAGCTAGTTACAAAAACAAGGGCACAATCAAATGAAAATTGTTTGCTTGCCCACTCCAAACCATGACTGACTGCTTCTGTGTCCGTGACCTATTTTTTTTACATAAAGGAAGATTTTGAGAGGTTGTTCCATTTTAATTGCTTTGTACTAAACAGGAAAACAAGAGAAAAAAATCTCAACTCTGTATTTGCATCTGGAGGACACCAGGAGAGTCTCTATTTATACACAGAGACACTGCATCTGGAGAAGAACTTTTCCTCTAGGTTTATTTTCTCTCTGTTTATCTCATCCGTTGGCACCCACTGCCAAAGGCTGTGTATCTCCTCATATATAGAGGAACATACAACAGAGGAAAGAGCTGCAGAGAGCTGCCATGAAACCTGCCTTGCAGGGAAGGGGAATACTTGCACCCTGCCAGCGTTCAGTGCTTGCACCCTGCAAGTGTTCAGTGGCAGAACCGGCAGGAGCAAAGCCAACTGGTCTCCAAAGGCTGTGAAGCCCAGGATCCAGAGGCAGCCCTGCGCTGGTGTGATCCCCCTGCAGTGCCGCCTGGCTGCCGGCACGTGCCGACTCTCCTGTCCACCCTGTCTTCCTGCCTCTCTTCCTTGAGGGTGTCACAAAGGTGGAGCAGAGGTTAATGGAGCAAAAAGCAGAATTAACCTCCATGTGCTTCTCTGCAGCTGCTCCCAAGGTCTGGTTGCAGCATGGCCTTTCTCTAAGTGCAGAGCTCTGGCTTGTGGAGGGACGCGTGGAGGGGAGGAGAGAAAAGTCAGGGCCTCCAAGCACATCTACTGGGGTTCTTCTCCCTTTCTTTGCTGAAAAGAGGAAAGCAGCACTGTTTTTGAGGCTTGTCCTCTCTATACTGACACAAGGCAGGCAGATAAACCCTTAGGTTGCACTGTTGTTTTTAAAATGATTCTGTTTAGCCCTATATTCTGGGTGTGTGCATATGTAGAATTGCTGCAAAATGCATTCGATCTTCTAGTTCAAGGACTAACAGCCAAGACAGGGTCAAGAAATAAAACTCTGATGATTTTATTTATATGTATGTGTGTATGTACAGATACACATGCACACATTTATATTTGTGTGTGTAACATGGTTACGAATATTGAAAAATACTATATTAGAGGAAGCTTGTGTTATAATTTGGTACCACCTCCAAAACTCTCAGTTATTTCCATGTAGGTCCCAAGAAGAAGGAAAGTCTGTACAGTCGCCTCACCCAGCTACTTAAAGAATGAAAACATTTCGATAGGCAGTCTATTCATTTACTTTAACAGGTAGAATCAAACTAGCCTAATGCAAATAACGAATCACAAAAGCTAGTCTGTAAACAGTATAGTGAAAAGAAAAAAAAATAATAAACCTTGCAGAGTGATCTGCTGTACTCAGGGTAAATGAAATATTTAGTGGTGGCAGCAGCAAAAAATGAAATATGAGATCTTGCATCCCAAGTTATTAGTGACCTGTTAAAAGACAGGCAGAAAAGTGCCTTTACCAAATTAAAACTTTGAAAAAGGGCACAAATGGGAAATGTCAAAATAAAAAATCTGAGGAAGATTATTGTCCTCCTGGCTCTTATTATTTTGCAGTTCTCAGGCTGTGGCCACTGTTATTGCTAGTTGAAGCAAGAATGGCACAATTCAGTCTCCTGAAGTCTGTAATGGAAATAGTCTGCACTGACAGGCAGACAGTTGGAATTTGCTGAGATTTTGATCACAATTGCATGATCTGTTCGCTACATGTGTTTTTTTATTTAGTCTGATTCTCAGAAACTTCATAGGCTTTTTTTTTTTAATAGAAGATTTCATTTGGTTCTCAGTTCCCTGTGTTTACAGTACAACCATCCCTAATGCTTAATGATACTAAATAATAAGAATGCCAGAGTACTTAATTTAATGTGTGCTATTGATCTCTGAACTGTTTAGCAAATGCCTTACTAAACACAGAGGGCCATACACTGCCCTCACTTCCATCTGTGTAAATCCCCTAAAGGCAGCTAAGGTATTGGGAACCTAAGGTCAGTTGATCAGCCTCCTAATTGCGTTTCCCTTAGAAATGTTAAAGGTTTTCCTCATCACAGAAAGGAATTATTATTTCAAATTCTGTTCTGTTATCCTTTGTGTGCCTCTGTGCTCTCTGAGCACTCGGCTCTCTGGACACCTCTCACCAATAAGGTTTCACTTGAAAGAGCTCGAATTTGTCTCAGTTGTCTTAAGTATTTCTGGCAATGCTAGTAAACATAAAGGTAGTGAGAAGTGAATGCTGAGCTGATTTGTGTATGAGCAAAGCATTTGTTAATGAGGTCGGATCAGACAAAAGTGTCTCTCTGTCACCCAGGGTCCTTCCAGGTTAAGTACCTCTTTTGTATCAGCATATATGAGCTGGATAGTCAGATTTACAATCTGCCAATTAATCGCAAAATCAATGACACTCCCATCCTTCCCCCAGCTCCCCTGGTGCTGTGTCAGTGATGTCACTTCTACTGCTCTGTCTTAAGAAATCTCTTGACAATGCCTCCTTCTTTTATTTTATTAAGATCACCTTGGTATTGTAGATCTAGAAATGCTTTAACAATCTCTTCTCCTAAAGATCTGAGCCTGAAGAAGCTGTGATTTACTATAAATTTTGCATTAAAAGCTCTTGGCTTTTATTTTCAACCATACTTCAATCTTAAACTTGTCTGTGCCTTATCCACCTGCATTGTAGACTGATTGTTGCTAGCAAAAGCCTGTGACAGCACTACTTTGCCAGTAAGAAGACACAGATGTAAAACTAATTAGTTTTAAAAACATGTTTTCATTTGTGTCATGTGAATACAGTAGTCCTCAGGAATTCAACAGACTAGGAATTTTTTTGAGAATTGGTAAGCTGAATTTTGGAGTGGGCACTATATTCTTTCAGTATTGCATCTCTGTCTCAAATGGTGGAGTACCCTAGAACAGAAGTACAGGTTGATATTGCCAAGCCGTTTTCACTTATCTCATGATCTTTTAGTCTTTTGTCCCACTTCTCCTCCAAAGTAAGTCCTCGCCTGCTGCACTGTGCTTTCCTAGTCATGACCCAAAACACAGCACTGCCAAGCACCTCGGTTCTCATCGGCAGTCTCTGATCTCTTACTGCTGCGCATGTGAGGCAGGTTTAATAAGCTTGCTAATAATGACTTGTGGCATACTGGTTTCTCGTAGGTTCGGGCCATCCCCCATTCTAGGTCTCCAAATGTGCCTGATAAATTATTAGAATTACTCTTTCAATTGCCATCTGTAGTTCCTCATAAAGAGACTGCTATTTGCCATTCATTGTGCCAAATCACGCAATAGTTTTTTGTAAAGCCAGGGACTGTACTGAAGTCACCAAACTCGTGTCACTTGTGAGCTGCAGTACAATAACATGTTAGCTTTAAGTAGATTACAGTTGCAGCCTTGTAAGACGAGAATGAAGACCTTGGAACTCTGACCCGTAAATCTCAAAAATTATGGGGAGGTACGAGAGAAGAGAATTTCACGTACCTCAAGTTTTTAAATACGTATATAAAATATTCTTATAAATATGAATCATAAAATGCATAAAATATCTATATTATGCATAAATAAATATAAAGATATATACATGCAGATCTACACCCACACATACTTATACTGTGACCTTCTCCTCCTTCCCCTTGCCTTGAACTTCCTCCTTGAATGTGTCCTAATGGCAGAGGGATGATCATCAGATCTAAAGAAATTTAGTGCTGTGTGAAACCTTGGAATAGTGACATCTGTTGAATTTGGACAGTTTTGCTTGTCTACTGGGAAATTGCATGAACTTCCCAATAATTTTTTTTTTTAAGTTTGCACTGCCCTCCTCCTCCCCACCCAAGGGAGGGTAGCTTCAGGAGAAATGGCTGCTTTCTTGCTTTCTGGTGTGGTGTAAAGTTTTCCGTCGAGAGACAATAATGTACATTCCTCTGGCAGGACGGGATGGATTTTTTTGTTTCTCTTGCTGTTGTTTATTTATAAGACATTTCCTCTTGCTTAGTGGAAGTTTGATCGTAAGAGGCTCCAGTGATTTTCCTTCCCACCTCTCCCCTCCCTAATTTCTCTGCCTCGGCACTCGCTCTGGAACAGAGCGAACTCAAAAAGCCCATCGGCGCAGGGCGCGCTTCGCAGCCAAGCCCTGCCACTCTCAAGAGACTGTGAGGTGATTCTCCTTCGTCACTGCTTGGACCAGGAACCACAGCCCTGGTGAGTGGTGAGCTCCCAGAATTTGATGTGTCAAGGCTTCTATTCTCGGGGCCGCCGCGGCGAAGCAGGAAATAAAGGTTTTTTTTGTTGTGTTTTGCTTTTTTTTTTTTTTTTTTTTTTAATATGAAAACAGAATCAGCGACAAGCACAGAAGGAATATGAAGCTTGGAGCGCAGCGGCTGCCGAGCCGAGTGCGGGGAGCTCGGCGTCGCCGGAGCAGGGGGGGCTGCGCCCGGCCCGGTGTCCCCTCGGCCACCAGCGGGGGTCAGGCTGGGCAGCGCGGCCGGGCTGCGGCAAGGGGGGGCGAGCCGGGCGGGGGGAGAGGGGGGGGAAATGTTAATCCTTCGCTTGGAGTTTCTGTCTGGCAAGTTTTCATGCCTCTCTGTTCTGAGCATTTACATTATGCTCTGAATACCTGATTGCCCAGCCAAGCAGAAAAGAAACTCTACAGTGGATGCATAGTAAAAGAAAATGCTTCTGTGGAAGCCACCTCTGGGAGTAGGAAGAACTAGTTGGTTTATAGGCTGCTGGTCCATTTGAGGGAGCGGGAAAGGTTGGATTTTTTTTTTTTCTCTTTTTTAACTCTCTCGCTTCCCTTCTGTTCTCTTTGTGTCTGTGTGGGGAACTGGAGATGGGGAAAAAATGTACTTTGTAGAACTTCATATACAAAATCTTGGATGCCAAAGAACTGAGTGTCTCAGCCAACATCAAGGTACTTAGAATTATTTTCAGCTGTTGGATAGGGAAGACAAGGCTTAGAAAGCTGCAGTGATTTGCTCATGGCTGAATGGGAAAGCCAGCAAAAAACAAAAAAAGGAGTGGGATGAGAACCTCGAGCTCTAGGCCCAGATTGTCTCCTTTTGTCCTCTCCTGCCCTGCTGAACATATCACTTCGGTTAATATTTTTCTGCTGTAGTGCATAAGAAGGCCAGGGCAATGCGTGGGCTGTTCCATTCATCCTTCACCATCTTCCATATTATCTGACTTGAAGAAATTAATCATTTCTTGACTAGCATTTTCTACTTTTAACAAAGTAGGCATATTAGAAACAGAGGGTAGCAGTCAAAATATTTGTATTTTGAGCTATTATCCTGTTCTTTGAAACATGTCCCTGGCAAAAGACCAAGATCTTTAATGTAACCAACATATCTCACACAGGATATTAACTAGGCAGCATTCTTCTCACCCCGTCTTGCTTTTGAGTGGGATTTATTCAGCAGGTGTATCAACAAGCTTGTCTCTCTTACACCCAGGGAGACAGCCTCTCTGTGAATGCTGCTGGTCACCTGTGACATACAGAGAAGTCTGGCCACCTCCTCCCTGGTTTCATGCCCGGTGTGAGTCCTGAGGATGGTACCTAAAGGCAGGTGCTGAGCAGTCTTTCACTGGAGTTGTCGGAGGCTCTGACATTGACTTCAGAACTGAGCTCAGTGTCAAGTCATGTCCAACACGTATTAAAGTACTTGCTACTTTACTTATAACAAATAAGTAAAGTCATGTAAGATTTGGTTGCTTTACTGCTTGGCAATTTTTGCAAATATTTTTGTTGGTTTCTATCCATGCGGGGTTGTCAGTCCCTCCCCCTACTTCAGTTTCAGCCTGAAGTTTTACTAAGCCTGAAAAGTGCAAGTGGAATATAGACAAAATCTTGGAGTTTTATCTGGTGTTGCATTGGAACCATAAAGAACTGTGAACTCCTCTTTTTTTTATGTACATCCTCCTAAGTTGTCCACAGACATTTTTCAGCACTGAGCAGCAAGGGTTAGCTGCTTCTCTTCATTCCCTGGTACAGCAGACCTCTCTCTGAACTTACACTAAATCACCAGCTCTCAACAAAACCCGCAATTAAGTTGGCTGATCCCTTCAGTAAAGAGTCTTACATACACATAGAAATAACCTTTACATACATCAAAGCCTCAATCCAAATGGTTCCAGCTTTTGACTAAATTGATGTTAAGATCCCAACTTGGCTGTTGCATCACCTTTCTGCAGTGTACTCAAAGCAGCTGACAGATCAGAACATCCCAAACTTTCAGGCAGTTCACATCACAGATAGAAACATAATGGATTTTTTTCTTTTCTCTGAATGGGCTATACTGAACGCCCACACACACTTTTGGGTCTGATCTTTGAAGCTTATCTCTGATTTACTTTCTCCCTCCAGGCACTGTAAATCTGAAAGACATAAGTACTTCTGAAATGGAAAGTTCTCAAAGCACAGTGCTAAATGTCTGAAACTTCAAACTTCTGCCTGTATAACACTTGTTCTCTGGATATACTGAAGTCAAGGGCTGTCACTCTGGCATCTTTCACCAAGAAGGAAAGACAGTGTTTATTCCCTTTTTTAAGAGTCTCCATGTTGCTCTAAACAACTCGATGTTTAAATTATTTCATTAATTTATTTATTCTCCAAGTCTCTCTGGTAGCAAAGGAACTTGTCTTTGCTGGTATTTATTTATAGCAATGTGGAAAAAATCACCAGTCTTTCTTACTATGGTATTAGCTGCTTATTGACTGTAGGCCAAGGTTATAATGGTTTGTCTATGGTCTAAAATAATTAGGGTGGAAATCTGCAATTTCAAATCATATTCTAACTGTCTGTTTAAACACTTTAAGATGGTAAGATGATAAATTGTCTCATTAGTAGTAGCTGCTTTATTTACTGTGTAATAGTTTATCATAGTTGCTTTAAAAAAATGAAAATTAATACATATGGTCATTCTTTTATACATGCACTGTTTGTTTCTAGCAGTAGCCATTTTAGTTGCAGCATCTCTTCCAACTACTAATCTCAAAGTGCTTTGCATGCACTGCCAAGTTAAAACTCTCTGTTTTACCCACAGATAAAGTGGGAAAGTTATCTTCCTTTGCCTGACACAGGCAAAGAGAAAATGGTATTCTTTTGCTTGTGTTCAAGCCCCCAGTTCATACTTTTGGGGAAGAGAATATATATTAATGTAGTAGAAGGAAAACTACTGTTTTGTGCACAACAATTGTTTGACGTGATATGCTTGTTGTTCTGTGACTGTTAACTGCATCAGACAAGAACAAAGCATAGAAAAAGATGTAATGATAAAGGTAGGCAGATTCATAGGTACTGGAATGCTTCAGAAGTACAAGCATTTAAGCAGTATCCAGAGACAATTTTTGCAATAAAAGTACATAAAAGCAACTGCCTTGTTTTGAGTACATTGCCCGTTTTAAGGTATTCTCAATTTGTTTTCTTACGTTATATTGTAAGACTCTCTTTTCCAAAAGTTGAACAACAGCTTGTTTTCCTGGGTGACAACATTGAAACAGCACGAATTTTCCTTCCTGTACTTCAGAAAAGAAAGTGAAACTTGATTTTGAATTAAGTCATATGACTGAGAAAGTTAGGAAAGTAAAAGGGATTTGCAAGTTACTGAGGTAAAGCAGCCACTAACCACAGATCTCTAATTATCAACTGCAGTCATGTCCTCAGCTAAAGAATAAAGAAATAGCAAGGTTCATGAACGGTAAGATAAAGGGGTTTTCTTCTTGTCCGGGGCTGAGAAGGGGAATGTATAGGTAACATAATGAGAATGGAGAGAAATTGAATAGGCTTTAGGAGAACTGAATCTGTGTCCCAAATGCATCGCTGTGGTCTTTACCTCTGTCTATTTGTCACCCACCTGAAAATTGGAAATTTTTCCTGCCTTCACAGGGCTACTGATCAGGTTTAGCCAGGCTCAGGCATGCTTAAAAAATGAAAGTGCCTATAAATACAGCATGAAGATCTCCCCATTGCTGGCTTGTTAGTTTTTTCTTCTTTGCAAGCTTCAAGTTCCTGGAACCGAGGCAAGTTCAAGAGCTAGCATGGGTCTGTACTGCTGGCAAAACAAAGCAGGTGCAAATTACGGTGGAAATGAAATAGCTGGTGCTTTGAGGTGGTGGAGTGCCCAGTTCACCTCAGGGTATATGTCTGCGTTCACAAAACATGACTATCAGGCATACCCTGATTCATTAGAAGCGTTATCCGGCAAACAAGAAGCCTAATCATATTTTAGCGGGAACATTCTTATGATAAACTCTGCTTTAGTGAAACTCTGCGTATAGTGCAATTTCTCCTGGCCGCGTATATTACACGGTGAAGAAAAGCTACCCTGCTGCGTATCAGAAGGCTGTAATTTCATTTAGGGGTTCTATTGACATCATAAACTGCAAGAGCAGAGCTCAAGTGGCTATTTAAGTCATAGGAACTTCAGAGTGAAATTACTGCCTGGCAGCAACTGGCCCTCCCCCCACGGGCCCCCATGTACATACTTCATGTTTTCATCCCTCTGCCTGTAAATAATAAATCTCTTCAGTGGCTTCGGAAGAGAGCATTTCCAAAACAGTGGCGTTATCTGCCACCCTCACCGTCAGTGGCGCGTTCCCAGGAGGCAGGGGGAGGAGAGGGAGCCCCAAGCCCCGCTGGGAGATGCCCGGAGGCAGCGGGGGCTCCGCTCCGGCTCCGGAGGCACCCGCCGGCCGCGAGCCGGGAAAGGGGAACACACCCGTGCCTGCTTGTGAGGCTGTTTGTTGCCATCATAGCTGACATACCTGACCTTTCCCACTCCTGAGCTGTAGATATCCACCCTGGCGCGTGTGAAGATAAATGCTCTGTGCCGCCTGCGGTCCACAAGGCTACAGCACATCTCCTGTTTATTCCCCGCCTGGCTGGAATTGCTGCCTGCGGCCCCAGGGCAGCACCGCTGCTGGGAGAGCAGGAGAGCGGATGGGTGAGGGGAGGGGGCTTGGCACTGCCCCAGGTCTGTGCCCGAGAGTGCAGTGCTGAACTTCCCCGTGGTGGGACCTGCTGCGCCTGAGCGGAAAAAAAATTCCCCCTTTTTTGTTTTAGCATTTAAATAATGCACAGGCAGCAGTCGCCTTGACAGAAGTTTGTGTATTTCATCCATATGGACTTGTTTCAAGAAAAGAGTGAAGTCAGGGAGCATTTGCTTTTTATCAGGAAAGCGAGGTTAAGCATTCATTAGAGTTTGTCAAGAAACCTCAAATTTAAGCCAGGCACAGGAAGAAACTTTCAGGAGGACAACGGATAAGAATCATTAGTTTTGTGTGCCACAGATACCCAGCGTAGGCATTTTAGTTTGGCTATTTGAAAACCAATGCATCTCAAGTTCATGTAAATGTTTAATTTCCCTTATCCTCCTCTTTTTTCCAGATAGTGGGAAAGAACTATTTTTTGTACTCAGTGTTTTCAAGACCTTGGGGTACAAGATAGGCGTTGAATTACCAGTGGGAACAGAATTAATATTTATGTATTTTCTCTGAACTGGCTTGTCCCATCTTACGTTTCATTTAACAGAATGATGGTTCACAGTGTTAAATTATATCAGTTATATTATTAGTATTTCCATTCTTTAAAAAGAAAACTTTATTTTGCTTTTAGACCTAGCCTTTTCCTGGAAAATCAATTAAATATTTGCCTCTACTTCTTTAATGCCACCATCTTGTGATTTCTGAGACCATGGTACAGCTTAAGTGAAACAGCAGCTTTGAAATCAAGTAAACAAGGTTTATATTCTTATCAGACATGGCAGTCTGGAGTAGCAGGGCAGAATTTTCTGGTCTGGAGGTAAGCTGTTCACACTTGCATTTCATCTGACTTCGAGCAAAAGTGAGTCTGGATGGGCAGTTATCCCAGAGAATGTGCTCTCAGTGTTCTCCATGAGTCTGCAAGAGCAGCTTACACACATGCACGCAGCATAAAGAGGAGAAGTGAATTTTGAACTCCATGTTGCTGACTCTGGGGGTAGGCATGCAGGGATCAGTAGCATCTGTTCTCTTTCTGGTGCTGTCCTAAGAAGCTCTAGCCTGGTCTTTTTGTGCTGTTCCTTACCCACTTCCCTCTGCTTTAGGGGCTTCTGAACCTTGTTATGACTGAAGTTACTATGCTGGCTGTGTGCATGCTCCAAGTGAGAAAAAAAATGAAGTCCACAAACTGTGGATAACAGCAGATCCCACAATACAGCAAAATCAAAATAGGATGTTGTATGCCAAGACACAAAGTTCTCATGGTCCTTATCTCTGTATGAAATAACTGGAAGTGGTTACAGTTTCCTTCATTTGGTTTAACTGAATGTATTGAGGGCTGAGTATCTTCAGTGAGATATTAACTGCCTGATGGCATGCATCCTAATTTCAGGACATGATGTCCTGGCATGAAGATAGAGTAGCCTATTGTCCCACTGAGTTTTGTGTGCCTGAAATCTAAAGCTATGTTACTGTGTTGGTGTCTGTCCAACAAAGATGTGTGTTCTACTTGTACCATGTGGAAAAATGAATAAAATATCTAAAGTTAAAAAACAATTCATAAACACCATATGCACATACATACTGCATGCACAACTTCTCTTTGAAAATATTACAATGGGACACCCTTCCAGATTCTGGTTGTAAAAGACTGTAACGATTTCTTCTACAGGTTTTTAGTCAAAAAATACTGCAACAGTCTGTTTTCTTTCAAATCAGCAAAAGTATAGTAGAACAGAAACTGTTCTTTAAAATGAAATATTGATCTGTCTGTCTAACATACACTTCATCCAAAGCTGCTGAACTCTTAACTTGTAAGTGCCAAAAACTAATTCACACTTGGGGATACTGAGGCAGAAACTGGTGAGGTGACTAATCTAACACCGTGTCCTTGTGGTGTCCATCTGCCTCCAAATCTCCTACCATAGCTGCTTTGACTGACTCCCCAGAAGGGCTGGTGTAGCCTCTGTGTGGATGTGTGAGTGGAGGACTCTACAGGTCCCCAGTCATGTTTTGGGTTGAAACCTGCTGTTGGGAACCAGGGCCTCTCCGAGCAATGACACCTGATCCTAGGGGAGAACAGGGGCTGTTCCCAGCTGTGAGGCACCAAACTTCTTGTGGCATTTATCTTCTGGGGAAGGCACCATCCTTTCTGCTGAATGTCTGGCTCAACAATACAAAACAAAAAAACAGAGATGCTCCAGTGCTCTTATGTTTGCTGTAGCAATACCGTCATTTGTTTTGCTGGCATAGTGCTGCAGTGTCTTTGTAAAACTGGAGAGAAGCTGTGGCACTGGGTTAGAAGTGAGATAGATGATGTTGCTGCAGCAGGGAAAGAGCAGAAAATATCTGACATGCTTTTTTTTCCCCGACCCAAAGATCTGCACCTGAGTTTAATATTAGAATCTCTGAGGAAAATTGTGGTTGGCAAATTTTACTTTTTAATGACTTAAAATGCCCTGTGATGTATTAGGCTCGTCAGTGTCACTCTGTAGCATGACTTCATTGTGAGATTTCCTGCTTCCACTAAAATGCGGGGTGCTGATGGTACCACTTGATCCTATTGCTTCTTTCAGTGTGTGGTACCCTGCCATATAGCTACTGCTGTTTTTACTTTAGAAATATTAGTAGTCTGATATTATATCAGTGGGACTTGCTGCTCCATAAAATTGACTGCTCTGTAGAGCCAAGACACAAGTTACAAGGGCAAGCTGAGTCGTTGGCTGTATTTGGATGTTTTCACATACTTTTGTGGGGAAAAGATGTATACCTGACAGGAGGAAGGCTAATTCTTCTCTGTCAGTCAGTGCAAGGCAGAAGGTTTAGTGAGAAGAGATCAGATGGGCTTGAATGAATTTTGTAATTCTGAACGTATCTAGGAAATAGAACTGAATGATGTATAGAGAACTTCTCTGTCAGTGTGGAAAATTAGAGATTTGAACAAGATGAGTTTAATACTGAAATGAAATGAGAAGAAGTTTATGATTAATAGGGTCTGGCAGAGACAGCATACTTATATATAATTTTGGAGACTTAGGAAATGATCCTTGGGTAGATGTGGGTCTGAGGGCTTGAGGGGAGGAGTGGCCACACAGGGAACCCTAGTTGGCTCGTCTCTTCCCAGTGAAAGACCCAAATGTTTAACACAACAGGCATGAAATGGAAGAGGTAAATATTCAATTTCAGAAATTCAGAGCTTCTTTTAAAATACTTTACAAGTTTGAAGAGATAAATTAGGAATAAAGTAGGTGTCGAGATGAAACAGGATTTTGGTTCATCTCATCTTTATTCCTGCTTCTGAAGCAACTACCATCAGTTGTTTCAGGGCAAGACGTTTTCCTTCTGGATACTTTCCTTCCAACTGAGCAGTACGGAATGCTGGACATGGAGGCTAGACTTTCTTACCCCTGTGACAACCAACCTGTGTCCTGAAACACCACCTGGTTACAGTCGTTCATAAATGGCAAGATATGCAGATAGAGGAAATTTGACTTGTCTTACATGGCTACAGATGCAGCTCATAGTCATTAAAATTACTCATTGGCCTGTGAGGAAAACATAAAGAAAATTATTTTGTGAAAACTTACAGAAAAGGGTAAGATTCACAGCTCACTCGTTATCTTCAGTCTAGGCAAACAATTAGCTGCTTTATTATATTCTAAGGAACTTTAGAAATTTGGGTTGTATTCTTCCCCCAGGATATTGTGAGGTTCTATATATTTTACCTTGTACACTCCTATTTTGAAATTTTCCTTCAGAGTGAGAATTATTTCTCCTGTGAACACCTTTATATTTTTTTCCTGTGTAAGAGAAAAGCCATGTTCCCATACTGATGTTTTCTGACTTACAATTATCCATGTAAAAGTCAGCAAACATGGAATAATTACTTCTAATGCAGACTTTGCAATAAGCAAGTTTTATTAGAAATGGGGAAAGTGCAGCTCTGGTCTTTGCCTGTCTTTCTCCAGAGTCCCATCCTATTGCACTTTCCTTTAGGTGGCACTCCCACATTAACTTGTGTATGACCCAAACAGCTGTTTGTGATCTATCATCTGTCTCTTGAAATACGATGGAGAGACTTAGAAATCATATTAATTGTGGTGTCCACATCCTTTCTTCATTAAAAGTTGAAAATTGCAGTTCAAATATTTCATAATCAAAAATTAATCCCAGTCTACCTGTTCCAAATCATATATTACACCCTCTGGGAATGAATCCCAAATCCCCGTTACAATTTGGATGCTCTCTCCTCTGGGTATTGATTACAAATTCTGGTTATTGTTCACATACTTTGTCATAGGGGGAATTAATCTCAAGTTCCCGTCTACTGTTCTGGGACTGAAAGCTATCTATAATTAAGATTTTTCTATTAAATGGATATTGACGATGAACTTTTTCGTCTACATTTTTGGGGTTATCTTCTGGCAGGGAAAATCCATCTGAGCTCGTGGAGAGATTCTTCATGCTGAGTATTCTGACCACCAATTTTCATGCCACTGAGAGTGCAGACGTTTTGCAGCAGCCAGTGGCATAACTGGACCATTCTCTGATGTGGGTGCTGGGTAAGAAGATGCAAACGTTTTCACAAGGACTCAGCAAAGTGGGGCAAATAGATGAATAAAACCAGTTGCATCAGAAATGCAGAGGAAGATGCGAGCATGCAATTGTGAAGTGCTCTACAATTGCAAACCGGTTGCCTTACGAAATCATAGCAATCTCAGATACGTAGAAGGGAGGAATAATTTGCCCTCCTTTGCAGCAGTGGCTAGAATAAGAATGAAAATACTGGGGTGAAAGGTGGCAGTATAAAAATACCAGCAAGACAATGTATTTTTGATATGTGAATCTGTGTTCCATCTGATTAGTTTCAGCAACTTTGACTACAAAACTAACTGCTGTTATTGCCACGTAGATACAGTTATTTTCCATATAATGATGCAAAGCACAGAGAAAAAAACCATCTTCAGTTCCATAGCCATGTCTGTCCCTGTTTCTTCACGGGCAGAAAATCGGATCAGAACAGCCCTATTTTTCAGAGAATCTGGAATCTGGACTTAGGTTTTCGTGTTTCAGACCCACCGCTGCTGCTAATAGTCATGGTGTTTCCAGTGGCAACAGTTGTCTCATGCATTCTTTCACACTTTAGAAAAGATCTCCATTTCCTTTTTTCCCTCTCTTCTTTAGCAGTGGGCAGCCCTGCAACCTTTTGATCATACCGACTTTGTACGTTACATGACTGAACTCAGCTATGCCAAACATCCTTTTAGAAAGTTTGACATTTGCGCCATTTGAAAAAAGGGAGGGAGAGAGGAGGAGAGAGGGGGAAGAATGAATCCTGGCGGCTTCCTCCTGCCCTTTTGATTAAGGGTGCAGTAAGTCAGCAGAAGAGGTGGGACTTTTAACAAGGAGGGGGGTGTAAGCTGGTTGTGATCTGTGATGTATGCACAGACATGCACACGGAGGAAAGGACGGGAAGAGACAGAAGGTAGACAATCAGAAATTACTACAAGAAATTAACTAATTGATGGAAATTTTATAGTGACAATCAAAGAGACAAGACAAGACAAAGGAAATGGCCCTTGGTATAATGGTATTATCCTAAACCTGGTGAAAGGAGTTGAATTCAGGAAATTCCAAGGTCCCTTTCAGACCTAATAATTTTAATTTTGTAACAGATTTGTTCCTATTCATTACCTTTAAATTGCTATTTTGTATGCATATTTTATTCTACTTTTTCTGTTCTATGTAAATTCTTTGCAATCATTAATACTTCCAGTTCTTCTAAATTTTTGCCCACCTCTGTTATCCCAGTCTCGGAGATGGTGCATAGTTTATGGAACTGGAATGGCTGTTCAAATGTTGGCATGCAAAGGGAACAGGGATAAGGCTTATTAGGTATTCTAGTATTTGCAAGACAAGACAGGGGAGAAGGCTGTTGCATAAGTTTGGACAAGTCATAAGACTTTGTTGTGTCTTCTAATTCAGTCCCTTTGTTTAGTTAAAATGCCAGAGGCTTATTGGAAAAAAAAAAAGTGTCCCAGCCTTGCAGTGAGTTAGAAAATTGCCCAGTTTGTTCCCTTCCCAACACACTCACTCTGAGTTTTGCTAGTTTTTAGAAATTTTAGCTTGCTTTTTCTATTCCTCCAGAAAAGGGACAAATCTCCCAAGGAAGCTTTGTTACTGGCTACCATGTGAGGCAACCTTGGAGGAGACAAGTGTTTGCATTGCCCGGGGATACGCATCCCAGTCCTGGAAAGAGGTGTGTCAGGCAGGCTCTGAAAGGAGCCTGCTGTGCCCTAGCACATATTCAAGACAGGAAGTCACCCCAAGGGGCATCATCGTGCTTTGCCCATTGCAGAGAGTCTGGGTAATCGGCCTTTGTGAGGGGCAACCTCACAGCTTGGGCACTCGGGCTTCTCGGTGTGCTTCAGGGATCACCCCAACCAACACTCAGCTTCAGTCTGTAGGTTGGAGCTGGTCTCTGCTGAGGGATTTGAAGGCTTTTGTAGCAGGGGAATGCTTAGGTGTTTTACATCTTCCTTCAGTATAATCAGTGCTGTCCTTTGCTGAAGATGTGGTGCTGGGACTGAATGTTTTGTGATAGCTCCTCAGGTATTATTTTTTAAAAAGAGAGGGTAAGAAAGGAGCAAGGAAAAGCGTTATGTGAGAAGAAATAACAGGCCAGAATGGGCAGTAACATTAGACAGGCTCTTTAAAAGTCCTGAAGAAAAAGTACTGAGTGTTTTCAAATAAGTTTGCAATTATGTGTAAAATAGTTCTCTGTGTGAAAATCTATATTGATTTTCTTTTTCTTTGTTTGTATAGGGACTGTTCTCAGAATAGAAAGGCTTTGACATTTTGCCTTCTCCTGTGCTTAATCAGTCATTTGTGTCGCACTTTCTTGCACACACACATGTGCTCTGTCTTCTCTCTGACCCATGGCAAAGGATTGCCACTTGCTGCTTCGTCCAGATCATTTGTAGAGCTTTGGATAATAGTGTTGGAGACCCTGCTGCAACTCTGGTGGTCGTGGGATCTGTGGTGGTAGGGAGGACATACTTTGGGTGGTGACAAGAGTGCATAACACAAATGGCTGCTGTAGTCCACAATACAGTTGGTTGCCAGATGGGCCAACCTACAGAAGTGTATTGGCTTTTGAAAACCAAAGACTTCCATGTCATCAGGAGCTGGAGGTTGCCATCAGAGTCCTTGCAGTTGTTTCCACGTGGCTTCACACTCAGAAAGCTAGCTTTGGTTTTTGAATATTTTTTTTTCTTTTTTTTGCTTTGACAAAGATTTCCACAAATAATCTGACTGATAAGATGATATCAAACCTCTTGAGCACTGCACATGCTCTCCCTGTTCTTACAGTAAGATTTTATAGATGTTGTGGTGAGCAAAGCCTTGTGTGGCCAGAGGGAACTTAGGAGAACAGTTTTCAGTGAAGAATATTGACTTTTCTGCAGCAATTATCATAGAATCATAGAATGGTTTGGGTTTGAAGGAATCTTTAGATCATCTAATTCCAATGCTCCTGGACACCTTCTACTGGACCAGGTTGCTCAAAGCCCCATCCAGCTTGGTCTTGAACACTTGCAGGGACAGGGCATCCACAACTTCTCTGGGCAACCTGTGCCAGTGCCTTACCACCCTCATAATAGAGAATTCTGTCTTGTATCCCATTTAAATCTATGCTCTCTCAGTTTAAGACCATTACCTCTTGTCCTACCACTTCATGCCCCTGTAAAAAGTCCCTCACCATCTTTTTTATCAGCCCTGTTTAGGTAACAGAAGGCTGCTCTTCTGCAGGCTGAACAACCCCAGCACTCTTAGTCTGTCATCATAGAAGTGCTCCAGCCCTCTGAACATCTTCATGGCCCTTCTCTTGACTCGTTCCAACAAAGTGAAAAACCACAGGGTCTTGCTGTCCCACCAACACCGTCTTCTTGCTGCTTGGCTTTTCTTAGAGCACTGCCTTCACTTGCCAGGGTGCTCTCAGCTTCCCCAGATTTTCCAGCAGCAGGCCTGGCGGTTGTGGTGGCACCAGCTTCCACCTCTCAGTCAACAGTGTCAAACAGCTGTGCTTTTGAGGGGGAAGGGGGCAGCCAGGAGGGGAGCTGGGTGTGTTGGTGTTCACCCCACTCGCTGTCATTGCGACAGATGGAAGACAAATCCTGCGGAACAGCCCAGGAGCAGCAGGGGCAGTACAGCCTTGCAGGAATCTGTGCCTGTGGGACTGAGGGAGAAAATGGCTCTTGGAGCCCCACTTCCAAGTAGCTGTGTGCAGAGGGTCTCACTGAAGCTGTATTTTTAACATGGTTGGGTATAAATGACCCATTTTTACCTCTGCATACATCATCTACATCATCCCTTCACTTCCTTCCTCTGTAAGTGATGTGTTATGCATAGATTTGTCATTTACACTCCAACTGCATTTTGCATTATTACATTTTAATGATATTTGAAGTTCTTGCATACATATTTGAGTTCACTGATATAAATGAAAAAAAGAGAAATAATCAGCATACTTGGTTTATCTGATGGCATGAAAACATTCTATCACAACTTCAGCAATTTCTTGAATAAGATCAAGCACAAGATCAAATAAGAGAGGGTCCAAGTACAGCTGTCTCTCTCAATGGCTCTAAAGTTACGGTTGTTCAAAGTCAACAGTTGAATTTTGCAGTTTGGCCCCATTTGTACCTCAGATTAAAAAAAACATTTAACCAACTCAACCCCTTAAGCTTTGTAACTTGTGGCTTAGGTCAAAATGAAACTGAGGTCTGAGTGGTCCTTGACTCTCAGTGTTTTTTTTTTAAATTAACATCTCGCATATTGGCTTTGTTTGAGGATGCTCTGCATGATCCAGAGGGTCTAACCTCCTCCATCCTGTATCTCATGCCGATTTACAATCTGTTATAATCTATTAGGAATCTTGAGGCTTGAGGGCAGAATTTTGTCTAGGGATAAAAGATACTTTCATGTTGGTGCTATGGGATATTTTTTTTTTTTAATTCTTTCTCTCATTCTCCATTTCATGAAAATTCATTAATCTGTGACATTTAAAGACTCTGTCTGAGAGGTGTCTGGAGCAGCGGCCGGCTGCATACATCAATAGTTTCTCAGAGTCTGGCACTCTGTCAATATTTGGGGGCCTCAGTAACAGCACTTAAATGCACTGCCTGCCAGCCGTCACACTCTTAGCATGTCTGTAAGAGTCTGAATGAGGGGATATTAGCACGTCGAGTCCTTTCACAACTGGCAACACTTTAGAGACAAACTGCTTGGTAGGTATCTCTCCTCTTCCCTCCCCTCCTGTTTTCTGGCATGTCTTCTTTGTTTATCTGATGTGATTTATGTATTTACACACAAATATGCATCCTGTGAGGAGGCATCATAAATCCTGAGGCTAGAGGTGGTATTATGGCATAATCTATATAACAATGGAAATGGGCTGAAGCTGGATTTGGACCCAGAACCAGATTAAGCTTGGGTTGACTTCTGGGCCAGTTGAGTCAGAAACAGAGTTTTGTTTGGATTTCATGGTGCCAAAATCTTTAGAGTTCAGTTCCAAATAATGAAGATCTTGGACAAAAATATTGCAGGAAGTGCTACTGTGGCAGTATTTCAACCAGCTCCAAACCAGAAGTGGAAAACAAGCCATTTCAAGACTTGGTTCCTATTCAAATCAAAACTGTTACAGCAGGTTCAGAATCCAGACCTTCTGTTCCTTTTTTAATCCTATCCCACTGCATAAATTGGATTCACAGCTGAATATTACTCTGGATTATCCATGAAACCTCCCTTTTCAGAGGAAAAAAAAAACAAGGAAGCAAAATGCAGCATTTTCTTCATTTCTCTGGTGGAGTGGGAAGTGCAGTAAAATAAATTTGAATTCACAGATGTTTACTGATATCCTTCTTCCCGCTTTTGTTTGGTTGAAGCATTATGGCTAGAGAGAGAGCAATCACTGTCTTTTATGATGCAGTCATGTTTATTTTCTCTTTACCCATTGTGCTTCACCTCTTGTTTATTATATTCCTGGATATGGCTCTGAAACCAGGTTGTCTAGAGGAGTGAAAGGCCACAGTGTCTGGAAGTTTGCATTTGCTTTTTAGAGCTGAATTGTGAACAGAAATCAGGCCATGAAGCTCTGTCTGAATCTTTCAGTTTCTAAATCTCCGTAGAATATTATTTTTTCCAAGCTATTTTGTACCAAAAGGAGATGAAGGGATGGGTGCAGAGTAAGCCCCCATTATGAACATTTTCCAGACTGAATTTTGGATACAAATTTTAGAAGAATAAATCTGAACTCAGATGCTTTCTAAAACCACTTCCTTATCATTCCTACTTTACAAGTCCAGTAACACCCGCCAGTGCTTCTCAGCTGTGGCCTCTAGCACATCCTTTAGTGCTAGCTAGAGTTGACAACTTCTTCATCCTTTTCCGTAATGTTCAGAAACATTTTTTCAACAAACTTCCCCTGATAGCACCTGCAAAAATTTGGCATGATATCAAAATAGACAAAATTATTGTGTTAGAGCTACCTTGCAAGAGTAAGTTGGCAACTAAAATAGCTAACTACCATTTCTCAATCATTTCTTTGCTTGTTTTAGCACTCTCTCATCTGCTGTCTTTATCTTGATTTTTCCCTTACTCCAACTACAGCTGCATCTGATCTCCATTTTCCTGTTTGTGTCCCAGAGCACCTGCAGTTATAGAGTATTTTGTCACCTGTTGGAAAAAAAGAAAAACCCTGTGAAAGTTTACAAATACCTCTGCAGAGGCAGTGAGTAACAAGGGATGCATTTATCCCTGCTTCACGCCAAGCAGCAATGAGAAAATAAACAGGCTCAAGGCTTCTGTGAATACCGAAGATGCATCTGGCTAGATGGCAGCAATGGCCAATAAGTACAATCAATCGACAGGGAGGATGATTTATTTTTAATTTTAATAATTGTTCCTTTAGCATGTTGTGGGGGCACACGTGTGCTGAGGGGAATGGCCGACTGCAGGTGCTGCCCTTGGGCAGAGCGGGATCGCCTTGGCATCAGCCTGCACAGGCTGTTCCCTCTCACAGCCCCTCGCAGGAGCCGGGGCTGGGGCGCAGCCACGGGGCTGTGAAGTGGCAGTGGGGTCTCCTAGAGAGAGCAGCAGCCCCAGGGATTGATAAAACTAGCCTGAGGTTAAAGCTGCTGTGGGTCTCCGGGACACCGGGAGCACCCAGGATCAGGCCCGTACGGTAGGAATAATCCCCCCATATACTCCACAGTTCCTTCTTTCTCAGCCTGTACTTTGTGCTGCCTTTTACAGTCTCAGTGAAGTAACGCGTGAGCTTGCCGTAACCCACGCACCTTTTGTACCCAGGGAGCACATCTCAAGACATAATGGGGCACATTTGCAATTCTGTCCCCAGTGTTTTAAAAACGTGACTGACTTTATTGTCAGTGGCAGCCATGTATGCTCTGAGAAACCTCCCCACCCCCAGCCCCCAGTGCTGTACATGGAAGTTGAAAAGTTCGTAGCATTACAGTCCTTTCTGTTTCTGTGTTGTTTATTTGTTAACCAGTTCCAAAGTTGTCTTTCAACTAGGTCAGTTGGCCTTGTGAGATGCTAGGAGTCCTCAAAAGAGAGGCAGGTAGACCCCTTCTCTGCAGTCCCACAGGCTGTTTACACCTCTCTGCAGGTGTTGAACTTGCATTTCCCATTCCTGCTGGTGACAATTGTGTGCCTAAAGCCCTGCACAGAGAATTTGAAGGTTGCCTGTGAGGCTTTCCACTAAGCAGTTCTTTCAATCCAGCTAGTCTTCTTTCCCTGGAGGGAGGAGAGGATTTGTCCCCAAATAATAGGGGTACAAAAGTGCTGAGGGGATCTTGGGTTTCAGGCTTCATTCATTACATGTCCCTGTTGGTTCCTGGTAGCTGTAAACGAGATGCTTTCTTTGAGTGCTGAAATTGATGAAGCAGGAAAAATCTAGGCTTGCTGTCCGTTCATATTTTACATCTATTAATAAGTAATTAATTAAAAAAGAAGCTGATGTTCCCATGATGAGTTGCTAAATATATGCAAGTGAAACTATTGGCATTAAAAAGAGATTTGACTGCAGTTGAGGAGTTATTTATATTATAGTAAATCATATAGGCCCCAGTTGAGATGAGCAATCTATTCATTTAGGCACTGTACAGACATACTGTAGGAGGTGCATGCTCAGAGACTACAGAGATAAAGTGTGGACAGAGAGACAACCATAAAGAAATTAAATAATAACTCACTTGGGTGCAGAGACAGGGGCTGAACCAAGAAGAGAATGCAGATCCCCTGCCTCCCTGTTCTTTCATTAAGTCAAGAGCTGGTCGACTCACAATTCAGCCCTTATATTTATATCTGGGTAAAGCTGTTGAGTTAAATATTTTGTTTGCTAAAAGCTGCTCACCTCAGATATGGGTTAGCCAAAATTGGACAAAAAAAAAAAAAACTAGGAAGAAAATAAAAATAAAAATTTTGGAAAGCCAAAAGATTTTGTTTTGATATTTCTAAACAAGGTTTCTGATTTTGTTTTGATATTTCTAAACAAGGGTTTTGGTTTTGTTTTGAAACTAAGTCAATTTTAATTGAAATATATTGAACACAAACAAAAACGCTAACCCATTTCGTTAAACACGTAGGTGATTTTTGTTTGGGATTTTTTTCCTTTCCATTTTCTCGGTTTGGTCAGCTAGCCAAATAAATCAGTTATTTGCACAACTGTAGTTCTAATTAGAATGTTGGTCCCTGGGGACTTGGGCTATATATTTCAATACAGTACATATTTATAATAGCAAGTACCCTGCCTGGTATTCCATATATAATAATAGCAAGCAGTCCTGTGCACTGGGGAGATGGGGGCACTAGGGAAGACCCAGTGCCTTTTAGCTCTTCAGATTTTATTTTCAGTTGTAGTTGTATTTTGGAGGGTATTGCTTACAAGATAAAATTTGCATTTATTTGAGCAACTCGCAAGTGGGATTCACTGCAAAGCTATCATTAAAGGGAAATAATGCAGAAGAAGGAACAAAAGATACATTCTCGGCAAAGGCTGACATGTAGACACTTGCAGAGATCCTTATCCACCATAGGAAAAGTGCTGTCTTCCCACTCTAGCATGACCTCCCCAAATCCTGAGAGCCATGCAGCTAAGTGCAAGGGGCTGTTCATAAAGTGCTGTGACTGTTCAGCTGTATTTTTGTCTATTTGCAGTGTTTCTACCTTGCAAATAGTTTACTCATTTCTGTGGGATCATTCCTGTCTGGAAGCAGTTTCCTCTTGTTTCAGTTCAAAGCTGCAGAGCCCATTTTCTGTGAATGACTTCCAAGGGGAAGGACTCTGGCATCAAGTATTCCTGATGAGCTCTTTGCTTGTGTTACCACTCTGCTGTAGGTAGCTGGCAGGAGCTGAAGGAGTCACTTGAAGTTTGGCTGTATGTTACTCTCTCCATCTTGTTTTAACTGATATGATTTGGTGTTTTCTCTGTTTGCATGTCCATGAGCGATAAAACCATGATTTTATTCAACCTTATAACCATGTCAGAGAAACACTGATAGGACAGAAGAGGTTTTCTTCCCGGTGTGGCCAGTGTGGTATTCACCCTGCTCATTTGTTGCAGAAGAGTCCCACAGCCTGAGCTCTGGTACCCTCTCTGCAGTGCCTTGGCCTGTGGTTTGGCAGAGGTGAAGCTCCCTGCAGTGTGCAGGGCCAGTGCTGTCTCTGGTGCTGCTCCAGTCCCAGGTGAAGGGCTCAGGTGTACTTCTCATATGATCATTCTGTAATGAGACAGACTTCTTCCTTTGAGCTGTAGTGGGTTAGTGGTGAAGGAAGATGCCTGTAGGATTGTTAGGCCTTGACTGCCAAGTCAGAAGTTACAGGAGTCACAGAATATTCTGAGTTGGAAGGGACCCACAAGGATCACTGAGTCCAACTCTTAAATGAATGGCCCATAGAGGGAATAAACCCACAATCTTGGCATTATTAGCACTATGCTTTAGCCAGCTGAGCTAATTTCAGGGTCAAGTCCTTGAAGATTAGGACCAGGCTTTCAAGTGGAGAATTTTTCAGTGTTCACTTCCCTTGACTGGAGAATTGTAACTGTAGAATGTTCCACTGCCAGTCTTGATCAGATAGTCCAGCTGCAGAATGACAGCCAGCTAGGGAACCATGGATAAAATCTAAGAAATGAGACTTGACCAAGCCCTCTCTGACTCCCCACAGGTAGGCTTTGATGAGGTTAGCTTCATGCACACTTTGGGAAACTTCTTTTGACATCTCTGAGGGCCTCATCACTTTGTCCTTACCTCCACATGTCTGGGGCATTGCTGCACAAAGCGAGGGTCTGCTGCAAGCTGTCAGATTTTTTTCTCCATTTGCTAACAGCTGCCCCATTTAATACTATCTGATGGTGAATAAAGCACTGGAACAGGTTGCTGAGAGAGGTGGTAGGTGCCCCATCCCTGAAAGTATTCAAGATCAGGTTGGATGGAGCTCTGAGCAAGCTGATCTGACTGCAGAAGTCCCTGCTCATTGCAGGAGGGTTGGACTAGATGACCTTTGAAAGTCCTTTCCCAGCCAAATTATTCTGATTCTGTGGGTACCGTGGGATTCAAGATAGGTGAGATTATGGTAGGAAAAAAGGGTAGATAAGATGGGTGGGACTGGCGACTTGACTGGGGGAGCTGAAAGTATGCTGTAGTACGTAGGAGAGCGGTCACCCATTTTTGTTGAGTACATATCATAGAATCGCGCACGCAGGGATCTGCCTTCACCACTCTTTATTTGTTCAGGAATTCCTCTGTTAGATTCCAGCAGTGCTAGTAGTCAACCCAAATATTCCCATGAGATTACTTGACGCCTGTGAGACTTGCAGCCCCAGCAAAAAACACGGGTCCCCCTACTGTTGCTGCCAGTGCCCTGGGATACAAAATTGTGGAGAAGTGAAATTTTTACTTCTGGCTGTTGCTGTTGTGTTTGTGCACTTCTTGCTACTGTACCAAGCAAAGGTTTGTCTAGACCAGAGCTCAGGGTTACTTATTATCCTCATAATCCATTTCCTTTTGCCAACAGCAGTGGCTTATGTGGCTAAGTCAGAAGGGAATGCTCCCATCACGGGCAGCCTCTTTTCTATGATCTTCATTAAGCTTTGGACCATTAACTCAAGATGCGTGATTATTTTGTTTGTTCGAACAGCAAGACAAGCAGAGTCTCCTCTGAGTGTTTCTTTCAAGCAAACCAGCATGACTGAAAACTGGGAGCTTGCCAGAAAATGTTACGTGAAATAGTAGTGGCAGGTTCATCTGAGTGTGGGCGGAGAGGGAGCGATGTACCCTCTCTTTTACTACTTCAAACATGCAGTGTCCATATGCCATAGTTGAGTTGGTTTATGGGTGGAGTATGAAGGATACTGCTTCATCTCCTTCATGCAAACCCTGTGTGAGTGCTGTAGAATATATAGTCGTATGGATATGAGTATCAGCTGTTGCTGCAGTCCAAACACAGCGTCAATATTCAGTATGCTATAGACAGTACCGTTTTTCTTCTTTATATTTAGTGTTAGTACACAGAGCCAAATACTAAAAGGGGGGTGGGTGGGTCACATGATTAAATTAATACCATTAATTATTTAGAAACAATCAAAGGAAATACAAGACATCTGGCTTCAAGCCCAAACAACTCATGGCACTGCTGTTGCCTTGTAACCTCATCAGCTCTTAGTCCAGTCATCTCTCTTCTTTCATTATGAACACAGGAGATGCTTCCCCCCTACCCCCCTTCCCCACCCCTCTTTCCTGCCTTATTTCTGGCAGCTTGGAACACAGATCACAAGGCTGAACTGTATAGTTTACTGATTTTGTGTGTATAAACTCTGATTAGTTCTATGATGAAAAGGCATCCCCCCACATCCCCATGCTATACAATAGTGTTTGATTAGCAGTGCGTTGCAGCCATAGGTCACATTTTTCTCCTCGATATTAGGAACCAGCTGCTGTAGGAGAAAAAGATACTGTTGCTACTGTAGTGCTGAAAGTCATTAAACACGCGTTACAGTAGGCTGGATACAACACACAGTGAGAGACGGTTCCTGCCCTGAAGAGGGGAGGGTCTACATCGGCAGAAAAGCTGGAGGAGAAAGAACGTCACAACGAATGGATGCTCTGTGCCCATGATTCTGTAAGAGGACTGTGGCAGACCCAGCCCACTGACCTTGCCATTCACCTTGCCCTGGCTGAGGCCAGTGGTCTTATCCTTTGTAGCCATGGCCAGGCATTTTCCTTTTGAATTATTTTTCAGTGGAAATTCTTTTTCTTGAAATGAAAATTTTCTTGGGGAATAACAGTTTTACCCAAGAAAAGTCAAAATAAATATTTCCCAACTGCTGGTTCTGAAAGACTTTTTACTCTTTTTTTCCCCTCCTTTTTCCAGGTAGCTGATGAAGAATTTCTATTCTGGTTATCTGAGATGTGTATTTTTCTGGAAAGACCTTCTCATGAGGAAAAAGACCCACTTGGCTGGTTATTCCAACTCAGGAGTAGAACATTTTGGGGCCCCATTCCCTCAAGTGCATGATAAGATAGTTCTATTTTCCCTTCAGCTCAGTCTTTCTTAGTTTAGATCTTTTAATGCTATTTATTCATGAGGTTTCGTCTTCTGTAGGCAAATTAGTACATACAACCTCCTGAAAGGGTTTTATCGGGGCAAAACAAAGTTCTTGCTGACCATTAGGATTCCACTTTCTGTGCACTGGTGAATGTGGGCCCATTTTGATGACTAGCTGATATATTGAAGTCATCCTCATTACATCTATGTCTATGGAGAAGCACTGAGTTTCATTTTCTTGCTTTAATCTGAAAAGTGTAGATTCACTGACTGTTCTCTTAATGGTTGCTGAGAGTTGCTTTGAAAAACTTATTTTACGAAAGGCACTGAGACTTCTGTCACAGCAAGCATCTCTAGACAGTCTTTACCTACTCTTGACTATTTTGAAGATGCACATCCCCAGTTATCTGTGAAAAAGTACTGAAATATGCTTTCTTGGTTCTGGGAAGCTTGCTTTAGACTCCTGCTCTCTATTATTTGTAGTATTCTGTAGCCTACACTTGTCCTCGGGAAACGATGGCATCAGTTGAACATATTGGGTGTGATTTTTCAAAGTATGCAGTTACCCATATTCGCTTCCTTCTGCATTCAGTGTGTGTTAACACTACCTTCAACAAAGGCAGAGTTAGGCCTATGCAGAAGGCTTTAAAAACTGAAAAATGAAACCCACCTCTTGCACCCTGGGCTATTTGGAGGCAAGAACATATGTTGTGAGTGCTTCATCTGCTTTGCAGGGTGTTTGTTGAAGGTGCTTAGACTGTTCTCTGAGTAATGGAGTAGTTAATTTTGTTGCTATGATAGATTTGTGTCTTTAGTGTTGTCCCTATAAGTTTATCATGTCAAAGTATTTTATCTCTTGTAACTAAATGTAAACAGAAGTTCTCTGTATCAAATAGACGAAAAAATAATAATAATAGTAATAATAATAAAAAATCCCACAACCTCTCAGATTAGTTGTTCCAAGGTTCTGTTTCTTTCTTTCCTTATACTAAAGCCAATACTTTTAATTTTGTTTTTCTTAGATGTAGTCATTAGATGCAGTTCCTTGTTTATGTAAAACTTACAGTTTTATTTTCTTTTTTTCTTCTCTCCCTTTTCTTTTCCCCTTCCTGACATCTGCATCGCATGTTGATGTCCAAAGCAGCAGTGGTTGGCAGTTTCCCTCAACTTTGCAAGAGAGAGAGAGATTTGGTTGGAATGAAACCTTGCTCTGCGTACAGCCTGCTGGAGATGCAGCATTGAAAGGTATAATCTTATTTTCTCTTGAAACCAGAGATGAAAACCACAAACAGGTAGAAACCTCAGTGCCAAACCACCTGTTGAGTCACAGCCAAAAAGCCTTTGGCTATACTTTTCTCGCTGTATCCAGTTGGAACGGTTACACGGCTGATTCCCACAGTATCTGTCTGTACCTGCGAGTTTGGTAAAGAGGCTGATTCATTTGAGATGAGGATTGAAATTTAGGTGAAGTTAGCGTGGCAAAGACTCTTCTGATAGTAGCCTTGCTACTTGCCTAGAGCAGCGTGCATCACTCGTATAACTTGGCTCAGCATTGGAAATACCAGTCCTGAAGTCGCACGCTGTGTATTATAGAGCAAAATGAGATTTGTTGAAACAGCTTTGTGTGGAGTCCAGGTCTGCAATAGCATGATATCCTAGAGGTCAGAATTGAGGTGACTGGATGAAACTGTGAAGACAAAAGTTGTGAAATACCCTGCTAGCAGCATCAGTACTTCCATCTTTTGAGAGTATTACAATTCAGAAAATCACTTGAAATCAAGTTAAAACGCTGTCCTTGGACTGCTGCACATATGCTCCCTGTGACACATGCATGACAGAAACAGACACCGTGTGTTAGTATGGCATTACAGTTTTAGACTCCACCCACAAAAATTAATAACATTATTCGAATAAGAGTGATGTAGGATGCTGACACACTTAAGCCCTTATGTTCTTGGACTTGTGTCCTCCAGTGCATGAGAGAACTCGAAATCCCAGAATTTTTCTTATTTCCTGTAAAGCCACACTGGGAAAGTAGTAGAATATAAGTAATGGCAGGCTGGCAGGCTTTGGGCCATGAATAGCTGAACAGTAGAGCCATGTTTTATATTTTTACATGCTCTTATCTGTTCTGTTCTGTTAGTGGTACTAGTTGGCTTCCATGGGTTTGCACAAGCATAATTTAGAACAGATTTGGGCCACACTATTTATATTTGTGCAGATTGCTTCATGTTTGTGAAACAATTATTTCCTGTGGATCTGTAGCATTGTCCAGTGTTGTGAAATGCTTTCATATGTATATATGACTGGTTAAAACATGAAATGTGTTTTGAAGCAACATGACAAAGAACAGTAAAATCTGTGCAGTAACTGAGCTTTACTTGGCTGTCCATTTAATGTCCAATTAATGCGGTTACTGTGCTCTGAAGTCTCTCCAAGACTGAATGAGACATGCTGTGGCCTTGTAAAAGACGCACTTTTTCCCTGAATTTTCTAGAGATTTCTGTTACAGATGCTACAATGACATGAGGACAGTGTAATCTGTATCTTTAGTAGCAGTAACAATGCATGGTGTGAAGTATATCCCCAAAATCTGAAGGTGTGAATTCTAACCCATCAGCGAGCTGTGTGAGAATTCTATACAGTAAAACCTAATTCTGTGCTGAAGAGGAACACTGTGAACACCCAGCATAAAATAGAAGATGTTCTGTTTCTCTACTGCACTATCTTGAGCCAAACTTGGGATCTAAAAGCCAAGTGAGGTTCTTTCATCACCAGTCATAAAGATGCTGTAAGTCAGATTGTCCCCTCAGGCTGTATTTTGACAATGTAGTAAATTGAGCTTTGGGAACTTTCTACCAGATCGAGAACTCTGTCACCTCAAAATGCAAAGCACGGATCCATTATAAATTCGCTGATGCAGTTTTTAAAATATATTTTGATGTGTTGACTTTAAGCAGCAAGTGCTTTGCCTTCTCTGATACCTTTTGTTCCCTGTTGCTGACATTAACACATGTAAGGGCTGGCAGAAATGTGATCTCATGCCCTCACATGATCCAGGTGAAATCTGTACTGTGGAGTTACCCATTAGTGCAGTCTGTTAAAGTTTCAATGATAAAGCACCATCAACTCAGTTACTTCCCGGCATTTTATTGTCTTTCAGTTCTTCCCTAGTACTGGAAGGTGGCACGGGCATCAGGAAGTACAAAATGTGATCTATCTTACAAATAGAATCAGAAAATGTCTTGGATTTTTTACATGTGTATCAACACTTCCAATCCAGTGAACTGTGTTGAGAAAAGTTAAAAAAGCTAAGTCTTGTTTCTTGCACAAAATGAAGACAGAGTGCTACAGGAAGAGTACATGGGCTAATGCCTTTTTGCCTAAACTCTAGACAAACTAATGAACAGGCAAAGCTTCAGAGTTTTGATTTGAGGATGAGTTTGACCAGTGTTAAAATTTGTCTAAAATTCCTATTGTTTTCTTCTGCCTTCCTCCCCTTTGCTTTTCTGCGTTGTGTGATGAATGTATGATGTCCACATCTTGTGACTGTAGCTTTGTGTATAAAGCCACACTGGCACAATGAATGTCTTTACTAAATTATATTGCAGAATTCTTCCCAGGAGTTTGCAGTTTGGAAAGGCAGAGCTGCTTGCAAAATCTTCAGTTTCAGAAATGTTCTATACTTGAATGTATGTGGTTTCCTTCACCTTGGTGGGCCAAGATGGTTCTTGATCTGAGGATCTTGGTCTCCTTGGAAAGAAGAATAGAGGAAGAGTAGGGAAGAACTCTATAGTGAGACTTTTGATACTGCTGTGTTTAAAACATTGTTTCCTGGAGTTTTGAGAAGTTTTCAATTTGTTTTCCTTTCCTCTCTGACCTAATTAATTTTCAGGGATACCTCAGGGATGTAATTTATAAGACAAATGAATTACATTAAAAGTTGCTGTCATGGTACAAACCTCCTAGCTTATGGTAAATTTAATAAATTCCTATATTTTTTCCACAATATAAACAGTGATCTAACAGTGACAGTCTGTTTTCTTTTTTTTTTTTTTTAATTTTGGATGCATAATATCTTATTGTCAGTATTGAAAATATTAAAAAACATGGAAATTAAAAGCAGAAACATTCCTATAATTCAGCTGTGGTTAGAAAAAACCTTCTGAAGTGGCACTAGCAGAGAGGTAGGGCTCTTTGTTTCAACTTTTTTGTCTTTAAAAATAGATTTATGTAGAAAAGAATCAAATAATAACTAGTATACAAGTCTACTCAACAATTTTCAATTTACTGTAAAATAAAAACATTCACCCTCAAGGAAGGATTTTTAGGAAGGAAAAGCACATACCACTGGCATTGCTCTGTTCAGGACTGTCCCAACTGCACTGTTTGTATTAGTGAAGCTGCTTAACCTTTTGAAGCCCTTGGATCTTTGTACTATCTTTTCGTGAAATCTTTTTTTAATATCCATGCAACCCACTGACTTCAGCAAGATAGTACACACATTAAAACATTTACCTTGGGCTTCCAAGGCTGTGCATTTTTTTCTGAAACATTAAGGAGACATGAGGGATAACTTCTGCTCCTGGTAAAAGCAGTAGGCATTTCGAGAGCAGGAGCAAGCTTGCTGTAAATTCAGGCCAAAATACAAGTTTGGAATTTATTTGGATTCCAAAATTTTCCAGTAGCATTGCAGTTAGATCCTTATTGCTGAAGTTGGATAGTGACACTGACTGTCCTTTTCCATAGAGAATGAAATGCAGAAAATACTTTAAATGGGGATAAAACAGTGTGGTGCATCTTTAACAATTTTTGTTTTGATTAGATGGAATAATCCAAGGAAGAGAATTTGGTTTGTAAAAATGTACTAAACATAGCAGAACATCCCAACATCACTTCAGCAGAATATCCAAGCCTGTGTTTAAATAAAGCTTAGCTTGTGCTCCAGTGCCTCTGCCTGGCACGGGCTTTCTGACCTGACCACGGCCAGGTCCCAGCAGCTCACCCACACCCTGAGCAGGATCTGGGGAGGATCTTTTGGTAACTGTGAGGAATTGCCTGGGAAATTTGCCTCAGGAGATGATAGCAGGGAAAGGATGTTGTGCAGGGAAGGTATTTTGAAACACTGGATGCACTTTTTTTAGTTTTCTATTTCTATCCTGTGTCTCCAGCTTTTCTAAAGGAATCCTAAGTAATTTCAAAACAAAATTACTTCACTAGCTGTTTTCTGGCCCTCATGAATATAACGAAGCCTGACACTCTCTCTGTCTTGCTTTTTCTTAAGGTGCTTAACAGTCTTACGGCATTTTAAAAATCTTCCTTTAGTTAAAGATAAGATTCAGGAGCAAATATAAAATAACTATTTATTATAGGTCTGCCCTAACTCTGCCTTTTTTTTTTTTTTTATGATAAGGTATTTTCTTTTCTTCACACAGATTATAGCTAACACAGTGCTATCCCACAGTCCCCAGCTTCAGTTTTAAAATGGATCAAGTTTGGGTTCTGACATAATTGGCAGAGTACCATCGTTTCTCTACCCCTCCCTCAATCTGGGCCATAATTGTGGATATCCTGTGGACTGCAGCCCAGAGACTGCCAGTACTGGGAGCATACGGAAGGCAAGAGATGATGGCAATAGCTTTGTAGCTTGACCTGACATTTGCATTGTTTCTCAGTCGCTCAGTGTGATGAGGGGAGCAGAGGGTTTGGCATGAACTGTAAGAAACTGGCTGTGATTTGGAGGAGCAGTCTCCCCTACCTGGCTCAGATGTTATTAGTAGGTGGTGTTTGCACTTCAAAAAAAAAAAAAAACACAAAGAAGGGGTATTTTAAATAAAGAGAATGAAAGCAAATAGATAGAGAAAGTCATATTCTAGGTAATTCCACTGTTTGCAATGAAGTTGCATTGGGGATAGATATTGACCCCATAAAATCCCTGGGTCACAGACAGCCTTATGACAGACCCTGATAGCTTTGTGAAGACAGATTATGTCAAGCCCTCAAATTTGGAAACATAGCAATTCCTCTGTAGTAAGATTGCAAATGAACACCCATTTGGAGATTGCCAACATTATCACAGTTTGTCAGGGTGATCTCACAGCCCACAAAGCGCCGTAAGAAATTGCTTTACAAGTTCTGAAAGATTAGAGCGTTGAAGTATGTGACACTGGAATGATGCTTTGATGCCTGGCTTTGTCAGTCAGCCAGACAAATAAATAATATCCAGTGTTTTTATTAGTGTAAAGCATAACAGGTAATGAAAATGTATGGAGAGACACTTTCTTGTTGCAGCTACACAGAGCACAGAAACGTAGGCTAAGAGAAAACGGGATGTGTGAATGCCAAATCCTTCAAACAGGCAGCTGTGTATCTGTGTGGGTCAGTAACTGCAGCCCAACACTTACTGCTATTTCAGCAGGTAGTAGTTCAAAGCATTAAAATTATTACATAGCTAAATGAAGTAGCAGAAATATTTGTCAGTCTTGGATTTTGGTCATCTAGTGAAACATGAAAACATATATTCTGGTAAAATAAGGATGGAGTGTTAAGGGCCTCGGCTGCAGAACCCATGGGTTCCTCTCATGAGTTGTGAGAGAAAGCAATGTAGGTGTACACGTAGGAAGTGACATGGAATTAAACAGTACAAGAGTACAAAATCCAGCATTTCTTCGCAGCCTGGAATTATGGAAAAGCTTTTGGGTAATATGGCATGCTCAGATTTTTGTTAAGAGTTTCAAGTCTCTTAAAACTTAAGAGATCAATGTGAGAACAGTCTGCAAGCATGAAATTGGTGTTTGGGACTTTCTGTAACCACTGAACTTTGCAGGGTACCCTTTTCCATATTCCTTTCACATTCAGCCCAGATTTCCACAAAGGATGCCTAGTCTGAAAACCATTTGTGGAGCCTCAGATGAAAGCCTTTTACCCTGGTAAACAGTTGCAAACGAGGTAAATTTGTTAATCTTTGTGCTCTGATACAAAATATTAGTAGGCTTTGTATGTATCAGTATTCCTCCAAAGATTAGCCACGGTTCTGCTTTATGTCCATTTTCAACGTTTAAACTTCGTGGAACAGCAGGTCTAAGATGTACATTTGTTGCACTCTTTCATTCCTACAGAGCCATGAGTTGTAGAAATGCCAGATCAGCTACAAACTTCTGCATCTCTGATCCACCTGTAGTTAGAAGACCACCATCTGTGGTTCTCTCTTACCTGTAGAGCAAATCATAATTTGTCCTTGACCCTGAAGAGCTTTTGCCCCTATTTCTCCACCCTTAAGGACAGCAGAGTACTCACAGGTATCCAGGCATTAGTTAATGATTGCTTACACAAACCTGGAGAAGCTTGGATGAAAGACCTGGTGTAAGGGCACAGAATTATTATGACTATTATTAACTGAATTCCTAAACCTAGACAATGTATTTGCACATGTAAGTAATTATGATGCACTTCAAGGCATTCTGTTTGTAATGCTTTGTAATGCTTTGCTCTCCATTTCCTACAAATCAAATTACTCAGGGATAGATTTGATTTCCACATCATTTTGAAAATATTTTCTTTTTCTTTTTTTAATTTCCTTTGTATTAATTTTTTTCAAAGTTCAAAACACAACCAACTGTGACTAAATGCATAAACCCAAACAAAAACCCCCTAAAGTATAACAAAATTAAAGACAGCCTAAGATGATATGCAGCAAACAATGTAAATCATACCTAACAAACATGGTTGTAATAATATACCTTATCCATGTCTGATCCACTAATAACAAATACTTATTCAGAGAACAAATAACTCATTCTTCTTCTCAGAGAGAGAGAGGCAAGACCCAAATTCAAATTATATCTTACAGTCTAAACAAATATGAAAAACCTGCCAAATCTTCTTATAGAAATCCCAACAGTCTTGTGTTTTCTTGGTATCTTTTGGGAATGAGGAGATTGGGAGGAGGGGAAAGAAAGGCCAGCTTTTACTGGAAATGTGTGTCCTGATCCTGTAGCTATTCCCTGAGAATTCCTTGCTGTCTGCTGTTGAAAGGTTTCTGTTGTGGGTACTGGATTCAAATCAAAACCTGAAAGCACAGCCTAGGGTTATTTTTAATAATTAGGGATTTTCCCCTCCCTTATAAGAAGTTTCTTCAGAGTGTTGACTTGACAAACAGATTACAAGTGATAACTCTGGTCGGTTTATAAAGTTTGTTACAAGAATAAAGACTTATTAGAAATTAATGAATGCTTTCCTTTCTCCATCATGTCAAAATAGGTTTTTGACATCTTCACGTTTCCTTTCTGGTTACATAAACAATTATTGTTTGCTTAACAGAATCCTCTTTGTCCTACGCTGTGGGTGTGTCACCATCTTCCCTCATCCCTGCACCCTTCCCTGTCGTGGAGTCAGTCCAGTTCAGTCTAGTTCTGGGCCACGAGTTGCCATCAGTGTGGTAATTGGCTCAGCTGCTTCCCAAAGCAGGAAAAGGCAGATGTTCAGGTATCTCCAAGCTGTAGCACACCTTACGTACCACACATCCCATGTTTGTCATTTGTGACCAGGTCCTGACTCAGCTGGCTGCAGTGCCAACTTTGACACTTGCCCCTGTGCGAGGAGCTCTGGCCTCGCTGCCTGCTGGTGAGAACTCATGTCTCATGATGTTTAAACAAACTGAGAAGTATTTGCCCTCTCATGTTAGAACACTTTGGATGGAAAGATGTTGCCTACCTCATGCCTCTTCTGTTGCCCTTGTTGCGCCTCATGCTCCTTGATCCTCCTCTATGGGCTGTGGGCTTTGTGTGGAAAAGAAACTCAGTCCTTTGCCTGTCTGTGCTGGTGAAATCACAGCCTGGCAGAGCTCTGTGCTGGGAGGTGTAGCAGGGTGCCTCTGTAGGGTGTTTTTATTTTGCCTTGCGGCCTCTTGTCATTCAGCAGCCCCCTCAACTCCTTGCTCCTCTCCCACTGTCCCCACATTTCTGCTGGTCTACCCGAAATGCCCCAGTGCTGCCACTTGCCTGGGGTAGTCCTGCAGGGCCAGTCTCTTTTCCTGAAAGGTTATGGTCATGAATTTTGCAGCTTCCAGGTGATGCTTCTAGTCACTATTATTGCTTGAAGTGTAAAAGGTGCCATTGGCTGAGTCCAGGCTGCCTCTTGCAAAGACTCAATGTCTAATACATACAGGTAATGTGTGTGCTTATCAGAAACAAATGGGAGATGAGTAGGACCACGAGAGAGATGTAAGGTAAGGAACCATTTTTAGAGCCTCTCATATTGTGTTTTGCATCATGAACTTCAGTTTAAATTCTATCCACAACAGTTTGCATTGAAAACCAAAGCCATAGAAATTTCTCAACATTATAGCTGAGAAACATGTCTTAAAAATGTGAGCCAAGCATAGCTGGTACAGTATCATGTCCCAGTGTGTGAGATCCCAGATTACTGCCACTTAAGTTGTTTTGGTTTTTTGATTGAGGAATACCCAATTCACAATCATGACTTCCAGCAAAGATGCTTTCCTCCCAGACCAAAACTATGAACCTTCTTAGCTGGAACATAAAATGTAAGAGAGAAATGGCTCTCCTGGCTGCAGAAACAGAGATCCCAGTTGCAGATACAGACCAATCCCCTAGCGATGGGCTAACAGCATTCGCTGCCTTTTGCATACCAGAGAGAAAATCTTAATGCACTTTGTGTGTATTCTCTTTGAGAGTCTTATTAAATGTCAGATACTAGGCCTTTTTTTCCCTCTGCATCTGTATAAAGTCCTGTCAGGGGAAAGAAGGGTTTGGGGAAAGGGAGGATGTTTATAGAACATGTTCTGAGTGGCTATGTAGGGCAAATTGACTTCTGTTGTAGATGGACTTAGAAAGGAAATGGGGTAACAGGAGAAATAATGTATAGGCAGAACCTTAAAGGTCAGAATTAGATTATATTCTTTCTTTTCATAGTAAAGTTGTCTGCTTTGTGAAGCAATGTCCTAGGTATTTAGTCTGTAATATTTTCATAAGAATGTGTTTCTATTTCCAAAGAGACAAAGAGCCCAGAACACAGTTTAGGGATTGGACAGAATGTGTATCAGTTACATCTGTGTAACTGTTCTTTGAACTGAAATGAAAATTAAATTTATGATACTGGTATCAGTCTTTGATTGAGAGACACGAAGCTATAGAATTAAGCTTATAGTGCCTGTCATTTAGTTGGGCTCTGCTTTAGTCAAGTTGCCAAACTGTCAGAGAAAATCAGGCTTCTGAACTAACCTTTTAACCTCTTATTTCTAGCACTGCAGCACATCACTGCACTGCCCTGTAGCACGAGAACTACTCAAAGTATTGGTCAGAACTTGAACTGGTGGTGTGCTGGTCCAGAGCTGCATTTTGTCTCCTTCAGTTAATCTTTCCAGATGAAGATTGTAATTTAAATGTCTCTTGAGATCTAGTGTTTTGTTTGTGTTTGCATCTCTCTCAACCTGTCCATGATTATGTTGTTTAAGTGGGTTTGGATTTTAACCTGGTTGCATCTTCTCTTTAAAAGTTCCATTAGTTTAATCAGTGTGAAGATGGTGTCTCTGCTAGAGCCCCACATGGTTTTTCATTTGTGTCTGCTTTTTGAATCCTGCCAGGGAAGAAGTGGCATGAGGTTTGTTCAAGGAGGCTGCATTCATTTTCAGTAGACATGTCTCTTGTTGCACTATGATAGCATGGACTGGTTAAGGTTGTGTGTATTCTGCGAGAGATGAACTGCAATTTCTTCTAGCACAAGATCAATGGTGTAGTCCGTGTAAGTAGGAAGGGTTTGCTTATGTGTTGGAAGATTGTGGTGAGGTCTTGAGATACAAGACCTCCTCTACAGCACAGCCCAGATAGTGCGTTGTCCCCAGAGGGTGACAACAGCAGATGTTTGTGAATGGCAAGACTAAGTCTGCAATATGATCAGGAAAATCATTCTCAGCAGAAATTTCACTTCATTGTGCTGAAGGGAAGTGAAGCTCCATTTATTGATACAACTGAAGAGTTTTGCACTCTGTCGTGTTACAGAGAGAGAAGAAAAGCAAAACAGCTTCCACTTGGCATGTTATCAGTGCAACCACCAGTTATAGGAAATTCAGTCATGCACAATGCCTTCACACCAGGGAAAGTAAACTTCTGTAATAACATAGCATAGTCATCAAACTCTCTGCATGCACATCTAATCTGTGCAACCATTTCCTGGGTTATGGTCCAGTATGAATACAAGTATACATTATTGCTTCCCATGATCATGCCAGTGGTCAGCACAAATAGACATAGAAAGTCCTGGGAAGGCATCAAAACAAACAGGCACATGTTCGTCATCTCTCTGTGCAGTTACCATGTATCAAAAGCACAGACAGACAATACATCATATGTGAGGGGGAAAAAAATAGACTGCACCCCATGCAGCCATCACACCTTGAAAACAGGCATAAAATGTTAAGTCAATATGAATACACAGCTCCTAACAGCATAATAGAATAGATCACACCACAGCCAGGTACATCTGTTGTCAGCACTAACCATTATCATTAGCTTAAAACACTTAAAATCACTGAGCTTCTTCAGGTCTGGGGACAGATTATAGCAGGAAGAATCTGCTAAATAGATTTAGCAATGTAGCAAGCAGGGACCTTGACTACATTAAAACGATACATTTTGCATCTCAAAGGCTGTAGGCTGTTTTCAGAGGAACAGTCTGAATGAAGAATGACACTAACACTGGATAGCAATTTCTTTATCACTGTTTAAATACGGAGCTTGAAACCCTTGGACAAACAACTGTGCCAAACTGGAAAACAATTCGCCCGTGAAAAATCAGGCTTGCCTTGTATGGCAAGTCATCAACCATCCCGTGTTCTTGTCAGGCTTCTGCATAGGCTGCAAAGATCTAACTGTGACTGGACTTCAGACTGTGTGGCTGACAAAAAGAATAAATCTCTCTTCTGTAGGAAAAGAAACAGAAGAAATAGGATACTTCTCCCTGTCTCTGTATGTTTACATGCTGGTATCTGACTGCTGTGAAATGTGAGATATGGCTTCTTGCAGAGACCGTCAAGTCATGAAAGCTTCAGAGGAGGTTTCAAAAGCAAACAAACAAAAAAGCAGTTTGATATACATGCAGCAATGACTGCTAAGGTGCTATGCTGCTTCTTGTTTAAAATTTGCTCTGAAGGAGCTGATGAAGAAGGTATGTGAGTGGTTCAGTGCCTGTCTCTTTAAAAGAAGTGGAAGTGGAGATAGGGCATAATGACCATGATAGAAATAAATATATGAAATACTAGTTTTGATAAAAAATGTCTGAAAGATGCAAAAGAGAAAAAAAAAGGCATTTGTGTCTCGCACATTAGATAAGAACAGGTCCAAAGGAATAGATAAAGGTTTAGCCTGTATTCTCATTGTCAGAAAATTGTTGGAACTTTATAAATGGCTGTGAAGGACAAATACCTCTGGTAGAACTTCAGTATGTAGTTCCATATATCCTCACCCAGACTCAGAGTTCTTCAAGAACACTCCAGCTCTTAAGAGAAAAAGCAATAGCAAGAACGCATAGGTTTTCAATCAAGCTCACTCTTTTTTGTATCTTCAACAGAGATCTAAGATCCCATCTTCCACACTGTCATCTTTTCCATATCTCCCTCCATTCTGTCTCATGACACAAATTTCTGAGGCATTAAGGCTAACAGGAGATGTGTGTTTCCCGACAACTGAGTAGGCTGGGTGTGTGGAACTTCCTTTACCATTCCGATGAGGTGAAGTGTCTTTGTTTTCACCACCTTGACCTGCAGTTTGTTAAGCTGTTTTTCCTGTGTCTGAAAGGCCACATAATCTTCCCTTGCAAGGTCCTGAGAATGCCTCCTGGGAAGGGAATCCTTGACTTTGGAGTACCGACATAACCTGCACACAATGTATAGAGGTCCTCAGAAAACTGCTGTCAACAGCCATGATTCTCTGGCACACTGAGTCTCTCTGTGCTAAAGGACAATCTGTCATTTTCTTGGGAGGCAGTCTGAACCCGTGCAGTTAATTCCCTGAGGAACGGGTGGTTAGTGTATACCTTCCCACTCCCTGCTTCCCATAGGAAGTGTATTTCCATTATCATGTCTTCTTAAATATAAATACAGGGCATCAAGCACATAAAAACAAAACAGGAAACCATATTGCACCCAATTCTGTCTCTGGAGAAAGGAAAGAGTAATTCATGATAGTTATGTTGGATGGCATTCTCAAAACAGTATCTGGATGGTGCTCTGGTAGCAGGGTCATGGTCAGGGAATCAGGATCAGAGTAGGATAGGTGATTATCCTGGCAGTTGGGAAGGACAGCCTATGACAAGAAATAACTCATGGTAAATGCCTGTTCATTCAGCCCCAGAATGGGGATAGGTGGGATATAATCATTTTAAGAAAAAACAACTAATAAAGTTGCCAAGAACAGATATTTTATAATCTGTGCTAAATCTCTGCTGGAAAACATGAACAGCAATGAAACTGAGAAGACACTAAAAGAAATTCGGGGCAAAGTGCCAGACGCCCAGACGGAAGCAGAATGTGGACCAAAAAGCTTGCGACAATTGGGTAATTATGGTTTATGAATTTCAGCTTTAATCTGTAGTTCAGTGAGTCCTGATTAAATATCTGTTAAACACAATTAAAGTTTGTTTTTGTATTTCACCGTCTTGATCAGAATAATTAGAGACTGCGTGTTTCATGTCAAAAGTAGCAAGAGGAATTTTAGTGAATGAACATCGTTTTTAAAAGCCATTTGTAGCACCAGCTGTTGGCATTATTTTATATTTTAGTGTTATCAGCATAAAGATGGGTCCTCTCAATGCTGAATGCTTTCCAGCAGGGCTAAGATTCCGGGAAAGGCGTGATACAGTAGGAAGTGTGCCGGGCCATGGGGCTGTGCAGAGAGCCTGGGGTGGGACTCTCTGGCTACAACGTGAGACTGTGCACTTCAGTGGTGGAGGGTGAGAAGTGCTGTGAACAGGTCATGTAGCGCCCAGCCTGTGCTTCTGTGCCAAAGATGTTTGAGATAGCAAGTGCGATGAGTGATAGGAAGGATCATTGGAAAGGGCACGGATCTGATGAGCTGCATTTGGATTCTCTCATCGCAGTGTCTTATCAGAAGCTTCGGGTGTCCCAAGGGTTAGGTGTTAGAGTGTTAGCCCAGAATGATAATTGTGGTAGCGTTACAAGTGCTCTTGGGAAGGAACCCTTAAACTGTGCTGGTGGTGCCTTAGCAAAGGCAACAGGCTGCAGTGATGGCCCTATGCAGTTACTGAAAAGGATGGGTTTGCCCGTGCCAGCTGCTGCAAGGACTACGTGTGCTCGTCTTCATCAGAAGCACTTTTATTTGACTGAGGAGAGGGGATAAAGCCTACTCTCAGAAGAATAGGAAGTAAACAGTGTCGTGGAGAAAAAGCAGGATAGTTTTAAATAAAGGGAAGGCACACTGAGATATAGAGTTCCATCTATGGAAGCTGGGTTTTTTTCAAGAACCTGAAATGTATCTGAATGTCACCTGAATGTAGTTAGGGTGTATAAATAAATCCTGGGAGGGGGGGAGTGTGCACGGGTATATGGCTGACCTGGTTTTAGCCTTCATCTGTCTCTTATACCAGCAGAAATGAATCTTCAGTTGCACACAGTGGTGCCTGAGGAGGGGGAATAAATCTCAAATATCATAAGCTAAAAATTGAAAATACCTACTAAAGAGACTTGAAAGACAGCACCAGCTTCTCCTCTTGAGAATGTGTTTTGCTGCTGCCCTATGTTTAGTTTACTTCAAATTATATAGTTCCTTTAGCCTTTTCAGTTTCAGCATCTTTGCTGAGTGTCAAAAGAAGGAGACATGCAAGTGTCCAACGTGCGGGAGACAGTCTTCAAGCACAGGACTGAGACCACAGTCCGACTGGGTAGTCATCCATTAGAAACAGCTCTCAGTCACCGGTGGCCGTGTGGAAGGTCTGTGCGGCTCATTATCATCCTGCAGAACCACTTCATTTGCTGGCAGCTTAATGATTCAGTAAGAGAGTTGTTCAATAAGCACAACCCAAAACTCAAGAAAGGTATTAGCTTATCTGTAGTTTCTCTTTTTTTTTTTTTTTTTTTTTAACACTGGTCAGTTTCTTTGTGCTGCTTTACCTCCCTTTCCAGCTAAGAGGGGAAAAATAGTGCCAGAGAAAACAGAATTTCTAAATTAGCCTCCCAATAAAACTATAGATCTATTAATTCCTAAGTGAAATCAAGGTTAATGGTGAAAGAGTTGAACAGAACTTAAAAATCAAAGATACTTTGGAAGACAACATCAAAGGCATATCAAAATATGGTGGTCTTTTTATAAGCTGCAAGCCCTGAAGAGATGGTGCCCCTAATAGAGCTGAGGGAGAAAGGATCAAAGCGATGATCACATGAGTCTTTAAAGTAGAAAGAATATGTGGAGTGAATCTATGAAGAGACAGGTTTTGGATGAAACTTGCATAGCACTGGGATCGTTTATCATGTCTTGAAGCCCGGGTACAGAACAAATGATCGGATTTCACCAGGGAAGGAGGGAAAGGATATTCGATTCAGAAAAGGAAAACTAAGCGAGTGTCTATCTGTGGAATAACAATGTCGATGTTGAAATGTGTGTATACTTACATATATGTAGATAAACAAATACATTTTTGAAACTTGTATTTTATGAATATTAGCTATACGCACTTTCTTTAGGAGGAATATATTCCAGTGAAACAAATTATATCAGTGGTATTTGGTTGAGTGTATGATTTTTTATTTTTACTTCATAAAGTTATAAGGAGAGGAGAAAGAGAGTTAGAGCTTTTCTGTTATCTTCTGTTTCATTTCTGAATTACTCTGATTTTCCCTTGGAACCAGCTGCTTAAGTATATCTCATCAAATGGCTGAGCTTGTCCAAATCCACTACCCTTATGTCTGAGATTAAAAAAAAAACAGGACAGTGTGTAGGTCTTAATACGAGTTGCTTTATCTGGGGGTGGGGAAATGGAAATACTGATTTGTAATTCAGCAAGTGTAGGCCTTTCACAAAGTATATACAAGCCCAGTTCAAAAAAAAAAAAAAAAAAAAGAGCTATTTGTTCTTTTGGCAAAGGTGTGCGTAGTTCTTCCACAGTTTTATACTATGCCTGAGGGTCATTCCTCTTTTAAAGAAGCGCTGACAGCTGTGATGAATGGCATTACCTGGGAAGAGGGAATATCTAGATGTTTAAACAGATCAAGTTTCTTCTTATAGAAGAATAAACATTAGGTCACAAATCTGGCTGTTCTACTTTCATGGACAATCAGGATCAATTCTACGCTACTTAAATGTGAACTGGGAAGGCTTAAGTATAGCTGCGTGCTGACATTAACAGAGGAGGGTAGTTCATAACCTGTGTACATTGTCACAGCTCTCCTTTTACATGAAGTCATGGATGAGTGCCATGTGCCCACGTTGAGTTGCCTCCTTGTCAGCAGGCGAGATTGCCCGTCCATCACTATTATCTACAACGAGGCTCATTACCTGCCAGCCAGTAAACATCTCACTCTTACCATCTGCAGTGAATTACAAAGTGACTGGAGGAATCAGGATCAGTTTGCCTTGCAGAATGATTGTCAAGTTCATTTTCATCTTTGGAGGCCCTTTGGAAATGGGAAACGTGGTGACTGGGATGAGAAAAAAGATGATGTCCATTACCTTCAGCCGTACAAGCTGACTGATGCTATTCTTACATGCCTTCAAATTTTCACAGCTTGCAGGTGAAATAATTTCTTTTATTCTTGTCTGGCTGTATCATTTGTGATAAATAGTGGTGCCATTTTCACATGAGTGGACAACATGTTCTCTTATTCAGGAAAGAGTTTTTTAAAATAAAAACATTAATAGTGCTTAGTACAAAGATATCTCCCATTGACAAAGTTCATGTCCAGCCCATCAGTGATGCATTCAGAAAGGAGGATAGTGTATTATAGTAATTTTTGCTGTTAGCATTTTGCCAGTCAGTGAGGTTTTTTTAAAGCCTCCAGGTAGGTTGACAATGATTGTAAACCTTGATGTCACTGCCTGGGCATACAGTGAATTCTGAGCATCTGCCTTAGGGAAGACAGAATCTATTTTGTATGGCTGTTAAAGGAAACCATAAAATAAGTGGGGTATATCAAGAATCTGTCAATACATTCTTGGTATAGGGTCTATTGCTAATGTACAACTAGATTAGACATCCTGCTGTTGGTAGTGGGAAGGCAGACAGAGGAACAGGAGTGTAAGAAACAAAGGGCATTCTAGTGTCTCTTGCCTTTGGCTTGCAGGACACACCAGCATAGTGCAGAACCTGGCCCTGGGCTTGGGTGTCTGGCCTTTCTCTTTGGCCTGTCTCTCTCAGCAAAATGCAGAGTTAAAAAAAAAAAAAATTAAAAAATAGATTGATATGTGTTCGGTATGTCAGCCAATGGCCACATGTGCAGTGAGGAAATTTTCTCTGAGAGCTCCCAGAGCTCATAATCATTGTGCAAGACATAATTATACTCTTTAGAAATCCAGATCGGTCCACAGTAAGGGGAGGATGGGAGGGAACGTTACAGACGGATTTTAACAAGTGTATGTGTCTCCTTTCTGCAACAATTTTGGTCTTAAGTGCACTTGGCTAAATTCTCGTTCTCCCCCGGGAGGGTTACTGGAGGGATTTCCAGGCTTTTCTGTCTGCCTGCAGCAGGCTCATGGGGAGCAAACACGCTGACTACCATTCTTTGCACCTGCTTCAGAGAGGGGCAGCGTGCACTCCCAGATGCTTGCCTCAGGGTGCCAGCAGGAATGGGGGAATAGGAGGAGGCTGGCATTGCTCTTCAACAGACAGTCATCCCCCCTGGGAGTCCAGAGATGCCAGTGGGCATGATGCACCCAGGACTTTTGAGCTGAGCAAGTGCTAATGACAGTGTTTTACCTGATCCCAGTCAGATAAATAAAAAGGTTCAGAGAAGAAAGCTCTCCTGAATCCTTTCTTCACTCTCATAATGCTTCAGGAATAGCTGGTATTTAGCTCGCTGTAGGAGAAGAGCTTTGTGCTGGTTTTTAGAGAGAAAAACCAAATTAAACTGGAGAGCAACTCTGATTTCTGACTGGGTTTAACCATTTGCTTATCTGAACTAATAATTGGTTTTAGGCTTTGTCCTTTTTTTAATTTTATTTTTTGTTGGAGAACCTATTTAGATCCTTTGAATTGTAAACATCATTTGCTAAAGGAAGCAATTTCCTGAACAGTGATTTTTCCTGTAAAACAGGAATTCAGAATGGCCTGCCATCCCGAATTTTGGTAATGGCCAGACATCTGACTGACTGGGCATTTTTCTTAATTCTTAAGATTTGCTGTATTTTGAAACTGGAGCAAATGTTTGTAATGAAGTAAATGAACAATGCTAACGAAAACGAACAATACTTTCTGAACTCGTGAAGTAAATGGAAATTTTGCCTTGGGCAAATAATGTCTGGAGCTTCACAAACACCCTCACTTCATACAGAAAAGAAATAGATTGCAGTTATTTCTGTAGCATACAGGGATGCTCTGATACCTAGAACCAGGCAGTGGATTGCTCCATGATGGACAGTGTAGCCTCTCTGGATCATACCTTGATATTCAGGATGAGAGGTGGATGTCAGCCCTTACAGCAGTGTTCTCTGTGTTGCATTTGGCAACACATGCATACTGTTGTCACTTTTCCCATTTACAGAAACTCTGCAATGGAGGGATCTAATTGTTAGATGCCAGATTATCAAAAGCATTTAATGTTTAAAGATGTCACTGATTGCCTGAAGGTACTTTCAAGTGTACATTAGCAGGTTAGGGTCGTTCCTTTGGCACTGGATGCCTTTTAAAATTCTGGTTGCTGCCTGCTGTTATGTTTGATTATAAAAATTTATCTAAAGATCTTTGTTGCCATCTCCAAGGCTTGCCAGCTCGCCCACCCGAGTTGTGAGTGCCCTCTAGGCTTCTCCTGTATGAAGCATGTGAGGGCATGATACAGCCCCACTCTGCTTCTCTCAAAGTACCAAGAAGCATGTAAGTATTGAGAAGAGGGTGTAAATAAGAGGAAACTAGAAAAATAGGAAATTTCAACCGACTTTGCAAAGGGTAGAGAAAGCCTGTACAATGAGGATTGCACTGAAAGCCACAGTGTTGTCACTGTGCTGTGCTCGCTGAGCAGGGATGAGATGGATTTGAAGGATGGCATGCTTGGTGTGAGCTTCACATTCACACTGAAATACTGAGCAGACAAATCAGCTGCAATGTGAACTTGAGCCATTCAACAGTCGGCATAGCTTGGCTAGATAAACAGCCTCTCAGAAGAGGATACCTACGTCACCAGTCCAGGCATAGAGAAAAGCTCTCCTTTATGCTGTGTTTTGACTATTACGTGCTTCCAAATGGTGCATTTAGTGACACTGATAGAGAAAAGATGGCTCTAAGTATCAAGCAAGAAGGAAATGATAAAACACCAAGCTGTTGAAATAGCATATCGACTAGCCAAAAGAATGTCTGGCCACATTTTTAGATGTTGTAAAATCAGTATGATTATTTAGATCTGAGTTGAAACATGCTAAGTTATACTTGCAAAATATCCAGCCCTTTGTCTGTGATAAGTCATGAAAGTAAGAGCTTTATCCCTGTGTGTGGTTAAGTATTTCTATAGGGGTGTTGATGTTCTAAAATTTCAAACACAGATTTTTAAACCAAATTAAATGGAAATGTCGCTCCTTGTAACAAGTCTCATTCTTTGGGGATTTTGAATCATAAAACATCTAAAGAAAAACCTGAGACAAACCTGAATCTACAAATTGCACAGCCACAGATACCTTTACTTTAGTGAATGAGGCAGAAAATGTAGACATTTTCCACCAAAGTAGCTATGTCAAATAGCAATAGAATAATTGCAGTTACACAAGGAGGAATTCAACACACTTGACATTTTGCAAGAATTTGGGAGTTTTCATAATTTGGAAAGTTTTAGAAGTACTTTAGACGGCACACTGTAAGAAATATTTAAAAGATGAAATAACATACCATGATTTCATATATGTCTCTTTTGTTTACTGGTATTTTCCAGAACTTCCCATAAAAAAATGTTACCTTAATAGAGAAATTCCCACCAAGTTCACTGTGCCTTATATCAGATTAACGGCAATTCAGGACCCCTAAAAATAGCAAGAAATAGGTTTTGGGAACCTTTTAATTGAAAAAGTACAGGTTACAACTTTTTTAATTACATTTTTTCCTAGACTTTGACAGAGTTAGTTTAGTTGTCTGACAATTGCCAATGCAAGTTTTTCAGGGAGACATTAAGGAGATCTGTACAAAGTGTGTGGCAGAATGAATTACAAAATGAGACATATGTGGGATTTTAGCTAGTAAAACACCTGCAAAAGGCTGCTGAGATGTAGGATCTGATGAAGACCTTGACTGAACTAAGACTTTAATGTTTAAATACCTGTACCACTGTTTTCTAGTGCAACACTCATTAAGAAGTTTGTGGGTTATTTTGTTATGTACTTTCATTCCTTTTTCTGCAATGTACAAAGTTCAGCAGAATTGTGTAAAGACATGGTGGTCCAGCATCCTTAAAAGCATCTTTCTTGTTAAGACTGAGATGATACAAGGACTCCACCATCTTTTCCTCATTTAAATTCTCCCTTGACTTCCCTACCTGGAAAGTATAAATGTCTGCTGCAAAATGGAGTTCTAATTCCTTTTTGCTTAACAATTTCACAAGTTGAACAACTTGTTATAGTTTATCACAATTAGGAATTTGTTTGATTTTGTTAGTTTATTTTGGTGGGGAAGTTTATAACATCCAGGCAGTTGAGGAATAAACAGCATATCTGTCAGTTGCCAAATCCTCCTCAAATGACGCCTTAGGACGTGGAGAATGACATTTTAATTGAAGTGTCACATTCCACAGCTGAACCAAAAAGGTCATGCTCAAGTATGGATGTGGCTGGATTTCAAGGCAGAATCAATGGTCATATTGAAGCTTTTCTTGTAATCTTCTGTCTACATATATTGAATTCAAGTGATGTAAGATTAGTTTTTCTCCCAAGATTGCTGCACTATATTTTTCAAAAAGGATCGGTAGAGGAAAATTTTGGTGGTATCTAGATAGCACTAGGGAATGAACACCTTCTGGTTACTTCCAGTGGAAATTTGAATCCAATTTAAAATAATCTTACCATTTTGCAAGGGATTTTTCGGACTGCACGTGCATGTATATAAACAGGAACTTGTGACTGTGTCATAAGATGATAAAGTTCTTTGAAAGCAGTGCATGACTCTGCCTGTCTGTACAGTCCTAGAGCACAAAGATGTGATGTGTACCCAGAATCATACTGCAGATAGCCAAGATGACTCTGCCAGGAGTTATAGAGTTGCCACTGGAAAGACAGTGTCTGGGTGTTTGTGTAGATTGTGTAGTTTGTGTAGTTCATGTAGATTGAGCACAGTAAGCTGTGGAAGAGAAAAAAGGTAGGGCCAGTGTTTCAGCTAGACATTACCAGTGCAGAGAGCTGTAGTAATATGTGATCTCTGATGCGTCATTATTGCTTGCAGGCTTTGGAGACAACTGCTGTTAATAAAAAAGGAGAGGTTTTCCTTCACTTCAATATGTAGCTATCCTGCTTTTGAGTCCTGAGGTCCTTCACTGAATCTTGCGCTGAGTTATTCAGAAGACAGGATCATCCTTCGTTTGGCATTTACTCACTCAATTACTTTCCTGCATTTTGTGCAGGTCACATTAGACTTTTCATATTGTATTTGTTTTTGTCAGACCACATTTATTCATTAGCTGTATTTATTGTAGTTATGGTTGAGACAGCACTTTTATTGCAAGCCCCCTATCTTTGGTGGTTTATAACTTTCTGAAACAATTACCTTTTTGGCTGAAATTTCTCAAGCTTGTTCTAAGCTCAGAGGTGAATAATGTTTCAGTAAGGTTGAAAAAAATCCATTAAGCCATTTATGAGGACTAGACGTTCCAATAAACGTGGGCGCATTTCTTTTTTGATGACCTGCTTATTCCAATAAAGTACATTATTATTCTGTTTTCCCCTGGTTTAAATTATGTTGTCTTTTAAAAGAGAATGAGGAGATTTTATACCAGCTTTTTAGACGGGTTTCAAGCCAGGTTTGTTCACATGCAGTTTTGTGCAGGCAAGCACACTTGTTTGCTGCACTTAGCTCACAAACAGCACTGTTTATGGGTGCAAAAGCTTTTGGAGTTCAGCACATTGTTCTCTGCAGGAAAACAACAGCTCGATCCCTTGTGGTTCTGGTGGATAGTTGGCACTGCATATGCAAGTCTGACTACACAGTGCAAGGTTAGATAGACAAAATGAGGCCGTCTTTTGAATATAGGTCTTTAGTTGTGCAATGATGCTAACTCAGTGCGAGGATTCAGATATTGCTTGTGCAACAGAACAATGAATATACTTCTGCTGTCTTGCAGGCATGGGATACAATTTTTCATCATGCTGTCCTGAACAATGTGCAATAATTTGACAAGTGATAAAGTCTCATGCAATTGAAGAGGCAGTGCTTTTTTCTTTTTCTTTCTTCTTCATTGAACTTCTGCATAGACAATGTAATTAAATTCAAGTATGCTTTGTCTCATGTCTCCAATGTGCCTTTTAGTACACATGTAGTGTTTGTGTATTGCATACATTGTGAGGAAGATCTAGTGTTTATGCACACTGATGTAGCATGACAATAAAACAGTTCTGCTTAATAAAATAAAGATATTCCAAGTTTATGCCAGTGTAACTGAGAGCAGAATTTGGCCCACTATGATTAAATGTACTAGTGAACTTTGATGCTAAACTCCATGACCTTTGCACAATTAAAATCTCAACTTTAACATTGCATTAGCCTAGGTTTTCATTTAATTATACATATTTGGTTGAAAGCTTCAAAAATGTTAATATTTTAAGTCTCTTCTCATGTTTGTAATTGAACTTTTTTGTGTGATTGTTTTCTGCAGTAATCAAAAGGACATTAGCATGGACAGGAAATGAATCTGGAACTCTAGAGATTAATATTAATCTGCTAATGTCCTGTCCTGATGTTCTCAGGAATCCTTTCTTCTCCAGCACATTATGGTACTTTAGTAATCAGCAATTAGGGTAAGGTTTTCTCATGCCTGAACTATGTCCTCGTATGTCTTTCATTTTCTGATTGCTATGGGAATGATGGTTCTCCCCCCCACGGAGTCAGAGCAGAACATAATGTTTCCTCTTCAAGAGCCATACTGCTTAGACAAATGCAGGGCTGGAGGCTTAGCATATTATCAGGACAGAGATTTGAGAGTTAGTTAGGGGAGTTTGACCTCAGGTTATATTTCTGTATGGTATCTGCCATGCTTCCGTGTTTGGGAATACTGACCTTGATCCTTGTGCTAACTCTGCATAAAGACGCCTGAGCTCTGTAGCGGTGCTTTGGGAAACACAGACCCATCTGGCACTGACCCACAGCAGCCTGGAAGCCTGGGCCATGCTGAAATCAATATCGGGAGGGACCGTATCATCCTGTAAATGTGTGTTTCAGAAAAGACGTTTTCGCAGACCCAATCTTGTAGTGTCAGGCAAAAATCAAAGGGACTCTGCAACCTCAGCCATTTACTACCTCCTGCAAAGGACCTTGTTGTCCCAGCCCACAGACACTGATGCCACTGCAGAAATCATTGTAGTCCTAGGACTTGACTGAGAGTGCACAAGTTTATATATGTAGTGTTTAGGCAGGCGATCCTGTACACCCAGCTCGCTAAGCCCCACAGTATTTCCTCTTATTTCCTCTTCTTGCCGCTCCCAAGATGGTCCCGAAACATTGCAGCTCCATGGAATTTAGGAAATACAGACCTATCTCCAAGTATCCCACTCTCATTTGCATAACAAAGCTGAACTGATTTTTATTTCTTTTAGCATGTGCACAGAATGAGATGTGAACAGAGAGAATTCATTTTCAGGTTTTCAGAGCAGTGTAAGATTCTGTGGGTTGGTTCAGGGGAAGCGAGGCTGGTGTGTGTTGTCTTCCTTTTCTGGCATAAGTGCCCCTGATTTTGCTCCAAAAAATTAATTGATAGTCCATTAAAAACTTACTGCATTTGTTCTAACTTCTACTTTTATTTTTAATTTCTACTGTGCAATTCCATCTGAAGAAAAAAAACCTCTAGAAGGTGCAATATTGAGATGCAATATTGACTTGATTGTAGCAGATCATTCAATTCTTTTCCCTAAACAAAATTTCATTGAAATTGTTGTATTTTCAGTGCTTCACTTTTGATAAATCGGCATCTTCCAATGGCCATATGTTCTATTGGAAAAATCTCAAGTCGTCCTAGTTGTATTCACCCAGATGATACTCAGTTTCATGATATGTTCCGTCGTATGCTATGTGGTACAGAGAGAAGAAAACAAGAAAGTGATAGGGGAAATGACACTGAGGCCTGTGCTTGCACTTCAGAATAAGCAGATTGGAGTCCAAGCGTCGCTTAAAGCTTCAAGTTCAGTAATTTTTATTTTGGTTTAGAATACAGAATAATTTCTGTTTATCTCAAGTTGGGTTGTGTCCTTTATAGCCTGTTTATTCCAGTGAAAAACGCCTTCATAAGCTGAACCTTTTACTGGTCAAATACTTACTAGTGTTTTTGCATGATATTCAGGTAATTGATCTTCCACTCTTCTTAGCAGATGAAATGGATTATAAAGTTGATTTGAATTCCCAGAAAACAGGAATCAAAATACCATTGCAAACCCCAGCCTTAGTTTTTCTGTGCCACCATTTCCCACCTGTACATACCTTGTTCTAATTTATAAAAGGTACTTTAAAGATAATTGTTTAAAAAATGGAGAAGTGTGGACTATACAAGTACCTAAAAAGGTGAAGAGAATGAGCCCAGAATCTGGGACCATAAGGAGTGTGTGGGGGAGGTGGGAGTAGTGAAAAAGCCCAGATTTCTCTGGGTGTACAATTTCTGCTCTGGCACTGGTGTTCAAAAAGGGGAGAGATTCACGTCAGCTGGGCAGAAAAACCAAGAATATTTTGACTCATGAGTGCAGACAACTTGCACTGGTGTGGTCAGCAAACTTACCTGCCCAAGTAGCCCAAGCTTTATCTGAACTCTGCAAACATCTGACATTATTTTGAAGCAACCCCTGAACCACAAGTTTATTACCAAATATTTTAAAGAAAACCACCACCACTTATTATTTCTTTGATTACCTTGAACTGTGAGCCAGAGCACTTCAAAATCTGCTTTGTGAGCATTTCAGGCAGCATTGTAGCAGTGGTGGGTAGAGAGCTGGGTGGCAGCAACATTTGACATCCCAATGCCTAGAACGGATTCTAAGTCGTACCAATTCCTTTTGCTCTAGCATTGAGGTCAGGTGCATCCTCCATCTGTGCTCCATCTGCTCAGCAAGAAAGCTGATCTGGTGTTCTGTACCTCATGCATGTACCTCTGTCTTGCTATTAGATATAAAAAGGACGGAAGGCCCTGAGGAGAGCCACAATATATAAGTATTTTTAAAGGTTTGTCTGAAAACTTTTAAACTTTGTGCTTCAACAGACAGCAGGGGAGTTGCAGCAAACAAGATTTCTTTAAGCTCCCTTCAGAGTCCTTCTTTTCTATATTGTTCTGGTTTTTCTTTTCCAAAGGACTCCTGGTTCTCAGAAATGTGAACAGAAGTTGCAATAAAGCTGACTAGAGGCACAACCCTTATGCTAAGGTTCTCAGTATCATGCTGAGATATTGACCATTTTAAGGCAGATGGAATTTCAGTCTTCTCCCATCTTTGAACGGTGTTGTAGAGATCCAGGTCTTTTTCTTGTTACAGGTGCATATTTTCATTTTAAAATAGCAGTTTATTTTACAACTGAATTTGTTACTTAGTGCCAAGGGAAAACTGAGGCAGAAAAATGACTAGATCATACAGTGAGGTGAGTATCAAAGCAAAGAATGAAATCCTACATTTAATAATGGCTTCTTGAAATCCAAGGCAAAGCTGACTGATGGGACCAGCTTTTCTGAAGGTAGCTCCAGACTCTTCTTCTGTTTTCTGTCCATTTAACCTTTGTCTGAGTACTTACAGCTTAAATTGTAGGAAATTCAGTTCCCCTAAGTATCCAGAATGGTAGGAACTCCTTTGAATATGCTGTCCGAACTGGACTATAAACTAAGCTATTTAAGAACTGTGTTGAACAGAATATTTTTCTCTTAGAATCATAGGCCTGGCAAAATGCATTACATGTTTAAACAAAGTCTTTTCAGAAGCTTTTTGTATGTGTTTAGTAATAAAGAGCTCAGGAATTCCATCAGCATTTTTAGATGGAAGAAGATTCAGCACCCAAATATGCAACACTTCCCAGAGAAAAATGCCTATTGCCTTTGTTGTTCACTCCCAACCTGGCATGGTTAAAGGATTAGTTACTCAGCAGCGTTCTGGGTAAAAGATCAGGCTGGTTTGGATTTTTTTGTAAGGCAGTTCACCCTTCCCCATGGCAGAAAAGGACAGTTGAATTTATACTGACAGGAGCTGTAAATCAGAATTGGAATAGATGTTGGCACTGGCTCTTAATTATTCCTGGGAGCTGGAATCAGGTATGGCTTGCATTTATACCCCAACTCTAAAAGGCCACAGAGTACTTTCCAAAAACTGAACAATGCACGTGTCCATTTTCTGTGGGTTCAGCTATAGCAGCCTGCAGCCCACTGCTCAAACATCTGTTGAAGGAATGGGCCCATTAAAAGAACACAGCATCGCTGTAGTGTGGTGATGCATTTTAATTGTCTCCTGCTATACTTTTTCATGCTTTCTTAGCCCTGTGGAAAACCAAGTTCTCCTCCAACTGGTCAGAAGTGTTCACACGAACTTACTCGCTCTGGGATTCACTATGAGTCACCCTGATTTCAGAGAATACTGCCCAAGTGTTCTTGTTTCAAAGCAGTTTGTTCTAAACAAGTCTTGCAAAATCTCAGTTTTCTATAGGGTGCAGGAGTGTGGGGAGTTTGGGGTTTGACAGGTTGTTGATGGAGGGTTGAAAAGATCTTCTCTATTTCCACGATTGCTCATCACTGAGCTATCAGGCCAGTGGTGCCAGATAGCTGTGGCAGGCTAACTGTGCTGGAGTGACTATTCACCACGGGGTTGGTGGAATTCTGTGATAATTTTGCAAAGCCTCACTAGCCCCTAGACCATGCTTCCCTCTCTACTTCTACTTAAAGCGGTGGTTGTAAGTGCCTGCACATTCTATTGCAAGCCATCATGTTTTCAGAAGAATTTACAGATTTGAGTCACAGCTTTCCCATATTTGGTAGCAAATACCAATTTGAGAAAGAAAAGGACATCACTCTCTTGATCAAATTATAATTTTTTTTATTTTTGCAGTGCCCCAACTGGAAATTACTCATATTCCCAGCACAGCCTTGATCTTCTACCCAGAAAGACACTTCTACACGTACAGAAAAGGTGAACTGAAGCTGAGGAAGATGTACTTTTTGTTTATTGTTATTATTTCACTTATTAAACAGAATATTAATTTCATTATGATTTTTTTTCTACTGGAATTTAAAATCTTGAAGATCAGAATATGCATGACTCTTTCCACATCATTATAATAAGGTGCTGAGCACCCACAACTTTGTTGGGACCTGGTGAAAACCAAGAGCATTAGGACTTTCTAGGATCAATCATCTAAGACCTTTTGAACAAAATTTATTCTCTAGCTACACTATATCCAAGGTTTCATACAATTGGAATTGTAAATGAAGACATGTTTCAGTCTGCTGTCTTGCTGATATTTTGCTGTATAGTATAGCTCAAATGTTAGTCTTCTTTTGGTATTGAACAAATCCCACAGGTGTTTAATCTGATGCACATTTATAGGTTAGGGAAATAAATAATGACTTACCAAAGCATGTGTTTCCTGCTCTGGGAAGGCCATGAGGACGGATTGATTTAGCATGGGTATTTTGTTTCATTGCTACTTTCTCTAGGGATTCTCAGTCTGTTTTAAAGGTTTATTCAGGATCAGTGGCCAGACTCACCCAGTACAACTCTTCCCTTTGGGGATGAGGATGAAGGCTAATCATAGAATCATTAAGGGTGGAAAAAACCTCCAAGATCATCAAGTCCAACCTTCATGTTGCTTGGCAATTCCTAGGTTAAATCTATGGGCACAAAGCAATACTTAAATTAGGCTTTCCTCAGAGTTGATGGCTACTTACTGTAGGGGCCTTCCAGGAGACTGTTGATCCAGCCCTTTCTTTTGGGGAAATGAGACCAAAAACATCATGCCCTTTGCATGCGCTTGGCAGCACGAGGCGGTGGTTCAGTTCTGTTGGGAGAGACAGGCTCCCTGGAACACAGATCTTCAGTGCCTCACATGGAGGGACCTTAATCTAAACAAGGAATCTAAAGAAGAACGCTGCATGTGCCTGTATAAACAGTCTGCAAATCCGGTTGTAATGAGACATTCCTGAGGTGATTTCTGAACTCCCTCGTCCCAGACGGGTGAATTCTCCCTAGGTTACACCCATGCTCTTCACGGAAGGTGGTGGAGTAGAGAATGGATCACTGACGGTATGTTTCTTAGGCTTTGTGGTTGCAGAAGTGTGACTGCAAGAAACATCTGCAGATCCCTGGGTTGTACAGGAGTTACCAGAGTGCTTTAGGCCACCAAGTGTGGGTATTTTATTGTGGCCCTGTTGTAACTTTTCATATATTTTATATCTTTTAGTGACTGCACAATCCTGGGACTTGCCTTCTGGCTGGGATTTATTTTTCCTGTTAAGTCATTGTTCATCATTATGAGCTGAGATTATTTTTCTGTGTAAATTTAACAGAGAAGCATTCTTGAACTTGAACACATTTTTAATTTTTAAAAAGTAGCCGAATCCCCTTTGCTCTCCTATAATTATGATGCTAAGCAATTATAACTCTTTACCCTTTGGTCTTCACAGCATTCCTGTCAGATTAGTACAGAGAGAGGCTTAAATCAGGACACTGCCCCGAACCACCTCACGAGCTATGGGCTTTGAAGGGTTTTTAAACCTGGATCTAGACTCAATCTTGTCTGAACACCAGAAAGTGAGCACAGAAACGTGCCAGGGAAGCATGGCTATGCAGTCATCCAATGCAGATGTAATTTTGATGTTATTGCTAACTTTGAAATCCTACAGGAACAAAACTTGGTTGGGGAATCTGTTGAAGGGGGAAGAAAGAGGCCTGCTAGTAGTTGTCCTTGGCACAGGTCAGATGAAGGAATGCAAATGACTCTTAGTAAGCCTTGGAAGGTCACTTGGACAATCTGAGAGAAGGTGGGCAGGCCTTCCTGGCCACCCAAAACTTGGCATGAATAGAGAAGCAAGTGCACCCGAGTAGGTCAGAGGGTGTTCCACTTGGCTTTTGGAGAATTTCAAAGGGACAGGTACGAGGCAGGTAACAGGTCTCGATTCTTCATGGAGGGAAGGTCATAGAAGTCGTGTAACTGCTGTTGCATGGGATGGGAATATCAGGATGCTTTTCAGGGGGTAAAAAGAGATGTAGTGCTTGAAGCACGGAGTTCTTGCTTGACAGGATGAGACCTCCAGTTTTGCCTTTTCGGTTGCAACACAACAGGCTGAGTAGTCTTTCACTTACCATTCATATTTTCTTATACTTGCTTAGAAGAATGTAATGATCGCCTCTTAGTTAAAGCAAAACCTGGTATTTCTTAGGTGCATAAGAACTATCCAAAAGCTGAATTAGGTATACAAGTATTTAATAGTCATTCACATTTTTCTGTTCATGCTACTTAACAGTGTTTTGTTTACCCCTCAATTAATCTCTTTTGTCCTGGTTTACAGTCTACATTTTTCTGCCAACCCCAAAAGCTCCCCAGCCTTTCTCACTTCTTGTTTGAGAGTCTTTGTGGATTTGTGTTTCACTTCTCACTCACCTATCTCTTTTCCTTTTCTCTCCCTTTGCTATCCACATGTAAGTTCATAATTTTTACTATGGGTAAGAAAGCTGTTTGTGTTTGTCCCAGATTTCAAGGTCTACTGAAAAGGAGGCAGGGGGAGAAACTAGATTGGAGTGAGTCATTTTTCTTGGCTTCTTGGAAGCTGGAACCAACTTCAAAGGGAGTCTCAACTTGGGGGCAGTTGCACAGATGAATCCCAAACCTTTTTACGTCCTTCCCTTTCCTCCTCCTCTCTCCTCATGTAGTCCGAACAGATTTGGCAATTTCAGTTAAGCACGTCTGTGCAGATTTTTAAAATCCATTACATAAGTTTGTTAGTTTAAGACTCTCTTTTTCGACATATGAGCCTAAAATGGCTTTGATTTAAAAATGGAACTTGGCAGGGAATTTGTTCATATGGTAAGATTTTTTTTTCTTAGTTTGGTTTCATTTATAATATGTTTTAATCATTTTTGGTGTTTTCAAAACAAATGGTGAAATATGTTTTTTTTCTTCTATTTTTGGCTACCCTCCTCTGAAAGGCCTTACTTCTCTCTGTGTGTTTAATTTGGTGCTTGAAGAAGCCTCTTTAGATAGAGGCTGCAAAATGTATATTTAATATCCCTGTGAGGAGGGAAAATTCAGACATAGATCCTGCTGACCAGAACTGTGGATCTCAGGGATCATCTCTGATAACAAGCAGAAGGGTCACTAACTGGGTCTCAGAATCTGTGCAAATATAGAAAATAAGTGGAATACAAGGAAAAGAAAGGAGGGAAACAAGGCGGGACAACACTGTTTCTATATTTGTGATCAGTGCATCATGATTATCTGAGCAATTATTATTTTAAGAAAGTTTTTTTCACGGTCTGAGGTGCAGCAAAGCAAATTGCTGCCAAGCAAAACTCTTTCTTCTAGTTCCTAGAAAGGGGGGTTCCTCATTCCCTGATTTGCCCTAATTTCCCTGAATTTTCTTCCAGAGGTTTTCCTTAATGATTTTCTTAGCATTTAGAGTAACCCATTAGAAGAGATTTTTGCCTTTAACAGGTGGTTCAGACCTTTTAAAATCTGTACAGTGGAAGTGGGTCCTAATTTTTCAAGTGACCTCTTCACATGCAAAGATCCCAACTTTGCTGGGAGTGGGAAAGCAGGATATGAGCTCCAGTTGTGTTCAGTCATGGAACCTCAGAACAAATTATTTTAAAAGAAATGCAGGGCTGCCCACCTGGTCTGCCAGTTGCACCCAGCTATGTAGGAGACTCCAACTTGTGTTTATACCCAGACTGGCTGAACAAAATGCATGTCGCTTTTGCAGAGGATAACAGCAGAGAAGATCATCATCAATCTGAGGAGCAGCTCCTTTTTTGAAAAAGGACAGGCTCTGGAAAAAAAAAAAAGTCTCTTCTACTCATCATTTGCAGGAAACCCAGTTGCCCTTGCTGCCAACTTAGGATGAGAAAGGAGTAGACTCTGCATGACTAAAGCAAAGGAAGAGAGGATCCACCATAAAAAACTGTGGCAGAGGGGAAAAAAGATTGAAACTGCACTTCATCCTGGTTAAGACTGATGTATGAGGTAGAGGGCGGAATCTTTTAGGCTTGGAGATGGTCTTTAGAAGAACAGCCAGAAACAAGCACACACAAAAATAAGAAAGCAGAAGGCGTGGGTGGTTATGGGGATTAGCACTGACATATGGAGCCTATCAGCTTGAAGTTACATGTTTAAATCTGACCTAGGTCAATCATGCCCCAGAGTCATTACTGTTGAACAGCTGTTGGGTGGCCTCTGTGAAATGACTTAGGGGTTTGAGCCCAGTTTCTAGTGGCAGGTGTCCACATTACACAAAACCCATCTGTATTAATTACCTCCCTATATCTGGCAATCTCATCAGAAAGACCAAGGGTTCATCACAGAGATTGAGCTATCCTGCTTTTTCTTGGGTGGCCCTTCAAGAAGGGGGCTGAGGAACTTTGGAAAAGTATCACAGGAGAAGACAGCACAGCCTCTGCTCTGTGGTTCAAGTCAGACCACCAGTTTTCAAGTCCCTCGGACCTGCAGATTTCACTGATGCTGCGTTTACTCTTGAAGTCAGCAGAAAGTATTTCATAACTGACTGCTTGCACGATGTTGAATATACATCATTTGGTTTCTACTTTCGGATCATAATAATATAAACAGGAAAACTACATTTTGAATTCATTAAGTTCTTCCTCCGCTGTTTATAAAAGATAAAAACTTCTCTCTCCTTTTTTTTTCCTAAGGATTGATTGGTGTCATGTACATATTCGTTCACTTCTGTTTATGCAAGATAATAAGAGTATTAACATGGAGGTGGAATAATGGTGTTTATAGCTCCATCACCACTGTTTATATAAGATAAAAACAGTTTAAAAAACAGAAGAAAAGAAAAATAGTGAGAGAACATTTGCTGCTATGTACATATATTATTTTTTTCCACTACTGTTTGTAAAGAATGTAAAAGAAAAAAAAGTGTTGCAAGTTGAAGAGGAGTTGATTCTGTTTATAATATTTCTGTGCTGTTTACCCAAGATAAATTAATTTAGAGTTGATGTAATGAGTAGCTTGGAAGAAGAGAATTGGGGTGAAAGAGGAACTGGTGGGGTTATGTCTGATACTCTTAGTACCTTGTAATCCTTTCCTTTATTAAGAAACATGAAAGATGTGTGCTGAATCTTTCTAGTGGGAATCCAATACCACCGGTGAGGCTGGGGACTCATGGTGCTGTCGTGCCAGTGAATACAGCAGCCGCTACCAGAGGGCTTGGAGGCTTTCTCTGGCAAGAGAACTCTCAGAACAGAAAGGATACTACAATAGCCTGAAAAGATCTCATGAACGTTAAACCCCTTGGTATCATTGTCCATGGACTTAGTCCAATAATTGTGTGCCTGTATGACTCTGTTTTGTTCTGCAGCTTTGAAGTCTAATCCTAATTCCTTCAGGGAGAGAGGCTTGTAAAATGTCTGCATTTCAGAGAGACGGAGAAATATTACCTTTGATGCAAGCTCTATTGTCAGTCCCGCTCAGTCCTGATTCACCCCTGCTCCTACCCTGTGCACGGGTATATTGACAGATGAGGGAAGCTGGCAGATGTAGATATTTCCTTGGGATGAGACTGATGCACTGTTTCTCAGTGTCAAGCAGAAAGGCCACTTACACCTAGTAAGAGAACAACTGTGTGTACATTAATGCACGCGCAGAGAAGTAGTCCAGGAGTATTCGATTACTTTTCCAAATGAGTTTGCTCCGCTGCAGTCACGCCCTTTGTGTGTTTGCTTTGCACAAACATTCAAGCAGGCAGGCTTGAAAAAATCACATGTTCATGTGCTTTCAGGTGGCAAACTATCAGCTCACATATGTACTCACCCTGTAAGTGGTGAGTGCTGTGAGAGATGGCTTTTTGCACATGCTTCTCACTTCCCTTGTGCAGGTAAAGGAATCAGCCCAGAAGCTCATCTGACCTTCTCCATGTGGTGATGGATGTAGGCATACCACTAGCTTAAGGAAGAATAGTGAGAGAAAATCAAGCTGCATACCTAACCAGGAAACTCTAGAGTATCAGTAAATCTAGTATTGCATCAAAAATGGTTTTTGTCTTCTAAAAGAAGTCACCATCTTTTATAATTTCATAGTAACCTTTATCTCCTCTCTAATCCTGAATGTATCCAAATCGCAATGATGTCTTTATCTCTTCTTCCCAATTCTTACTACAGCTCTAAACTGTCTTTAGAAAGCAAACCATTTAAACACATGCATAAATCTATTTCTGTTAAATGGAACCTGAAGTAAAGGTTAAATTTTAATTATATACTTGAATCCCAGTGCATTCACACATTTGAAGTTAAGCATGAGCTTGAGTATATGGTTTGAGGGCTCAAGGGTTCAACATTAATCCAGTCAGGATGTAAAAACAATGCTGTACATCAGTTGTGTGATGTGGTCTATTGCACTGCTTGAGCCCACCTATGCACCCATGCTCCAAATGTCAAGTATTTGAAGCAGATTGTAAATGCTTAGTGAGCAACATTGCCCAAGGTAGACAAAAAAGTAGGCTTTGTTGAAAAAATTGCAATCTACTGATGGACCTTCTAAAGGCAGGTAAGGGTATGAATTTGCCAAGTAAATGATTCTGTGAATATTTCTCTCTGCTAATTGCCAGTCCTTACTTCCCTTAGTGCTGACATGGAAGTGGATGCAAAGGGAAAGGACAGATCTGTCAGAAAGCTGAGGAGGAGTTTAAAGGAACTTCAATCAGAAAGTTTTGTTTTTCAGACGAATATGTATTGTCATGGGTACAAAATGACATTTCCTGAAGTGAAGGCCATTCTCATCTCTATCTCAGAGCATTCCAACATACAATAATATGTGTCTTAATTATGGTGTTTCTGTGTCTAAAAAAGACTCGGAAATTTCACTTTTCAGAGTTGTATAATCAAGTTGCTCCACCTTGCTATTAGGCATGAATGGCAGTCAGTGCTCCAGGGAAGCCTGAAATTGAAAGAGCAGCAGGTGGGGAGCAGTGGGTCAGGATGGGTATGCATTTAGGAGAGCTGTGTGGGGAGTCCAGAAGTAGAATAGCGGGAAGTGCTGTAAATTGGATTGAACACGTTGCTAGTGGACAGGGTGAAAGATTATACAGCATTTGTCTGTGTGACCGTAATGAGCTTTTTTCCCATAAAAGATGTGGGGGGAAAGTACTGTGTATGAATAGGGTCCCTTTAAGAAGCACTTTTAAAAGAGCTCATTTTCGATTCCAATCATGTATATGCCCCAGCAAGCCTGTAGCCAGATGCTTGTAGATCTGAAGAAAACAGCCCAACCCTTTTCTTATCATCTACCAGAGATGACAGACTTTAAAAACTCAATGGCACTTTCGATAACTTCTAACAAGAACTGGGACTTGCCTGGCTCCATTTGTCTGGTCAAGGCTGTATTTCTGCAATTTATCCCATGGAGATTTTCAGCAGAACCTTACACTTAGTGTCTAAATTAATGATATTCCTTCCTTTTTGCCATGACAAAAACCACTCTGCACTATATACATTATGCTAAAGTTTTTGTCACGGACATAATCTGTAAAAGCTTTTTCAGCTTTATCATTTTGGCAAGCTGATTCCATTAAACCCTTCCCAGTGATGACTTTTGTATGGTGCACATGGGGGAGGTTATTTGCTCACATGCTTTTCTCTTCTTTGAAGATAGAAAACAGTGATCATCTCTCAGGTTACGTGTTATGTCTTACCCCTGACCTGTCCCCACAAAAGCATATTTTGAGGAAATGCAGACATTTTCTGTATAGCTCTCTCAGTAAATGAGTCTTTTCAGTGGTCTAGTCCTTAACTTTTCTTCGAAACTCTTTTAGGATGGAGACTCTTAGCTCTCAAAGTGTGTAGGTTGGTCTGTTGATAACTGTGTGCCTTAAAAAGCTCTGAATACATAAGATATTTCTCTTCTCGGTGTTTCTTACCATTTCACTTGCACAGACACGGAAATAGTTGAGTGCTTTGAATAAGGAAACTCTGGTTGTTCTGAAGTGTATGGTTAACTCAGAATCCTCCAGTGAAGGTTCTGCATAGTCTGGTGATACCTCTGGCAGATACCTTGCACCACTGGAGGTTCTAAAGGAGTCTGGGCAAACACTGTTGGTTCTGATCCTGCTGTACTGGCAAGTGCTAGATGTTGGTGATAAAATCTAGACCTGATACATGATAGAGTTGATAATGAAAGAAAAGGATGCTTTATTTAAAATGCATTCTCTCACAGCATACTTTCTAAGCAAGTGAGTTATTTTCATCTCAGTTTTATGGCAATAAGGAAGCTAAGATTTCGTGGCTGAAGCAGATAGGAGCCTGGAGTGGAATCAGATCCCACAAAACCTGTTTGTCTTCAAGGAATGCTTCGTATCTGCCTTTGCTACAAATGAATGTGGTGTAGAGCTACCTCTTTATTTCACTCTTAATGAAGCCAATAGAACTTTTCCTGCCAACCTTGGTGATGGGCACAGCCACCAGACTTTTTGGGATCAGTCAGTGCAGAGTAGCATTGCCTACAGCCTGCTTTAGCATAAAAGCATCTCAGTAGGCTTCCAAGGGTATTGACGCATCTCGTGTTCACTAATTCATTTATCTGTGCCACAAACCAAAAGTAAATTTTAAACTACTTTCTTCTTTTTTTTTTTTGCCACCTGCTAATAACTCTTCCTTCCTTCCCCATCCAGGGTGTTTCCACAGATACTCATACGTCTCAAGCTGACAGCTTTCTGATCCCCAAGACTGAATAGCTGGTTATCTCAGCTTCCCATGTTACATGAACTTTATCTCCCTCATTTAAAATAGCAAAAGCACTGTCTACATGAACAGACCATTATCCTGGTTGGGTTGTTAAAGTTACTGTAATGCTGACTTTATTTTCTTGTAACAGTTCTGAACAAAATGTTTCCTTTGAAAGGTCTCAGACCTCTATCCTCCCAACTCCTAATCACAGTAATATCCAACCTCAAGGAGTCATTAGTGAAGACTCAAACAATATCCTGTAACAAGTCAGCTATGAAGAAATTGGCATACTTTATCTCTTTGATTCATGTTCGTATGAAAATAATGGGTTGCAAAATAAAGCTAGCATTGCTCTCATGCCATGCAGTATCCATTGGATCTGAGTCTTTCCTCCCCCACCGACTTGCCTCCCAAACTAACCCTGAATATAACTCTGCAGTCGCTTATGAGACAGGGTCCATGTGTAGAAGTGACATCTTCTTAGACTATAAAGCCAGTTTATTGTGCTGCTTCTTAAACTGACTCACCTATAAACCTCTTTTTGATCATGGAAAGTTGTTGCATTTTTACATAACTGGGAAAACAGTATAATGACTATATTCAAATCCAACCCATAAAGAAGGCTTTACATTTCTGAATCGAATGGATGCAGTGAACTATGTAAACTGAGTTTGGATGAGTGCTTGAAATCGTTTGGTTTTGGTTTTGTCTTTGTGAAATGGACACTTAGCTTTGCAGGAAAGCTGATAAGTAGCGTAAACTATGGCTCACCACTAAGAGACTTTGTAAAATCTTTGTGTCTGCTGTTTGGTTTGGCTTCAGCAATCAAAGGGATTGGCTTTTCTTCATTGAAAGGAACATGCAGGTGGCTTTTCAGGTTTCTGTAAGGATTTTTCTTCTCATTTGGTTTGATTCAGACTCTAAACTGGGCATTAAAAGATGTGAGTTCATTTCATTTCTGTTTGAGTATTGATCAGCTTCAAGATCAGTTTAGGTTTCTCTTCTTTCCTTTTTTCATCCATAAATTGTGAATAAGGACAATTACCCCTATAAAGCAAAAGATAATGTTCAGCTCATTGGTGATTTGTTTGGGTTTTTTTACAAATAAAGCTCCCAACACTATGTATATTGAACTCCACAACTTCGAGGTGTGTTAGTTGCCCTCTGGATGAGCTGTGTAGATACGGATAAGTGGTACTGTTTTGGGGAAAATTGGGAAGTTTGGAGAACCCAAGAAATAATTCAGACTGTCATGAAGCATATCCCGCAATTCAATTATAAGTATTCTTTCTTGTTGACTGGGTCAGCAAATGAAACTGCCAGGCTGAGATAGCCCAAGATGGTTTGGTTGTTCAGGAGAGGAAGTTCAGGACTGGAACAAGAGTGTCATTTCTAAGCTAAGTCCTACTCGAGAAGGTGCTAGGTACTAAAAGAAGTGTGACTTCTTTGATGTTATGTTGGACTGGGGCATATACCTTTTCCCTTCAATTACATTTTCCAATAATTTGATTTAGTCGATTACCCTGTCTCATCCTCTGTCTATATTATCAAATGGATACTCTGGTTAAGATAGAAGAGTTGGTGAAAAATGCCATCTAAGCTCCTCTGCTGTTGCTCAACTTAAACTCCCTTCCTGTACCATCCCCTCGGTGGTGAGGGTCAGGGAGGGAGGCATATCAAAGTTAAACTGATATAAGAAGGATTCAAGAGGAGAGGTGAATATATTAGCAGCAAAACTTAGAATTAGGAGCAGGAACAACATCAGGTTTGGTAATAAGAGGGATCAGATTCAGTGATAAGAGACTGCTTTCATGACACTTCAGCCACGCATCCCCATATAAGAGAGCAATGAAAAGTTTAGTTGCCCTGAAACTTGGTTTTCAGAGCATGCATCACAAAAGCAAGAGCATGCTATAGAGTACACAGCCCTCATACCAAATATGTTCCCAGAAGCCATTTTAGTGGAGCTTTATAAGGTAGTTTTAATTTATTTTAATAAGCATAAAGTGAGAAGAAACAGGCAAAAAATAAATTCCAAAGTATTGATTATGGTCTTGCAGGAAAAAACAGTTGGTTCTTCTTCCGGAAAACTCAGAAGAAACACATACTTAACCTGTCTTTGTAGATGCCGAGGGCTTAACACTGCAGACAGAGGTACAGCTGCATGACCCTGGTGACTTCAGTGTGTCTGCAGGGGTTTAAAGGCAAGTGAAATACTTCTGTAATGCTTTTAGTCTTGTTCCAAGTGTTGTGTACTCTCACAAGAACACAACTCATGTTTGAAGCAGTACAAATTTTTTTTAATGGAGCACAAGCCATATGCTCTCTTACCTTTCAAGGATTTGCTGTGCTTTTGTACAGTATCTGTCAGATTAAGATTTTCCTATAGGTCTTCATGGAGTCAGGTTGTGGTTTCTTTATAGATAGGCAGTCAAGAAAACATCCTGATAGTTTCTTCAAGTGATTGTGGCGATGGATTTGGCATGCTCTCACTTTTCTGTAATGATCTTTCTGCCGCTTTGCTCGTGATTTAACAGACACCCTCATACTGAAGTCCTAAACCATCCAGCTCTCACCAGAGAGAGCAAGCTGGATTTTTAAAGTCCAGTGTAACCCCAGCCTGGGCTTACCAGAACTCTGCTCATACCCTTTGCCCCTCAGCAGCCATGGATGATGCAGACTCCCACATCCCTGCACAGCCCTCCAGTCCCCTTGCAGCTTAGGCTTAGCAGTGTTCCCCACTCCAGCCCAACCTGTTCTCCAGGCATTGTAGTACTTGTACGCTCAGACAGTGCCCTTTAGTTCTGCTCTGCAGTGCCATCGGGGAAAAATGATATATCAGAGTACTCATGTCCCATATTGAATGCTAGTCAGATGTTAAAATGAAAGAAGTATTATGGAGAGTCAGCACGTCTCATTGTGGAAATAAATTACATACAGTGGAGTGTCATGGCTCTTGGGACCACATGCGATCCAAAGACACCACTTAGAGAAGTGGTCACAACACCACCAGATTTATCAGATCATGATGGAGGAACATTAATACCCAGAAGGAAAATAATAATTAGCAATAGAAAGCTCCCAACCAATAACTTAAACTCATTTTCCAGGGTCACTTCCTCACATTAGTAACCTATTTGTATGTATCACTGATTTTATAGCAATTATCTCCTTATTAATAGTAACTTCACTAATTGCTATTATTAATGAAGACGCATTTAGTTCCTAGTACCTTACTTTCTCAGCTTAACATTTTGGTTATTCAGGTGTAGTCTGCCTACATAATTTGGTATTATTTGATTGTATTTTCTCATGCTGTGTAGTCCAGTTTTGGAACTGTGGAATTCAAGACAGGTACTTGAGAGGGTGCAGGGAATATGGACCATGCACTAGGACTGCAAACCTCCAAGCAGGGAAGCAGAAAATGTTCTTCATTGCTTATGCAGCTTGCAATAAGGAGAGCATGACTTGATGTGGCTGTGGTGTAACGCAACAGATCTATCTTGTGAGCTACCAGTTCAACCACACTCCCCCAGAACAGAAAATTCACCTACAGGTATAATCAGGGCCAAGACGTAATTTTTAAGGTGTGGTCCTGAAAGGCAGCCAGAAGCTTTAGGTATAAATCCTTGTTTATTTAGGTAGATATGTTTTCTCTTTTCTTCTATTTAAGGTTTCAAAGCTGAGTTCAAGTCCCAAGAGTAACCAAACCAAAATATTTTATAAAATGGAAATGCCCAAACTGCTAATGGACCACAAAGGCAACTCATCTGGTCAACAGCTGACTTCTTTTTTCTCTCTTTTCCAAGAATGAACAGGGAGCAGGCTGTACACTGGTTGGTAACAACCCAGCCTCATTGTATTGTAACAAATTCCTCAAAGATGTGGCCAGGGGTTAGAGTTACTGAAAGATAAAAGTAGTACTATTCCAGGCCATCTTTTAAGTCAAGATGCATGATCAAAATGCTACATTTACATTATAAAACAAGAATATATTTGACGTTTTTTCTTCCTTGCTTTTTGCTAGTTTTGCCCTCGCCCTGAGCCCCTTAAAGCAACTGCTGCTGAAGCTGTAATGTGCTGTTGCTTCCAGAGAAGTCTCCTGCTCTTCTTTTAAAGATGTTTTCCTCAGAGGTGCTTTGTATAGAGACTTTTCTTGACTGAAGTTCTTCTTAGGGAGCAAGAGACCTCCATGGATGTTAATTAGAGTTCAGTTTGCAGATGCAAGAGATTACTGTTCTTATTTCATCTGTCTCATTGTTTTCACTGAGAACAGCTGTTAAGACTTATTTTGGGCTGAGTTACCTGTGGAATGAGTCAGCTTGATGTCTTTTTGAATTAGCTTACACGTACATGAAAGTCCAAATTTTGATTGGATTAATTTCTTTTGTCTTATCAAAACATTATATTATCCAGCCTTCCTGGCAAGCAGAGTGTGCTGAAAAATCTATTCCGTCAAGTCTTTTCCTTTTGTAGTTTCTAGAGAAGGGTCCATGAAGTTTTTGGTTTATTAAAGCATTTTTGTGTGTGTGTATGTGTAGCACACATTTAAAGTCTCCTCTTCCCAGTACATATTTCTTAATTTGAAAAAGACAAGGCTAAAATTTTAACTATTCTTAGTCACAAAAAAAAAAAATTAAAAGTCTCCTTTTACTACACTTTCCAGCCCAAATTTAACAATGATACTAAACAATACACTAGTGAAAGAAAATATAAGCTTGAGGTGTGTCATAAATCCTGTATAGTATGTGTTAAGGTAAACTGCAAGGCTTTCTATCTTCAAATTTGAGAGAGGAAATAGTCAGTTGCCTTTTCTATTATCTTTTGTGGACTGTAGCTCCTAAACAAACTCTGTCTTTGGAAAATGAGTGATGAAAGTATTATTGATAAAATTTGATTCAAAATTGTCATCATTGCATTCTCTACAGAACCACAATTTAGCTGTTTATTTCATTAAAAAGAGCATGCGCACCTGTGGTTGAGTAGATTTTTTTTCAAATTCTTTAGTAATACATAACAAAAATACATATATAAGTGCCAGTATATACAGACATATGTTAATTCTAATGTATGTAGAAAAACTCCTTGTCATTTCTCAAAGATCGTTTTATTTTGATTCTTCAGTATTGCAGACTAAGAGTGGATACATGGCCATATAACTGGTACTCAAGTTGTGTTTGCAGTGTCCTCTCCTCTGTGAGCTTTCTCCCTCCCTGCGATAAGCTGCCAGTTGTAAAACCATCTCCTCAGTTCATCCCTTTCCTAGCTGTAGCTCAACTGAGTGATCTTCATTCCCTTTCTTACTGGATGGAGTAGCCAGCCCTTCTCTCCAGTCTTGTATGAATGAATGTCCACGAGGACAAGGGCCAGGCTGTGGAGCTGCCTCTCCTGGTAAGCACACAGAGGTGAAGATGCAGAGGAAGCAAAGGAACGTGCCCTGTTAGCCTTTTGCAAAGGGCTGCTTGATTTCAAAAGGAGCAGGACTGGGCCTCTGCAGAGGTCAAGATCTGCTGAACTGCTTTTTCTGTGATGGGCCTTTTGGACCATTTCTGTGCTGTGACACACTGCTTGAGTAGGTGTCATTGTCAGTCCCCAGGCAGACACCATTGTGCAGTGAAGCCTGTTAATACAGGTGACTGAAATTCCAGATATTTTGATTGCTAAAGAAGGTGGTCACTTCACATAGCATGACCACCGAAAAAAATAAAAAGGAAAGGGAGAACTTGAAGATCATTTTCCTCTCTGCATTGCCACATCACTTTTCCTGATGTGGCCCCTTACTTCATGCATGACATCTGTGGCTAAGGTGTTGTCATATTTCTGCTATGCTAACATAACATTTGACTGCCTTCCTCTGCATTCTTGTAATTAACTCCTAATATTAAAGCAGTTTCCATCTCAGGATTCCTCAGCAAGCTGATTGAAAGGCGATTTAATTGCACAGCATTGCCAAGAAACGTGTTAGGTGATTGCTGGCTGTAGTAAGAAGTAGTGTGAAGGTAATAGAAGATATCACAGTGACTAAGATTTTGCTGGCCATTAGCAGAGGTGACTTCAAAAAGCAAATTATAATTAGTATAGACTTCACTGAACCAAGTTTCCATCTGCTGCTAGTCACTGGATTTTGAGCTGCTCTCCTATTAAAGATTTGCATGTATGTTCCTGGATTCTCGATGGAAAGGACACTTAGGGGGAAAGGGTATAAATCAACAAATAACTGTGTAACCTGCAGAAATATAAATCTATGTAGATTAATCCATGTTCCTAAATTGCATACTAGATTGTAATTCAATCAAAGGGTAGGGGTCTTGTGACGTTTATGAACATTTATGGATAGTATGAGCGCTCAGATTAAATGTCAAACCTGGTATTCAGTTTAGAATCACGTATTATTGTTATTCATTAATATATAAAAACAACAATTATATCCACTAAAATCCTCAATTTAATTTTGCTGTAATCTGTCTCTGCTGTGTCAGAGATGCAGTGCAGCCTCTTTGCCCCTTCAGATCATTTAAAGGGCTCCACTGAATTTTAGCTGAGTCTATGCTCTTTCCCCCAGCATGGCACTGGCTCCATTTGTCCCCCTCTGACCTGAGGAATTCTCTAGTAAACTATTTTCTTTATCTTCCACTGCGATTAAATTTTAGATTTGATACTGAGCAGGTGTAGTGCAGCCAGAAGGGGAGGAGAGACAAGACTCTGCATCTTAGATCCAACTCACCAAGTATATTACATATGATAAAGCTGTGCCCCTCACTGGTTCCATACCAGTAAAGGGTCAAAATGTTTCGAGGCAAGAGCAGTCATTTTAGGATTATCTGAATCCATTGTCAGTCCTTCAAGCCTGATTCTTCCCAGTCTGGGGCTGAAGGCGTAACACTGCTCACCTTGGTAGTACATTACATGGGAGAGATCCTAAATCACTTTGCAAAAATGGAGCAGAAATACTGTCCCAATTTACTGCTAAGAAGGCACTTGACACAGGTTAGCTCAAGCCATTTAGTGAATTAATTGTAAGAAGGAAAAGAATGCCAATTGCATAAAGATTACTTCGGCACTTAAGATGTTAATTTTGTTGAAAGGAAGCAATGCTTAAGCTAACAAAGGTGATACATTCCAGCATGGTTTACAGCCAAAATTTCACTGACTTCCAATGGACTTCAACATGAATGCCTCAGTCACTTTTGAAAATTGTAGTTAACCTCATAAATCTATTATCTGCTTATATAATGTAACTCATACCACTGATTTTCACTATCTTAACTCCCCATAAATAGAAATTCTTCTTAGTGTTTAGGAACCTTATTCTCATGAAACTCAGGGGAGACTAGATCCCTAAATAGCCTTAACATTTAGACCTTGCTTGTCTCTTAGTCTTTGTGATTTAAATGGAATTTATTCATGTAGCAAAGAAAGAGAAAGAGAGTAGAATCTGGCCACAATGAAGCAAGGACAGGCTGAAGATTAGCCCTTGGCTGTTCTGTCCAAGGGCCAAAATACCTTACAAGTAATAATGATTAATTAACACTAGGAATTCAATATAGAAAAGAGCAGTGGATTCCTTTTGTCCATTCCACCAAACAGAGCTATACTGTGTCGAAAACAAATGACACAAATAGAGACAGGTAGCTATTCTGCTTATAACATAGAGATCTGGGGAAAACAGTCAGCTTCTTAGACTTCATTTTATTATGTCGTTATGTAATAATATATCTTGAAGAAATCTACTGTGTTAATCTAATGTAATTAGGTTAAATGTCTCTAGTGACCAAGAGTGCCATATGATAAAAAATTTCACCCCAGCATTTTAATGGTTCAGGTTCTGCTCATGGTTTCAATTAAGTCAGCATGATTGCACAGGGCAGTGAGCACAGGATTTGGCCCACTTCTCTCCCGCATACGTGTTCTGCAGTTATCTAACCTGGAATGAATCATAGCTTCCTCAGACACATCTTGTTTTTCCACTACTTTGCAGGGAAAGTTTTGTTTTCATATATTTTCTTTTGAACAAAACTTGTAATCAAGTGTCCAGACCAGTTGCAATCATTTTTAAAAGTACGGTGTTTCAGTTCTGGTGGTATTGCCAGATTCTGGTTTGCAGCTTCTGGTATAGTGTGCCTGTCTAAAATTACCCTACAGTTTTAATTAGGCACAACAATCTTGTTCACTTCTTACAGCAAATGTGATGTAATGTTGGTGTAAGTCATTAGTCAGCACCTCCAGAATCTCAGGACATAATTTGTAGAATTCTTTGGCATCCTTGTTGTCAAAATTGCTTGATGCTTTCCCTTAAGAGACCTTGTTTTATGTTGCTTATAACAGAGCCAAACTCTAACCACTCAGCCTAAAATTTTCCATTCTCTGTTGGGTTTTTTTTCTATATTGGATGCCTCCTGCTTTTTTTTTCTTTTACATTTTTTTCTTTCTTTCTTTCTTTTCTTTTTTTTTTAACTCTGGGACTCCAAGGCACATTCTTTATCTCAGACCTCTTCTCTCAGGTTCTTCCTTGGTTTGCAGCTCACTGTCCTATCTGCCCAAAACTCTGAAAGAAATACTACCCAACTACCAGCCACTGGCAGTCCTTCACATATCATCCATTACAGATGAGTCTGTAGGCTTCTATGGTTAAATCTTCAGGAGAAATGTGAAAGGAAATAAAGGGGTACGTGCTTAGCAAAGGAGATTTTCCTCCACCAGGAGAACTTCCCTGTTACAGTTCATTAGAATAATAGATTCTTGAAAGTAAGGTAGTGACCTTCTCTCTACCAGCCTGATCATGCCCTTCCTTTCATTTTATGTCATTTCAACTTTTCGGTCTGAGCAGAATCCATCCTGTCTTTTGTCTCATGCAAATCTTCCTCACATGTGGGAGCAGTCAGCTCCTTTGTAGAGAAATTTGCTGTCAAGCAGGGCCTCTCTGGGTGGCCTATCTGAATGATGCTGTAAACATCTTGTTTTCTACCATGCAGTTTTTATCACTGTCTCTACTCTTTGCTGTATTTCCTCCACCTCCTTTGCAGACCAGCCACTAGATATGCACACATGCTTTCTCTCACAGTCTCCTCTACCAGGACCATAATTCCCACAATTAGTAGCTACAACTCTGAACAGATTTTCTGCCTGCCTTCCCTCTCTCTCTCTCTCTCCTGTGACATCTCCTCTCTTTTCCTTCACTGTCTCAACTCAGGTTTATATTTCTCTGAATTTTTTAAATTGCTTTGAGGAATGATAGAGCTAATGTCTCCCTGTAACTAGCCAGGAAACAGACGTTGAGGGCCGTGTCTTAAGTACTGGAGTACACCACATGGATCCCATGGTTGTTTTCCACTGTGCTCCTGGTCCCCTGATAACAATCTTCTGGAGAGTACTGTCTGGTCTGACTACCCAAATTTTTTTTTCAGCTTGGCGAAGGGAAGGAGGGACAGGATTGATTTGTAGTTTTGAACATTTGGGGAGCATCTGCCTTTGTTTTCTGTGTCCAACAGGAGTGTCTCTTCTTGTTACAATTCAGAGCATCAGGCTTTGATTAATTTTGTTTATTGCTTCATCCCAGGTTAATATGTTTTGGAAATAAATATGGAAATAAATATGTTGGCAATAAAGCTTAGATACTCAATAGTAGACCTGTAGTCTACCAAAAGTTTGCAAACCTTTAGCCATTCCACTTTCATGCAGTCATTTTTTTCTTAGGGGTCTCAGGGTAACAAATCAATCAAGTCCAAGAGATACTGTGTTGACAGAAGGAACTAAGACAACACAATTTTTTTGTGCAGCTATCAGCTGTAATGTAAGCATTCTCAGCCCTAATAATAAGCCTAACCCCTCTTCTGTGAAGGTCAGGATCAAGAAGGCGAGTTCTGTTTCAGAGTCCTGTGTCATCTGGCATGACTGCTAAGAAGGATGCCATTCAAATCTGGCAGTGTTTTTGTGATAAGAGCATTTGTCCATGGGAGCCACAAGCCTATTTCACGGAGACTGTTGAACAGACACCAGAGGATATTTAGTCTCTGCTGGCTTGGAATTATCCCAGGACTGAAAGGCTGCTCAGCCATTACCAGTTTTCTCAGCTACATAGTTCTGGGGTCAGCTAATTTCAAAACTTTCAAGATCTATGCAGTTTGTGAATTTAAAACCCTTTTTTCTTTCATCTCCTGTAGGAATTGCCGCCATCTGTAAATCTCCTTGATCCCTGTTTTATATTGTTATATTGATATCATTTAGTGTGTTTATTATAATTTGATTTTCTTTTTTCTTTCTCCCTTTTGTTCTCAGATCACTCACAATCAGTTTGTGGCCTTTCTCTGAAGGAATCTTTCCTTGTCTCTTGTGTAAGTATTTATACCAAACATTTTATACTTTTCATTTATATGAGTTGTGCATTTCCTTCAAGTTCCATCAAAGTCAGCCTGGGGCCTCTGTTGCTTCCCATGGCCACAGGACTCAATACTGAATTTTTATTCTAATGCAGTCCAAGATTTTAATACAGTGTCACCTTATGGGACTCAGATTTTAGTTCAGTGACACTGTGTGATTGATTGATCTGGAATTTCTACGTGCATTTCTGGATACCAGTATGGAAGATTTCTGTTCTATGCGGGATATACATGTTCTGATGGACATTATGCTGTTGTGCTCCAATTCAGAATAAAACGTAAAGTATTCCATGCTGTGCAAGTGCAAAACAAGTACAGAAAACAGCCAACTAGCTTTGCAACCTGTCCTTACTGGAATTTGATCCTGTGGCGTGGGACCCTTCCTTACCCAGTCCTGAGTGCTCTCTGACCTGCTCTTCTTATCTGAGTAGATTAAATATGCTGTGTTCTCCTTGACATCCAACAGTATCAGGATTAAAAATCTGTTAGCAGTTTCTTTGGAAGATATTATGCAGGGTTCTTTTCTCACTTGGTTGAATTTACTTGAGTTTGGCTGCTGCTATGTAGGTTGTTGATTCAGTGACCTTTTTAACCGAAGAAAATACTATGTTTATCCAGATAATTGTGTTTTTAAGACCCAGACCAGGAAGAATTATTTTTTTTATGGTTTAAGTTTTGGGTTTTCCTATTTTGGGGGGATAAGGGATGGAACCTTTGGGAGTGTTTGTTTGCTATCATTTGAGTTTTAATTTTGTCAGGTTCTGACACACGATGATTTTGCGCATTTGGAACAAAAAGTCACATTTTTCTGGAATTCCTTCATACATATTGGCAATGAAATCTAGTGCTTTTAAAACAATGATTCTTCTTGTTGCAATATAAAGGGAAATATAGCACTACCACTTCATAATATTTACTATAGTTAAGTAAAGACAGACCAAAGTTTTCCAAATGTCCACCAGCATTTTAAGCCACTGTTTTGGGATGTCCAAGCTGAAGCTATTTAGTGAATGCCAAAAATAATGAGGGCTTTTAAATTTAGGTTTAGGACTCCACGTCCAAATATGCCTAGACTTTGTGTTACTTTAGATCTCCATTTTGCAATTTAAATTTATGTCTCCTACCTGTTCAGAGAGAAAAGTAGATGACTGTTAAAATGCTGCCTGGAATTTAAAAAAATAGCACAGTAAGAAAAATAGCTCTTTCATATTTGGGAGAGGAATTAAACTTGCAAATCTGTAAATTTATGTTCCAGTTGTGTTTTGATTGTTGGAATTTCTTCAAAGGGATGCTAAAGTGCAAATGGACATTGATAATTTTTTCAGGTGAATGCTGAAAAAATGAAAGAGCTTTCTTTTCCTGATACTAGACCTAAAATATGTGGCTTTAACATTTAAAGTTGACCCACTACTTTTGCAGTGCAGAAAGAAATGGCACGGCGCCTTCTCCCCCACCCTGTGGGCAGAAAGATGAGATTTGCTGCAGTGGCTGCAAAAGGTGCTCTGACAATGCCAGCTCCCAAGGAGATGTATTTGAGCTGACCTATCATGCCTATGGTGTCCCCATATTTCTTTCCTTTCTCCTTTGCCTTTCATTATAAGGTGTCCCAAATCTGTAATTTACAGCATGCTGTTCCAGTTTTGTTCTGATATATTTGCTACAAATAAGTAGGAGCCTATGCATGTCCATAGCTCCCCGTGGCGGTGTCAGGCCTGTGAGATGAGGGGAGCAGAGGCGCCCACAGAATGCAACATGGCTTACGTCTAATGTGACATTTATTTGACTCAGAAAGGCAATTGATTAAAGGCCCATCGGACCTTTGCCATCATGTATTATGTATTTATCCAGCAGGGGCAGTTTATAATGGCCTCTGACAAATCCTATTACTTTTTGTTGCAGAACTTCATAATATCAATAAAAATCATTAATGATACTCAGGGACATGAAGCGTTAACACCCCTTGTGTTAACACTTCCTGCAGCACTGGCAAAACCATTTATGTCTGTGGCACACATCGTGTGCCTTCAACATTTGCACAAAGACACCAGTTTATTGTCATTGTTCTGCCTCTGCAGGGCAAGGCATTTAGGTGCAAGCAGCAAGCTGGATCCGTGATAGGCGGGCATGTGGAAACCTCAAGCTGAAATCCTTCTTCAACAGTACTTTGCTGTGTGACCATGCACAAGTTGTTTCCCATCTGTCTACCTTTGTTTCTTGTTGTATAGGAATCGAGTCACATGTTCTCTTGCTTCTTTAAGTCAGGCTTATTCCACAGCCAAGAACTTCTTGGTGCTCCTCCATTCCCAAATTAGTAAGCTCCGTAGGAGCCCTACTATATTTCAGGCATGTGCATAGAATTTGTCTTGTTTGTACTGGTTCTCTCCTTTCTCTCTGGAAGACAGGTCCTTCAGGACACTGATGGTCTGGGTTCTTTTTGGTAACAGAAAAAGTACTTTTGTATTAGAAACTATTAATGTACCTGTTAAGAATGTTTCTGATTTAGACATAACTGATTTGTTCTGCCCTCTTCCTCAGTGTCCAGCACAGGGCTCTCTTTCCATATCCCTACCCACAATTTGCTGATGATTCAGTCTTCATCTTCCTCCCAGAGGTTACACACATCTGCCTGACTATATGGCATCAGGGTTTTGGGGCAGAAGGATTTCATTACTCTCTCCCTCAAACTATATTCCCACTTAAGAGGAATACCGTTAATCTCTGCTCCACCTGGATGTCCTCACTACTTTGAGAGAAGCAAGTGTATTATTTGTCAAAAATCATCCTTTTCATGGAAGAAGTCTTCCAACCAGTCTTGAGTCTTTCAACCATCATGTCAACAGCCTGTAGCAGTATCAACAGTACTAAGCTGCTTTACAGTAGGATAGATAGCTACAGGAGGATAAATAGCTACAGCAGGACACTTTCACTTCCAGAGCACTGCCTGTTCAGATGGAACCCATACAATACTGAAAAATTGTCTGCTGTTAACATTGGTAAGTGCAAATCAGAAGTGCACCAAAGTCACCCAGATACAAGGAAGTTGCAGGACATGTTATCCACATACAAAGAAATTACAGGACATGTTAACCTAATTCCATGAACCTCTGTCCATTTTTTTTTAAATAGGTTTCTGATGTAACCGGGTTGTACTGAGTTCCAGCATCATTCCTATCAGATTCAGCATTGATTCTAATTCTTGTTATTTGGCATCCTGGTTTAAGAACAAAAAAAATAAAGGGAAAAAAAGAAAATAAAGAAAAAAGTGCAAAAAGTGCCATTTATTTCCCAGCTTCATTAAGATGTATTTGGTCAAGTAATGATGACCTAAGGGAAGCTGAGCGGCATCTTACTGATCTCATCATAGTTATGAGAACCATCCATCATGTGGTCAGTATTTGTATGTCAAAAAACACCCAGCTGTATTCCAGCCTGCCCGTTGCCAGTTTCTTAGAATACTTATTCACTTTATCAGACATGGTGATGCTCAAATAGTCTGTGATATCTGTATATGTGTCCCTGCTTTGGTACTTGTTCACCACCAAACTGTCCTTCGTTACCACTCTGAACCATCATCACGAAATAGCAACTAATTAGCACCCTCTGAATCCCTTGCTTGGTTTGTGTGCTGAGGGTTGTTTTGCAGATGAGGAACAACAACAGTGATTGCTACATCAGGAACAGGGAGGAGGCATCTTTTCTCTTCTCAGGTTTCTTAAGAAGCCCTCCCTTACCTCAGAAGAGGATAATAACCTCCAGGTCAAGCTTCTTCATGAACGAGGAATGAACATTTGCAAAATGCCAAAAAAGTCTACATGTAATAAGCCTTACATTTACAACAGCTTTCAAGTGTTAGCATTTTTCAAGAATTATCATGATTAATGTAATAAATAGATATGCAAATTATCCAGAAGAATGAGCTGATCCACTTCTGAAAATAAGGAGGTTTTGGAAAGGAATGGTCACCTAAGCAGCAATCTGAGACAGGTAATGAATATTATTTCCCCAGCTTTTACGTGTCTTCTGAAGGAAGGGAATGTTCCAAAAAAGAAAACAACAAGGGCAGAGGCCCTCTATTTGGCATTTGCAAATGAGAGAAATGGTGAAACAGCCTCAAAATGGCAGCAGAGCTGAAATTCTACTCTGATGTATTTATAGAAATCAAAATGTATAACTATCACCTTGGGATGAGTGTTCTTGAGCAAGTGCCACAATTTTAAGCTTCATTCTTTATTTGAAGCTGTAGCCATCAAATAGACTTAAGCAATAGATGTGCATGGAAATAAAACCCTCCTTTTTAAAAACAAATTTGACAAAGTTCATGGGTGTGTTCTAAAATATCTGTAATAAGAATAGACCCATTATCTGGAAAACCGGACACGTAGCCAGATTTTTTAAAAGGGGCAAATTTTGGTACCACTTTTGCATTCAAGCATTAATTTAAGTGTTGACATTCAAATTGTTTAGCAAGTATAAGGGTGTACATAGCTGTGAAGTTGACGTGTGGATTACAATAGAGGCATGTGTGCAACCTGCTTTCTAATTGCAGGTTGCACACAATATATCTACAATATATCCACTGGCACTGGATGAGATTGAATTTAAGATTGGTCAGCATGACAGTTGAAAATGTCACACCTTTCTACCATTGTGCATACTAGCAATCTCTTTGTTCTGAGTTATTTTTCATTTACTTAGTGTAATATAATGTATTGAGCGTTAGCCTTTTTTTGAAATATTACAGATTACAACAGAAGCAAAAAAAGGACTTTAACTAGGCAGTTGTAGGAGCATAATATTTTAAATTTAACTAGAAAAAAAAGGAGACAGAAAGAAAATGCAGCTGTTCAATGCACTTTTACCCCATACTGGCATAGTTTAATGTATTTGGATGAAAAAGACCACCTTTCTGAAGCAGTAGCAGCATTTCCTACAGCAATTTGAACACCAACCATCAAAATATTAAGACAGAGTGGTTTGTTAGGTCAAAATCACTGTGCAAAAGGGTAACAACTACAGTGTGGCAGAGTTTTTCAGAATATTCCTTTTGTTGTTATGGTAAATTATCTTCCGACTTTGGCAAGCACGCTGCTATTCTACGACTATATCATCAAGTGTCTCTCTTTCTTTTCTGAAACGTATCCTTCTCCTAAACCAGGAATTCTTTTTGATGCACCGTGCTTCAGCATCATGTTGTATATCTGTCTCCATAAAATGTGTACACCAGATTTAAGGTAAAAATGGTACCAAGAGCAAGTTGTGCTGGAGGAGTGGTTATTATAAAACACAATATCCAGAAATGGGTGGGTTCCCAAAAGTCACCTTTTGATCAAGACATCATAGATTTGACCACTGAAACTACACCAAGATAGCAATACTCAGGGATGTCTAAATGCCTGACCTCGTGTCTGTGTTCATGCTGAACATTCTGTGTGTGAGACACCGCAATCACACGTGAGCTTGTAAGAGTATCTCCTCTATCTCCTTCTCCCCTCCACCTCTCCCACATGAAAAAGAAGCAAGTCGTCTGCCATATAGTTCATTTGTGTGCCATTACACAGGTATACATGTGAAAACACATGTGATTAGTCTTCAGGCCGTGCTTCATGAAGGCTCTTTTGCTTCTTAGTGGGAATGGGAAGTCTTAGACATAAAAGATCACTGTGTGTTAAAAGATAGTGTTTCTTTCCTCTGAAGTTCTTGTTCACTGCTGCTGCTTTCCATCATTTTGGATAATATCATGCTGAATATGGTTCACAAATTCAGCCCCCCAGGTAATATTTTCATTTCATATGTTTGCATGCCCAAAATATTAAATTTCTGCACACCACCAAAGCATATGCTTTTGGATTTGGATAGATCTTGCTCTCTCACATTCCATCATACTGAGTTTTAAGTTTAGCAGGATAGCTGTATCAGTTTTCTGAATGCTGTTTTCTAATGCTTTAGCTTTTTAAGCATACTCAAGCTTGATTTTTCAGGGGCAAAATTGGAATCCCAACTTCAAATAGCATGCAATTTAGAAGTATTCGTGCTTCACCCAATCACCAAAGTAAGGATCAGTTGCAATATTTGGATCTGGGCATGTATTTAAATTTCATATTTGTCCATGTTTACTTATCCTGGATGTCTGTAAAGGGATTAATTGCATTTCACTTTTTTCAGTAAATCCACTTTTACATAAAAGACAAAAGATAATGTGTAACATTCTGGGTGCTCTGCAATATGCACTGAAGGTTGTAAAGGAAAACTACCATGTGTGATCAGCATATAACCAGCTCTAAAGAATGAAGGGTTTCAGAAACTGTTTTTCAATGTTTGCATTTAAAAAACCTTTCAAGTTTTGGGGTTTAGGGCATATTTCTTGTGTGAATGTCTGTTCATGCTTAGCATGGTGCAGTCATGACATTAAATACTTAAATTCTGCCACAGAAGCAGCTTCTCTTCCAGTGAACTTTAATGGAAAGGTAAAAATTTTAGTCATTGAAATACCTGCAGACTCAGACATGCCTCAGGGAAGATGGTAAAACATCCTGTGTTTTTTCTTAACTTGTTGAAAACAGTTTGGCAGATCATTTATTGTGGAGCCTGCAAATTAACCTCACACTGATACCTTCTCCTGTGACTTCTGTGGCAATGTCCTCACCTTCCATCCTGGCACGTGCCAGTGCAACACTGTCACTTTGCTACTGGTCAGCCCCATTTGTCCTACTGAAGGAATTCACAAAATGTCATAGCCTGACTAGATCAAGAAAAGCATGTAGCGTGCTCAGGGAGTAGCAGCGCTTTTGTAAGGGCTTCTGTTCACCAAATATTTCTCCTCTGCATCTTATTCCAGCGGTGTTTTGAGGGTCCAGCATTCAAAAGCATTCAGCAAGCAGATTTTGTAAATGAACGGGCACCCTGTTCTGGGAATAGGAATATTTTAAAAGCACAAAACTGTACAAGTAAACTGCTAAGGGAGTTACAGCATCTCTGAACTTCCCAAAGAACAGAACCATAGAAATAACATTGAAACATTACTGGTGAATGAGACCTAAATATTGTTAATGAGCAATATGTTGAAGTTGACTGATCCTTTTATGGCTGTTAAGCGTGTTCCCAATTTTTTCCTAATCTATGCCCCCTCCCTTTGAGGAGCCTCGGAAAGAAATGTTATCCACTCCACCCAAATCTTACTAGATAGAAAATGCTATCTTATTTAGCTAAAAAATTGCGGAACCATAGCCTTCACCTTGCCTAATAATTCCTTTTTCACCACTTCTCCATTTCCCCTTTAGGTAAGGATTTTCTCACCTTATAGTCCTTCTGCAAATCTTGTTCTACACTCATAATTTTCCTTGTGATGCTGTATCAAATGCTCTACTGATAAATTAAATTTACTGCATTTCCTTTGTCTGGATAATCAGTTATCTTATCAAAGAAATTTATCAGGTTAGTCTACTACAATCTACCTTTGGCAAACTCATGTTTTGTTTCATCCTATTTTCCATTTACCTACATGTCTCTTCCATTATTTTTTCCTTCAACATTTGCTGCACTCATGCTATTGAAGCTCCTGATGTTACATCAACATCAAACAGGTGTAAGTGAGATCAGAATCAGTTTCAATACGCTGTATTAGAGCCTTGCAAAAGCCTATTCATTCTCAGGACTGCAGAAAGCTAAGTTCTCATCTGGCAGACAAGTAAAAGATCACTTTTTATTTTTCATTGTCGTTAAAGCAAAGGGCAGGTGAGCTGATTTTGAGCCTTGGCTGGTGAATGTTTGAGATCATGTGCAAAAGGAGATAGAATCAGAGACATCTACCTGCACATTAGAGTGCTTGGGCACTTGCAGTAGCAAAACCTTAATGTATGTATCAGTAATGAAAATCTTAATTAAGAACGCTGCATCATTGTCCATGAACATTCTTTCTTCGTCTGTGTGTGAAGCTCTTTGTGTATTGCAGCATCTACCTGGTACAGACAGACAGAGCCCTCAAACAGTGTGTCTGGCAGATCTTCTCTTGATTATTAGCAGTGAGCAAATGGCAAACTCTTACTCCTCTTTTGTCTCAACACTCAAACTCAGAATTGTAGAGCATACAGTGTAACTTAGAGTTTGTTTGGATTTTTTCTGTTGCTTTTTCCACTTCTTTGTTATATTGGTGGGTTTCAAAATCCAGTAGCATTGATTAGAACTGAATGATGTAGCTTAGAGTTGCCAAAATGTGCACAGACACCTATTTACCCAATAGTTTATCTTTTCCTTTAGAAACAATACACCTGCCCAGGCTGTGTTCTGTATGCACAAAAACGTATGCTAATGGGATGTGATGACTGAGATTTTAATCTCCCTAAACTCAGGAAATTTAGAGTTGAAGTTCCCACAGCAACCTTACCTCTGCCCCTTGCTTACATTGGGGTCTCTTACTGATCCCTAGCTGTGGCTTTCCAAGGCAGAGAAAACAGAGAGAAGACAGGGCAATGGAGAGGACCTGCTTGAGGTTTTTTCCCTGTAATTGTATTCCAGTGACATTTGCTTGTTGAGCACTGCTTGTAAGTTTGATGTGGCTTGAAACACATTCAGAAAACCTCTCCAAGTAGCAGACATACAACTGATTTGTAGGTGTACTGATAAAAGCACAGCTGGTGTAAGGTAAGGAAGAGTATAGGCATGTGCACACGCATTTGTCAGTTGTGTTTTTTGCATCCAGATGAGTCAGACTGTCTTCTCAGATTCGCTGTCATGTCATTGACACTGGTGGTTTCTGTAGATTTACACCTGTGTAGTAGGAGGATATTTCCCAGGAAAGGCAAGAGCAGGAGATACTGCTATTTACTTTGAATAAGAAACAGCTATGCAGTCTCTTCTTGTCTGTACAAATCAGCACAGTTGAGCCCCATACAAAAACCTATACATGTGGTGACTTTATTTTTTCATCTCTAGAAAGAGTTGCTCCAGCCTGACGGAAGAGTTCATGCTGAGGCCAGTGGTTCATGCAAGGCATAGAAGCTGCATATGCCTTTATATTGTCATATAAAAAATAGTTCTGAGAGTGAAACCCATGTAATCCAATAATCCCTCAGACTACAGCTGCTGTTTCAGCCATCATTAATATTCTCAAAACCAACACTTACTTCGCTAAGACAGCAGAACCTGAAATATTCGAGATTAAATGAAGTGGGGTCGAAAGATGGTTAGGGGACTGGAGCATCCCTCTTATGAGGAAAGGCTGAGGGAGCTGGGCCTGTTCAGCCTCAAGAAGAATTAACTGAGAGGGGTCAATGTCTGTAAGTATCTGAAGGAAAGGTGTCATGAGGATGGATCCAGGCTCTGCTTGGTGGTGCCAAGCAATAGGACAAGAGGCAGAAAATGATGCACAGAAGTTCCACCTGGAAGTTCCACGAGGAAGAACTTCTTCATTGTACAGGTGACTGGGCACTGGAACAGGTTGCCCAGAGAAGTTGTGGAGTCTGTCTCACTGGAGGTATTCAAGAACTGTCTGGACTCAATCCTGTGCTCTGGGATGGCCCGGCCTGAGCAGGGAGGTTGGATCAAATGACCCACTGTGGTCCCTTCCAATCTTACTCAGCCTGTGATTCTGTGAAATGGCTGATTCTTCACTGCTTGGTATCACATCAGTGCATTTCTTTCTAGGCAGGATATAAGTGAGGAATCATCTCCAGTTTGGTTTGATGCTGTTCTATATCAAAATGCAAATATGCAAGAACTAAAACCATGGAAGTACGTAATGCCAAATCGGATTCAGAATCTTTATGGAAACCTATAGCCGTTACGGCAGAGTGCCAGGTGTTGCGTGCAAGGCACCTTGTCCCACCTCCAGTGCCAAATCCAAGTCTTTTAGCAAGTATGTAATCTCAGGTTTGTACTAGCATTTGAAGCATGATCCTGAAGGCAGACTGTGCCACCTTCATGTTTTGTGACCTTATTGTCAGCGATGAGTCTGCCAGCTGCTAAAACTCAGGGTGACTGGCCTGGCCTTGCAGAGAGTGACCTTGAGCCACTGACCAGCAGGCAAGGCTGAAGAGTGCAGGATCCAGCTGTTACCAGTCTCTCTGGAGTGCATGGAGCCGAGCTGGGTCTGGTGAAAACACCAGGCTAGAGCCGTGCTCCTCCAGAGTGCATGTGTGTATGTGTGCAGAGTGCACCACATGCAGGGCTGAGCCTACTCCCAGTGGAAACAGTGTCCCCCAGTCCTCCCTGCTACAGCTCAGTCACAGATTGCACAGCAGCTTCTTTTTACCTTTTTTTTTTTTCTTTTTTACTGGTCATTTATACAATTGACTGTCTACAGTTAGAAGAGTGTAGCTCAGTGTCTGAAAGAATAAGAAAATAAATCTATTTTAATATGGTAAAAAATTTGTTATTTAAAACCAAATGATTTCAAACATGTCAGTGCTGCTACTTCTCTTTCAGGACTATGTACGTGTCAAATTTGATGTTTTAAAACAAAGCTGTGTTATAATTATACAAGCATGTTTGAGAAAAAAAGGCTTATGGAAAACTTAACAGCTGGAAACTGTTTTTTACATACTTGGATGATTCAAAAGCAGCTGAATGGAGTTTTGCAAAACTTTACCAAAAATGACATTTCTGGATTGAGACAAGGCATGAGAAATAGCAGCTGAAAAGGTAACAGTTTCACAAAGGTATGAGCAAATATAGATAGAGATTATTTAATTCATCAGCTTCCACTGTACAGTCGTTAATGTAATGCTATAAAAATAAAAGAATTCATATTTATATAGTTTTTCAAGGATTTCAAAGATCTGTACTAGACTTTAAGGAACTAGGCTCTGTAGCTGAGAATTAATCAAATATTAATATTTATATTTCATTGGAATGCCACTTATTCAAACACGAAAACAAAGACATAGAGAAAGGTAGAGGGCTTGCCAGAGTTGGCACTGAAAGAGAAGAAGACCATATTTAGCACCCGTGCCTTGGGATTGCTCAGCTTGGCAGTGTGGGAGCAGGCTTGGCATCAGGGAGCTCCTGGCTCCTCTCGCTCTGACTCCCACTTCAGGCACACCCAGCTTGCAGGTGAAGAGCCTTTCTCACATGCATGCCCTCAGGCATGGCTCAGGTACCCAGCTCCCTTCTTTCTGTCTCCACACTTCATTCCCAAAGGCAAAATCTGCCAGATTCTGCCTACTGTGATCCTGAAGCTTGAATGCATTCAAATATCACCCCCAGTTAAAGCGTGCATACGCTCCTCCTTCTCCCCCATGCTCTCGAGGGCTGTCAATGTGAGAGAGCTGTCACCAGAAACCTCTTCTGGGGTCTTTTTCAGTGCATGGTCCACTCTATAACTTAGTAACAATCACCTTACTGTTTGAAACCTCAGTCACTGAATAAATATGATTTTACTGCTGCTTAGTTTGGATGTTGAGCTGTATTGGAGGAAACTGCTCTTCTTTCATACTGAATTTTTTTTCAGGGTGGTGTGTGTGAAAAATAACACAAATAGGAGTGTTTTTGGATGGTCACACTGAGCATTCAGCAAGAAGTACAGTATGGTGAAGGGAAATCTGGTTGTAGTGAAAGCAATATGAGCTTGTGGTTTGCTAACAGGACCAAGAATGTGAATTTTTCACTTTAACCCTAGCTATAAAACTCCCTCCCAGTGCTGGGGAATCACTCGATGTCCCTTTGTTGCACCTCAGTTTCATCTTCTCTGTATTGGTGTCCACCATGACCCAGCTCACCAGAATACTATTCCTCTTGAAGTTCAGGCATTATCAGAGGTTTTGTAGAGATGCTTTTTCAACCTAACAAGCCCACTCCTTGTCAACATTCAGAGTGTCATTGTCTTACTTCCTAATTAAACAGGCCTTTTTGGCTTTCACTGTTTTAACTCAGCAGAATCACCAGTTCTGGGAGTGGATCAAGATTCAATGCTGCCTTGTGCATTATGGAAATTTCCAGTAGCAACCTCAGATTAAGAATTTGGTGTTGATATTTTCGGTGGAGCATAAATATAATTTCGGTTTTTAAACACAGTTTATCTGAGCTCCTTGAGAAATTGTAATCATGAGACATTGCCATCTTTGCAGGCACATTTGCAGTAGCCCTAGATTTGGTTGGATTTAATCTCTGCACCTAAACTATGGATTTACATGAAGAAAAACTTAAATTTAGCCAGGTAGGAACACCTAACTCCACAAATCCCCTTGGCATAAGCAGGTATCATCCATCTTTTCTCAGCTTTTCAAAAGTTTTGCTGTGTACCCTATATAATGACCATTTTGCTCACAAAGGGCCTCAGTTTTATTTTCCCTTTATCACTTCCCCTTTGAAGTGACTAGTGTTGCAGTGGTGGTCACAAGAAGCTGTCCTTGTACTCCTGCCAAAACCAGGCTCACAGCCTAAGCCAGCCTTTAACTGGGCATTACCAGGAAATTACACTCATCTCATTTTGCTAGACGTATCGCTTCCTCAGCTTTACAAATAATTATCAGGTCCAAAACTTCTCCATTATTGTGTTCAAGTGTTTTGCGAGTCTTGTACCTAAAAAACCTCAGATGTTGAGCAGTGTTGTTATGCATCTCTCTCTTTCTTGTCTGTGAATATCCCATGCACCTGAAGTGTGAGGTTCATGGATCTTTTTATCTGAACTCATCAGTTCTTGCTTTCTGAGCCATCTTTTAGATTGTATGAATTTTAAATATTTGTTGGCTAGAGGACGGTATGTTGAGTTGACTGGATAGAGAAGAGAGGAGAACTACTACAGGGCAGAAGTTAGCAAGCTGGGTAGTCTGTTGAAGATAAATCCTTTCTTAGAGAAAAAGTTACATCCTGTAATGCCCAGATCATTTTGATGTAACAGAGTTGCAGGCTGGCAAATTCTCTGCTTTTCTGCTAACTATTATGAACAGAACATAAAAAACAAACAGACAAACAAAAACCAAACCAAACCAAAGCAAAACTTAAAAACCAAGAAATACCTAAAAAAACAAACAGAAGATTAATTACATTTCAACTGTGATTGAGTTAAGAGTAATAAATCTATTAAACAGTATTAGAAAGTATTTCCCATTATAGTCCATATAAGAATTGGCATAATTTGAATAGCACAGGTGCATATGAGATGCATTTAGGAATCACCAGAAACTTTGCAGTATCCTCATTGCTCCCATTGCACTCCAGCAGGCTTTTGTTCTTCAATTTAGCTACCTTTGCAGGACTGCATCTTAAGGTGTTGCCAGTTTTGGCTGAAAGTTTTCTGATTTTGTCACTGAAAAAAAAGTATGAAGAGAAAACTAATAAAAGTTTCATTTTTCTTGCCCAATGGAAACAGCAAAATTGCTTTGGCTGTTTTGGTGTGAGAGGCCAAGCAGAAAGTACAGCTTCTCCAATTAAAATAACATAAATATTTTGTACAAATGGAGCCAGGGAGGTAGGCAAGGCAGGTTGTGTGAGAAGGAGGCTGCAAGGAGAAGCAATGCAATCTCTTGCGCGTCTTAAACAACAATATGACCCTTTGATACTATATATGCACAAAGTTTTGTTGGGCTTGCACAGCAAGGTTGTGCTCCCTATGTTTGCATGGTCCACCTGCATGTACATGGTATTTGTGAATTTGTGAACCTTTCCCTCAGCCCATTTACAGTTTGCCCAGGGATTTAGCAGAGTTTTGCAATCTCACAGAAGTCTGGCTTTGTCAGATGTAGCATTAAATGAAATTGGTTTGTATTGCAACAGGATTGGTGGGAGGATCAAAGTCTTGGTGTAAAATAAAAGGAGGTTTTTGGTTTCTGTGTGCTGAAATGTTTCTATTTCCCTTACTTTTTTTTATTAGTGTATATTAAGCAATTGAATTCTCCAATAGTAAGCAAAAAACTCTTCCAAAGTGGTTAAAGAGAGCCTCTTCAGTTACTGTGAGAAGGAGTGCATGTTACTTCTAGAAGGGATCTCAGAAAATGTGTTCTTTTAAGATTGATCAACATTTTGTTTTGAAATCAGAGGTGTGCACCTAGAGAACACGATATATCTGATATTTCGAGCTTACTCTGAAGAGCCTGGGGTCAGCTAGAAATTTGGCAGATTACCTCTCAGGTCAGGAAGTAGTTCTGGTTTACAAATTTAAAAGCCAAAATCTGTCTTAGTATTTCTTAAATGTCAAAACAACCCTCTGACCTTGAAAATTACTTTCTCTGTATACTTTCTGCGCTTTTAAGTAAAAACCAGACCTTTTCCCTAGTGAAATATGGTAGCTTGTTAGTAATCAAATCTGAGAATTTAGAGAAAGGAAAGTGACATGAATTCTTCTTTCCCTTTGCCAGTGCAATGGGCTTCATTCATATCAATGGCAGCTGGCGGGAAAAAGGCTTGGTAACCCTTAACTGTGCTTCCAGTTTATTTCTGTAATGTACACTGTGGCTTATTGAATGACGAGTCCTCTGTCTGCAGCCTTTCAGACCTCATAACAATAATAAGAGGGAGGACAAGTTTCTCTGCTGTGTATCAGAAGTTGCCTCCAGCGCCTCAACTTCGGTTTGTCCCCATCTGGGCACTGCTGGAAGGTAAAGGCCATATTTAGTGCAGCTGGCCAATTGCACAATTCTGTAATCCAAACCGACCAAAATCCATTCCTGACCATTAATATGATTGGTTGAACTTAAATATGACATTTGAGCAGCCCATTTAGTTTATGTATTTCCAGTGTTCTCTTTTTCTGGACAGTAATTTTGCCACTTCTGAAAGTTCGATGGTTTTCCCTCTTCTGAAAATATACCCTTCCTTCATCCCTTCTCCTTCCATCTCTTCTTCGCACTCTTGCATTTCCTTTTGGAAAGTATTTATGTGGTGCCCCTGTTTCCAGCAGAGCAGAAGCAGCCTGCACTTCTCACTGTGAATGAGAAGTGACATGGGAGGGAGCAGTCTGAAGCCCTGCTCCTCTCCCCTGGGAGTGGAGCATAACTCATCCTCATGGCTCCCAGATGCTGCTGCTCTGTGCAAAACTGGTTTCTGGTCCTTTAGGTTCTGATATGATGAACCCCAAATATCTTACGGTGTGAGCTCTGGGCCTCTTCTGCCTCAGTTATCCTTAGTATCTAATGTTACTGCATTCTCCAAGACTTTCTCCAAGGAGTTGCAATTACTAAGTAATTGTTAATGACTTAACTTTCCCTGGATTTCTGTGAAGTAGGGAGGTCATATTTTCAGCACTTAGCTGCAGGGGAAACTGAAGCATGGGATGAACCACTTCTGGATTTAACTGAATACCTGAGCACATATTTCTTTGAATTTAAGGGTCGATTTAAGAGATTTTCTGAGAAATCGTTTGAAATGTCTGCCTCAAGTTGTTTGCTGAAAAGCATCTTATAAATAACCACATGGTCTTTATAGCAATCAGTTAGTTAGGTACCGTTGTTAGGTAGGGATGGAGAAACCAAGGCATAGCATTTGCTTAAGGTCAAGTAACCTGAGAGCTTAGGCTCACAGAGTTAAGCAGCTTTCTTTTCTTAGTCTTTTGTGGTTACATTCCTTCCTTTCTCCATGTAGTTGACCATTTAAAGATTGAACAAGGCTCTTTGGAGAAGAGATTAGATTTGGAGGTGTTGGCTGTAGTGTTCCAAGGTGATGGTTATTCAGCCAGTTTACAATGTAGTATTATAAAATATTAAGTATATTGAAATGTTAAAAAGTAATATCTGCTCAATAATATGCCGACTTAATATAGAACAAACACCTACTACTGATCTGTAGTTAAATTATTTAATCTAGAACTAATCTACTGTTCAAACCAGTTTTGAAAATGGAATAGTTCTATTGCTGAAAATAATTAATTGTTCAAACCCATAGAGCTAAATCCAGCAGTGACCTAAATGGTAGAAGAGAATTACACATTGGAGACAAGTGTGTGGGAAAGTGAATAACAAAATAATATATGTTGCCCTGGTTCTCTCTTATCCTGGCCAGTATCACACACTTTTGTTGGTATGGTTTTTTGCTTGTGCTGGCTTTGTCTCCAAATTCCTCCCTCCAGCATTTGAGTTCCAGCACTTTCATTATTATCTCCCAGGGAAAGTTGGTAAATGCTTGTTTTCTTTGCCCTGCATCCATTTTCACCCTTTCTGTGACCTGGCACAGGTCTTTGGGCCCTGGCTAGTCCTGTTGAAGTTTGGCTCAGCAGGGCTGACCTTGCGTCCGGCAAGGGGAGCTGCCTGCCGGAGTACTCCTGGTGACCTCACTCGAATTGCCACTGATTCACCCTGATGTGAAGATGAGCAGATCTCAGGCCAGTAGCCCTCAGTGATGAGATGTTTCCAGCAGCCTGTTTCAGGAAAAATAGCAAGCTCCTTTGGAGAGAAAAACAAAAAAAGTGGTTTATTTTTTAAAAATCTGTCTCCGAACACCTCCACAGAACAACATGGGGGAAAGGAGAATAGCAAAGATTCAATGGGAAATTTTTTCTTCATTTTTTTCTTCTTGGAGAAAAAAATTCCCTACGCAAATCAAAACAAGATGGAGCCCTGGAGCCCCACCTGTTGACTTGAGGAAACAGAGGGAAGGGAAGATGCCTGGTCCTGTGCCAAGCATTCAGCACTGGGCTTGTAGCACTGTGATGTGGCACTTGAAGCTCTAGGGGCCTGGAGCCAGCGTTACAAATGCAACAAGAACTCTCATGAAAACGAGCCTCTTAACAGCATGTTGAGCTGGTCTGTGATGGCCTCAGGAAATCCCCCTGGCTAGACAGGGCCTTTTTATCCACTACATTGCTCTGACTCAAAGAGAAATCTCACGTAACTTCCTCGACCAGAAACTGAGCATGCATGTAGTCTGCAGCATGGAGCTTTGGAATATCCTTATTTACAGGCAGTCATTCCCTTCCTCCTGCTCTGAAGGAGTCCACCCTACCTTTCTTTGTTGTCTCATCACACGTAGAGCCCAGTGCTGCAAGCACGAGGCACGTCCTCAGCCATCGGGCTTCGTGCTGTCCTTGCTCTGTGGTCAGATCCTCAGCTGGTGTACACTGGCCCAGGGCCACTGATTTGAGTTGGGGTTTTCACTCCTTGAACACTTGGCCCATTGAAGCCCAGAGAACTACTCCTTTTTAATAGCACCACAACTGGTACTCCTTGTTTTCAGGCTCAGGACCATCTACGAGCAAATGCTTGCGTATTAATTACAACAAAGAGCAAATCTACTTGACATTTGATTTTGTTTTTCTTGTTTCCTTGCAAGCTTGAAAATGAGCTGCTTTTGCCAAAGGAAAAAAAAAATCAAAATGAATTTCACACCTTTTTTTTTTTAACTTGAAATAGGGCCCTTGAAAAAACTGACATGTTAAACACCAGCAAGAAAATGATTATGTGGACATATGGCTCCTCTTCCTGAACTTTGCAGAGAGGTTAGATAACGCTCTTTCACATCTTAAAAGACTAGACTGCTGCTACATTACTAACATATTCTTATGTAATAATCTGGCACTGATGATACTTTATCCAGTCCCAGTAATGTAAGACTCATTTATGGTTTGGTCAGTTATGAGTGATTTGTTTTTTCACAGATTATCTTCTAATTTGTTGGGGTTTTCATTACACTGTCCTGAAGTAGAATATAGAATAGAATCATGCACAAAAATACATTGTGGCTCTGTCTTTCAGGAGGGTTTTGCACTGTATAGGTTGTTTCTATTAAACACTGCATGATTAATACGAAAGTAAAACCAAATTTTAAAAGCCTACTCTTAAATTAAGACAAAATCATCTGAGTCCATCCATTTACTTTACAGATAAGGCTGTTTCATATAGTGAAAAACCTGTAAGAATTAAAATAAAGTTGTCAAACCATCTGAGATAGTAAAATATCACAGAAAGATTGTCATTGCCCTTGTCACAGCTGATGTTAGAAGTCACATAAAGTCTGCAGGTACTTGCAGAATGCACACACATGTAGGTGAGCTAGCCAGGAAGCAACAATATCCCACAGTGAAAATATTTGCAATTTGGAGTATGCGAATGAAACTTTATGAAACTTTTTCATAAAGAAATTAGCTTTTAAAAGACTAAGGCCAGGACTCCTCCTGTGGCTGAGGGAGCTTGCGAGCCTGTTCACTTTGAACTAGAGTTTCTATCCTGGACCCAAGAAACTTCCCTGATAATATTTTCCTTGAAAATTATGTTTACCGCAACTTGTTTCATGTTCAGCGACAGAGCTCTGCCATGGAAAATTGTGGATTCACAGATTCCTGGAATAATAAAAATCAGAAAGGACCTTCTTAAGTCATCTAGGTCCAACCTTCACCCTGCTCAAAGCAGAGCCAGTGAGGATGAGGTTACTTTTTTAACCAGCTTGTTGATGTGTGCATGTATATCCTTCTATATACCAATTTTATAAGAAATTACATCCTACTGTGCATTTTTTCAATAACTGTGCTCCTGAAACTTGAGACTTTTAGAATAATTTTAGGTCCTCTCATAGATAAGCAGGAACTCTTGATCAAGAACTGTCCTGCACAGGAATGAATGTGCAGCTGTACAGCCACTGTACCTGACTCTTGCTGAGCCTGATTCCTTCTTTTAGTTGCAAGACCACTTTGTTTAGTGACAGTGAGTTGTAGGGGCTCAAATATCTCATCTAAGTCATAAAATAATGCTGTAACCAAGGACTAGTTTTGACTATTCTTAGACTGAACCCTGTTCCTGCACAGAGGGGGGACCCCGGTTCTGCTACCCTGCATTAATTGCTGCTGTTTGTTGCACATGGGATGTTCTGCTAGATGGAGCAGTGGTCTAATCTGATGTGGCAGCTCCTACATTTTTATCTTGTAAGTGCTTTACTTACATGAATTAATTCTGAAAACACTCTTGTGACGTTAGTCATTGTTATGATTCCCATTTTAGAGACCCTGTGTCTAATTCTTAATTACACTAATTCTTCCTTATGCTGGTGAGGTTCCGGATCTGTGAAAGGGTCTCCCAACTCAGGGAGATGGATTGCAGAAATGGCAATGGCAAAATGAGAGTTCATTGCCCTCTAGCAATTCTCTTTTTCTCTAAGGTTGGAGAGAAATATTGGAAGGCAAGTATAAAAGTGGCTCTGTTGATTTGTACTAAGGGCTACACGGGAGCTGCATAGCTCAAGCCTGTAAGAGGTGTTGTATTAGCCAAAATTAAATTATTGAGATTCTTGACACTTCTTTCAGTGTGGCCACAATCTCATCAAAAGAAAGTTGGCTCTGCTGGCACTTCTTTTCCCTTTATCAGGATACGTTATCAGAGAATTGACACCTTACCTCCCCACAAAAAAAACAAAACAATAGCCCCAGAAGGAGAGGCAGCAAGCTTGAGGGAGGGAGGAAGAGACTGAAGTTTGCCCAGGAATGAATAGCAAGCCATTTTAAATGTAGTCATTATGTGCTGTAACCAGAAGGACCTTCTGTCTTTCTGTATGATAAAACTACCAATGAGATGTATTGCAAGATAATTAGGAGCAAACAGGCAGGAAAAATGAGTGATGTGCTACTCTTCATTTCCTGAGCCGATCTTGTTCCAGTCACCGTGCAAGCTGCAGCTGTGTCCGTAGAGAGACAGGAGGTGGAAAGCAGCCCTATCTGTGTCTTCTTCCCTCACGGCTTCATCCAGAGGAAGGGCGTGATGGACGACTATATCTGCTGCAGAAAAGGCTCAGAACACTACACCCTCCTCTGGGTTTTTGGCTTCCCACTCTATATCCAAGTCTAAGAGACGAAGTGGTATGTGCAGATAGAGACCCTTTTGCAGCTGTCCGTGAGTCAAAACTAATGGTTGGACAGAGAAACCAAATGCCCTCAGTGGGGTTATTTTGGTGGCAATCTCATGTTTTCGGCATGCTGTGGCTGTCCAACTCCCCAGACTGCTAGCAATGCTGTTGTTCTTACAAAGGTTTTGTCTAGAATGAGGAATATGAGAATAATTACAATTTTTCCTCACTGTTGAGCATATGGAAAAGCCTACAGAAATACGACATCTTTAGATAAGAAAGGCTGGAAGCAGAGGCACAATACCTGTCACCTCCAAATGCAGGAAATAAGATTTGTGAATATGTGACAGGACCAAAGGTAGCAAGAGGGATATATAGCATGTTTCCTGTCAGCGTTTAGAACAGAAGTGGGACAGACGTCCGCTTTAAAGTTCTTCAAATCAGAATTATAATTGTCTACCCAGGAAGGTATGAGAGAAAATTAAACCTTCTGATATCCTAAGATGCTTATGCTTCTTTCAGAAATCAGAGAATAAAATATAATAGAACAGAGCAGAGTAGGCTGAATATAACACACGATACTGTTTAAATAATTTTAATTTTGGAGCAGAGATGCAATTGGTAACTATAGTATGGGTCATGATAGACAGTAGAGAGTTAATGTTTTCAGTGTTTAAAAGTCTTTGGAGGCCTTCATGGTAAACATCCTTATACAGAAAATATGTTAACTGCAAAAGTCTTGTCCTCATTTATCTGCTCTTTAAGCAGTGATCAGATTTCTTTAATTAGTTGTAGAAACACGCTTTCAAAATGTTACTTTTTGACCCAGTGCAGGAGAGGAGGAAGAAAGGCAGGAGTCTTGCTGTTCTTGTGTCTTCTCGACCAGATGTTTTATAGAGTTCCCCTAGGTTGCACTGTTGCTTTTCCAGTGAAGGCAAGGAATTGCACTGGTGCTTATGAGGGCATGGCTCAACTTTTCAGCATCTTACTGTGGTGGTAATGCACTAAAACAAAAGAGCAAAAATGTCTCCCATAGTTCAGTTTGCAATATTTTCCTTTTTTTTTTTAAGAGAAGTTCTCCCACAAAAGAGACCATTATATTTTGATTCTCTAAGAGAGTAAAAATAGGGAACCCCTCTGATGTTTCCATTTACATTTCCCTATTGTCAGCAAATCTCTGAAAGGAATTGCCTTGGGAACTGGGAACTGCACATCGTCAGTAAAAAGGTGCTTTAGGAACCAGTCCTAGACGTTCTAAATGATTTGGGGTGGGAGAAGGGTGAGGAGTGGGGAAGGCTGATTCTGGTAATCAGTGCAGTAAGAAATAAGCTTGTTTGTTTAGTCCCAGAAAATCAAATTGCATATAGGCCAGAAATGAGCTAGATGCAAGGCATGGCACCCTTCTCGCTTTAGCATGGAAAGCTATCTACTGAACATAGTGGTGCATGTTAGGAATGATGCTTACTCAAAAGATAAGCAAGGAGTTGATTTCTGCAATAAGTGGACTTCCCAGTCTCTTTGTCTAATTTCTTATGTACTGAATAATAACCGTGTATTCACCCTCTCCAACATGCTGTGCTGGTTTACATCTCTAAACAAAAAGCACAAACTCGCAGCTGTTTATGAAGACAAGCCAATAAATCTGAGGAATATATTTATACAACTCATCCTGAGATTACGTAGTTAAATGCCTTTTTTTTCAAGTAGACAGAGCTCCTTCTTTGCAAAGGAACCAAATTCCTCTCTGTGCCACCCAGATCCGTTGATTTTCCATTAATGTCAGCTCTTGTCAGCTGTACTACAATTTGCATTGCAGAATACTTTATATACATTAAAGGAGTAAGTACTCCGCCATTTCCACGTCCTGCTTTTGGCTGGCGTTGTGATGCCTGTTGAAGTCAGAAAGTGAGGAGCAGTTCTGGTGCCTTTTCCTTTCATAAGTCCTGCCAGGTACAGTTCTCATGAAGATCTCTTCTAATTCTATAGCAACACTTTCTTCCTATGGAGAGGGTATCATGCACATGAGATTGAAAACTTGTTGCTGCAGTGATTGCCTTTCCCACAGCAAACAGCAAACCTTATTCAACCAATCAGACAGACTGAACGTCCAACTATCACTCTTTGGCTCAATCTCCCTGATGCATGCCATAATTTACATGAAGGAAGAGCAAGCAAGAGGGTGCCATGCAAAGCCAGAGATCGTCATCATGTATCTAAGGATACAGGAGGGGAAGGTGATGCACATTTTCTGGAGCTCCTCCTGGCCTTTTCCATTTATTTATACTCCAAGTCAGCTCTTGGATGATATTCCAGTAGAAAGTAGGAGGTCTTTGACTTGTGTAGGTTCCAGTAGAAGGGGACCAACTGAAAGCAGGACTTAACAGTAGTGTTTTCTACATTAAGCACTATCGGAGATTTGGGGATCACCGTATCAGGAACACATGCTAATAAAATATGTGCCACATAGGAAAAACTCACCTGGGTGAAATGCTGCTCCTTCTGATATCAATGGAAATTTCCTTTTGACCAGGGGTTGCTATGGCAGCAAGCAGTGGAAATGAGAACAAGGACATTTTGATATGTCTACACTGTGGATTGCAAATTACGATACCCGAGTTAGTTTTAAACAGTCTTGCAAGGAGTGGTCTAGTTAAGGCAGCCTGAAACACCACGTGGCCTAATTTACCATGCTAAGCAGTTTGCTTTCCTCTGTTCTCAGGGTCTATTCATGCTTGGGGTAGAGCAGAGGTGAAGAGGTATTTGAGGGAATGCTTATTTTAGGGCAATGGGTTGAGGAACAGACTGTGACAAGGAGTAGTGTAGGGAGGGAGAAATAACATGAGAGTAAGCTACAAAACAGGAGGAACAGCTGTCCATGGAGTCAACTGAATGGAAGCAAATCCAACAGCAACAGAAGATATATGGGTTTGGGGAGCCAGGGACCTAAAGGTCTCTTCCCATGGCAGTACATTTTGCTCTCCTCCCTGAAAGGCAGCCTAGGGCTCCTGTTTCTCAGCATTTTCATTGTCAGGAAGACACTGTCAAATCACTGCGTGAAGTATCCTCACAGTCTTCCAGTGGCTGAGCACCCCGTAAGTGCCGTTTTACTTGAGCTGCTGCTGACACTGCCGGCTGAAGTGGTGAAGTCCTGTATTACAGCTCCACAGGTGCTAACCCCCCTCAGCATCAGCAGCAACATGGAACAGCTTTTAAGTTGACTTTTAAATAAAGCCCTGAGAAATTATACTGAAAATGCATTACTGTAATGTCAATGTTGCTAAGTCAAACGCTTAAAAGTTAGGAAATGCCACAGCTAATGTTGTCTGTGCAACCTTAGGGAGGGCCCCTTGTACCATTACCACAGCTTGTAATTACATGACTGCACGCTGTTTCTTCCACTGAAGCCCTGCATAAGGTGGTCGGGTCCTCTGCATATTTCATTAGAAATGTAGCCCAGAGCTGTTTTGCACTCTGCTGGATTATTACTTTGGTACTGACCCAGGGAAGAGACTTGTCTATGTCATTGTGCTCTACAAAATCTCATCTGGAAAAGAGTTGAGGTCTTTGATGGCACTGTATTTCTCTGAAATCTCCTTTCTGTTCCTTGGGAGCATCTTACCTCCCATAATATTTCAATTGTGAGCATTTCATATTTTGTGGAGGCTGAGGAGAGAACTCATAAATAACATATAACAGACCTCATTAAGTCCAATGTCCCATTTGCTTCTGCAGTGCATTCCTCTCCTATTGACCCTGGTTAGGTCTTCTGTAATCTGTGCTGAGTCAACAGGCCCTAGTGGTGCTGGTAGACAGATGGGACAGAGCCACCCACCGTGTGACATTTTAAAAGGTGGAAAAGAGCAGGAACCCACCTTTGCCCATAACAGAAGTTAATAGAAGGAATGAATAATATTGACACCTCCCATCAGCTCTCCTTTAATGACAAAACACACAAAAACTAGTTCCAGCTTTGCCTGGAGATGTATGTCAAAAAGATGATGAAATTAGTATGGAGAAGTTGCTAGAGGTTCTGTCTGTATTTCTTCCTTCCTTAAGCATTTGTACCCAAAATACAGAATGAGGGGGGAATCCCAGCACTCCCTCTTGAAGGCCAGCAGTCAGCTGCATTGTGAGTCCCTTCTGTAGTTTCTTCTCATGCTTTTGAGTGGCACTTGCAGGTTAGTCATGCCCGTTTAAAAGTTTATATAGAGCAGATGTTCCTGGAGCTGATCAGGAATTATGGATTTGCTGCTGTAGCTGCAGCCCTGTATGAAATACAGAGAATATATTTAAAACACAGAGAATATACTTGCCTTGCACAATAAATCCACACACCTCCCTTGCTGCTATTTGCTCAGGAGGGGACATAGAGCCCCTGATGAGGGGAAATTCAGTGTCCTGAAACCCAAAGCAGGTCCCTTGCATCTGACAAGGGAAAGTTCTGGCAGGGCAGGGGGCTGATGTCTGGGAGATAAACGTGCTGACAGCTCCCTCTCAGAGAAGGGTGGTACCTGCTGCCTTCCCTCTCAGGGGGAGAGGCTGCTTGCCCCACACCTTTTTAGAAGCAGACTTTGCAGAAGTGTCATAAATCTCTGCCTTGTCTGCTACACAGCACTGCCACTGCACTGGGTATCACCAGGATTCATCCATTTGAACTGTACTTCATTTTGCAGCCCAGGGTAGAAGAAATAGATTACTTTGCCTCCTATTTTGGGGTATAATTTCTCCACCTCCTCAGTGCCTTGTCTTATCCCAATATCCAGCACTGCCTTTTTACAACATCTCCGTCTGTATCCCGCCGGTGCTCGATTTGTCTGTGTTTGTGCAGACATGCATGGCAAGGATGTGCTCTCAGAGCTTGTGTAGTTCCAGAATCATAACATTCCAGTGATCCATCAAGAAAATCCGACTGAAGGGCAGCATGGTATTGCTTTTAGTGAGCCAAGGTAGCAGGCAAACCTGCCCTCCCTTCCCTACCCTGCAGGACAGACTGTGGGAAGGTGCAGGTGTTTATTTTGGCGAGAGCTGCGTTGATGTGTAAAAAGGAGAGGGAAGGGATCTCCCAGCTTTTTGGAGATGGCCTCTGTATAATGCCATTTGAATCTTACTTTTTGTTTGGTGGTAAGTTTTAATAGTTATCCTTTGAGGATTTTCCCTGCGAGCTTATCTGAATACACCAACAGTCTTTTTTGTAATATTCGCATTTCCCCTTTGGTTCAGCCGAGCCCACTGACAGATCATTCAAATTCAATTGTTTTATGTCTAAGCCGAACAGCTAATTAAAGTAGGGATGATTAACCTGACTGGCAGTGTCGCTCTCTCTCCCTCGCTCTCTCGCTCCCTCCCTCCCTCCGTCCCTCCTGTTCCAATCAGTCTTTTTCTCACACTCTCCCTCTCTCTCCCTCTCCCTCTCTCTCTCTCTTTCTTTTGCTCTACTGTGTGTGTGTGTGTGTGTGTTTTTTTTCCTCTCTCCTAAACGTGGTCTGCTTGCTGATGGCAGAATGGCACTCGGAGATTTGTGCATTGTGTCTGGTTTCCTACGGGCAGGCTGACCCAGTGCCTCTAGGGACTTATCAATAGACCACTCAGAAGAGACAGAGACAGGAGAAAGGAGGAGGGGTGGGGGGGGAGAGAAAGAGAGAGGGAGAAAGAGAGAGAGAGAGAGAGAGAGAGAGAGAGAGAGAGAGAGAGAATCAATATCAAGAATAGAAGGAGCTCCGAAGCCATTTTTTTTTTTTTTTTAAAGAAGTATCAGGACTTGGGAAGAGGGTGACAAAGAAGGTTTTTCAAAGAGGCAGTGGAGGAGGTTCTAATAAATTTGGAAGGAAACAGTTCCCTGTCTTGGGAAAAAAGGAGAACTCCTGGCTGATTAGCATTCACACCAGGTATGAGATGTTCCCTACCCCTTATCACTGTCGCAACCGAGATGGAAAAAAGCGCTTTCTCCCCCGCTTTTTTGTTTTTTTTTTTTTCTCTTCCCCCCCCCCCCCCCCCCAGCCGTCTCTGCTCTTTAAGGAGATGGAGCGAGCGTTTATTTTGGTACGTTGGTTGGTGGTGGCAGCGGGAGTGCGAGCTGTGGGCATTTGTGTGCTGGGAGCAGGGAGAATGGAAGCAGGGCAGCGGGGAGGGGGCGAGTGGGAGAAGAGCCGGGAGTGTGTTACTGTGTCTCCTCTTTGTGCACCCCTGGGGGGGGTTACCCAAGTTCATTTCCAGCAGGTGGATTTAGACAGGGAGTTACTTAACGCTTGACCGCCAGTTTTGAAAAAAAGGAAAAAAAGGAAAAAAAAAAAAAAGGGACCTGCTTCCTATGTCTATTAAAGGAAGCTCCAATTTTTTCCCTCTCTCTCCTCTCTCTCTCTTTCCTCTCTTCCTAACCAGACAGCGGGAGGGTTTCTGGCTCCTCGCCAGCCCAAAAGCCTCTAAGTGTTTTGCACTTGTTTCAGGGAGCCCGGGGATTTTTTTCAGCATTTTCACTAGAGAACAAAGAGTTCTTTACAAAGGAAGGGGGAGAGCGAGCTTAACGCCTGAGATATGTTTTTCTATTTTTATTAGGGATTTTTTTTCCCCCTCCTAAAAAGAAAGAGAGAGAAGCAAAGCACAGAATGTGTGGCAGCAACAAAATAGATTGAAAGGAAATGCAGTTCCCTTACCTCCAAATTATAATTTGGAATTAATAAGAACAGGAATGGAAGGGGGACAAGACCAAGTGAGTTTGGTATGTCGTTCTTTTCTCCCTTTTTTTAAACTCTCTCTTTAAATTCCAATTGCTGTTTTGCCAACTTACCTAGCTTTTTTTTTTTTTTTTTTTTTTTTTTTTTTTTGGTCGTAAAAGTTATACTGCAAACAGTTTCTGTTTACTTAAAAAATCAAACAACAAATTTTTACTGGGGTAAAAAAAGAGGGAAATGGGGTGGTTTTGGTAAAAAAGAAATAAATTAGTGGGAACAGAAATCTTTCACTTTCTGTCACTTAGAAAAAAAGTTGGTAATGGCTTGTTGAAGCTAGGATCCTAAAATACAGATGGGGCACTAACGTCTGTGTCCACGGACCCAGCTTCTCCCTGACCATCTGTCTAAAAGTCACCTCTCATTGGCAGCTCAAATGATTAGTCGGAGCTCAGGGATTTTTTTTGTTTATTTGTTTGTTTGCTTGTTCCTCCTGTTCAGTGGGACCCTCTTAAATGGTTTCATTTCACCTTCTGAGTTTAGTTCTTCAGTCAAGTCCCAGACTGAGGATTTCAGGATAGACTTCCTTGCGCAGTAGATTTTTTGTTCTTCTGAATGTGTTTCTTATAGATACACTCTTTGTCTATTTGTATGTGAAAAAGGCACATGTAGTATAGAAGGGAATAGAGCATCACATTAAAGGAGATGTTTGGATTTGAATTTTATTGCTTATAGTTTATAGTATACCGGATATCTTCTCTACAGTGTCTCCTTTACAGTGGTTTGAGAATATATACTGTTGCAAATTCAGTAGCTTAAGGAAGTGCTTTCTTTAGCCAAATTCTGCCTTCCTTCATCTATTGATTTGTATTTTCCTGGCTTTAACAAATTGCCAATCTAAGAACAGCATCATATAGCAGAGGTACAGAAGACAAGAGAGGAAACTGTAGGTTATATCCCCCCTAAAAATCATCAGCACACAATACACAAAACTAGATCAAATTATTATAGAGTTACGATGATTTTTTCTGGCTGCTCTATTACTACAATATCTTGTTTTATTTTCATGCTGCAGGCTTTCCTCAGAAGAGGTTGTCTGTTACAGCTGCGTAGGTATCACTTACGTGTTTGTGACAGTTTTTAAGCAACACCTATGTATTGTGTAAGTGTACACGGAGAATTAGTCCTTTTACATCTCCTCATATGATGAAGGGGGTTAAAAATCCATGCTTGGGCTCTGCTCGCGCCGCTTCAGGAATCCCACTAGGCTACAGAGGCAAAACATCCTGCAGGATACAGCCCGTCCCTTGCAGAAGTGAAGGGAAACTGTCCATGACAAGTGAAACCACCCGTTAAAACACAGTTTTGTTTTCACACCAGTATCTAGACTGGGGGTTTGCACCCCACCAGCTTCATTAGCTGGGACTCTTCCCTCTCCAAAGCTGCTGTGGGCACAGCTTTCCCAGCAGAAGTTGGGGAATCCTCATGGCCTGAAGTCCCCTGCTCCGAGTACAGGTTCCTTTGCTGCAGGTAACCCAGGTGTTCTGCCTTTCCAAGGGTAGCAGCAATAGTGCTGCCCAGTCAAAAGTACTTGTGGGCTCCCCTGTTTTATGTGAAATGCTTGGCCGAGAGGTATGGACCACCATAACAAATAGATAAACTTCTGGCAAATTACAAATGCCTTTCTTTTACTTAAAATCCTTGCTTTCCTCATTCCTCGTGAGAGTTGTCCCAGCTCCTGATGTTTTTCATGGTCTGAATATTTTCTCTGACTTTTCTCTTGCTCTGTCCAAAAAGGAAAAAAAAAGTCGCTAGAAAAGTAAGCAAAAAAGCACAGAAATGGGACTTGGCCTTTGAAGTTTTCCATAGGATAAGCAGTCTCATTTTTTTCTGCCTGAATCTTATTTCTTCTCCCCTCACCTGACCTCTCCCTCCCCCCCTTTATTTTTTTTTAAATCTAACATGGTTTTGTGAGCATTTTGTATCTGCAGCTCTGAGATAGTGACAGAAGAGAGAGGTCAGAACAGAGTTAAAACCTAGATTTAGCCCCCACAATCTCAACTAGAAGGCATCTTCCTGTGGCTGTCACTGCATCCAGAAGTAGGGAGAAAGATGATAGCTGTCTTTTGGGGAGTCCGTGGACCTGACCTGAGAGTAACACATTCACAGTACAGGAGAAAAGGGAGAGAGGGGAAAAAAAAATAAAAAAAGGGGGAAAGAAAAGCTCTTTGAGCAGTAACACACTGGCTCTTTCTTCCTGCAGGCAATCCGCTCCAGCTCCTGGCGACGTGTCCTGCACTATCAGATATCATATGACTCTTTATTTGGACTCCCGTTAGCAGTATGGGCCTGTTAGGAGGCTGTTTGTTTTCTTTTCCTTTCATTTCCTTCTCCTTAGTTCCCCCCTATTTTATATGTGCCCGTGTGAGCGTATCCCCTTTATAATCTCCCTTTTTGTGCTGAAGCTTTATAGAAAAGAAAAAAAACTTAATCATTTCCCAGGGCTGCTTTTTAATCCCCTGCCAAAATTGGAGTTCATTGTCGAGTTGTAAAAATAAATAACACCTTTCGTCTTTATTTCTCTCTTTTACTTCTTCCTTTGCCCTTTCTGGCACTTCTCGGTGTGTCCATAGATACTTGTGGGTGCCTCCCTGTCTCTCCTGCCTGAGTGGGTGAAGTTGGGATACACCTGTGTCAGTCTAAGGAGTACAGAGCTGCCCACTGCTGCTCCTGCCGCTCCGTGCCGTTCCTTTCACTTTCATAAACTTTCCTCTGTTTATTTATTTATTTCATTTGGGCACCTTCTCCACACCGAGTTTGAAAAGCTGTCAGGCAGCGATCCCTGAGCTGGGGGTTTTCTGCATTTAGGTGAGCAAATGGGGGAAGTTAAGGCTGTAAGAAAATGGGACGTTGTGCTGAAGGAAGAGAGGATGAAGTGCGAGATAGAAATTAGACGCGCTTTGCGTACGCCACCCATAAAAGTTTCCTGCACCAGAATGCTGGTGCCTAATAATAGGATGGGGGGAGCCAGACAGCAGCTAACAATTGGAGGTGTGTAGCAAAGTAGTCTTATGGCAGCCGTATTTCTGATACCGAGTCACATTTTTGTAAAGGGAGATGATATTTTCCCCTATTTGTGCTGTCTTTAGCATCACATTATTTAGGCAAACACCACTGCAAAACTTTTTTGCCTGAAAATGCTAAGTCACGTCAACAGGAACAGTGAATTGATATCAAATGTATTAAATCGTTGCAAGGGAAAAGGTCTGTCTTTCAATCAAAGAGGTAATGTTTTGTTTTGCTACTTTCCTATGCAATGTTTTAATTTCTCTTTGTGAACTAAGAATTTATGTTGAAAATTTATTTTTAAGGGGAGGGGGAAGGAAAATCCTTAAAACATTTTAAAATTAGAGGTTTTTAAGGGGAGAGATTCAGGGTTTTTTCAGAGGAGTTTAAGATGTTTGGGTTTTTGTTCGCTTGCTTCAGTTTTTTGCAACCTGAATCGTAGTATACTTTGTCAAGCAAACCAGAAAATGAGCTTTTTACACAACTTTGCTCCCTCTGTAATTACTGCTGCATTTTTATGGGACTTGGTGTGTTATTCGTCCAAATTTGGTAAGGTCAGCAAAGCTGAAATCCTGTTTGCGCCGTAGAGACACAAAGGAGTTACTGATACTTTCGGTCAGAGGTAGATGCTTTGGCCAGTCCTTCTACCAAGTTGTGCTGTTCAGCAGTGACTGTGTGCGGGCCGATCGCCACGCTCCGGGGGAAAGCGTGGACGTATTTTGCTGTTTGATTTATATACATTTTGTGCTGATAGTCCTATTATCATAGCTGAAGAACTATAAGTTTTAGCCTTTCCTCTCTGGTGTATACTTAGGCCAGTGTATGAAAGCAATCTTGTAAGTGAGGCAAATACAGACCAGAGGGTTTTTTCTTAAGAATCCAGAAACAACTGCATTTCAGTCATACTGTAGGTGTTTTGAACTGAGGTCACCCTGCTAGTTGGTGGTGTTTCTTATTTCTCATCTAACTAAGACACCTTCCCACTGAAGTCAGTGCAGGTTTGCCTGAGAAAAGGTAATGAAAGACAGAGCTAGAACATCAAGATTTAGGGCGGTCCCCTTGAAGCAGTGTTGGAAACCAGACACCCCAGGGTGTGTGCTTGCACAGCATAGTATCCCTCTGGAGCCTGCAGGGTGCACTTGCTTTAGTGGAGGTGCCAGAGCTGAGTTGAGATGACTCCTGAAGTCTGAAACTTTGTCTATGCCTCCAGTTCCTTCAGATAAGTACCAATATCTGCTTCACTCTCAACAGCACACTGTTTCTTTTTGTTTAGTTTTTGCCAGTTGTCTCAATGGAGAGAAAGAGTCTCTTTGACCAGAGACAACATTTTGAGACTTCTTTCCTTTTCTCTCTTCCACTACCAACTTAAAACCAGCTTTATTTTAACATTTCGTGCTTAGGCATATTCATGGTCCTGAGGAAGCAATTACAGACTTCGTTGGAAGAAATCTGGTTTTGGAATAAGTGTTACAAATGTTTAAAAATTGTGTGCTGTGCATGCACGGTACAGGATGTTCCCTGTTACTCTGCACACGCCTCAGTGCTCTGAGCAGTCCTAGCTGGGGGTATTTATTTGTCAGCTCGTTCTGGTAGCTGCCCATGAATTTAGTTGACTTGACAATCAGTAAACAGCTCCATGATAAGACTGAAATTTGAGAGCAATATAAGTGGGAATTAAAAGGCTTCTTTCAAGTTTTTGGCCATTTCAATGGATTGTTGCTCAGCATCTTCATTTATAGGAAAAAGCATGCTCTTCAAACTTCTTCAACTTCATCTCTGCAGAGTAGATGCTTTTGTTTCAAAGACGTTACAAGCTCAAATAATTATAAAATACATATTTAGCTACCTCACAAAATAAATATAGCAAAGAGATGCAGAAAGTTGAAAGTCAAGTGCTGTAACTAATGCCTGAAATTGTGGCTCCGGGTTGGGCAGAGAAGGACAGGCTCGCCTCTGCTGAAGTTTTGTTAGCATAACTTGGGCTTGGTGGAATTGCACCAAAGTTGTGTTTTGTCTTGGCTTAACTTCAGTGCTTTCATCTGACTTTTTTTCTAAGCCAGCCCAATCCAGATCTGTTCAGCGCTCGGGAGGGTGATAGCCAAGGGACAAAACAGCTTGTCTAACACATGTCTCTTTAGTGCACCAGCGTGTGGCTTGTGAGGCCTCAGACTGGATCACCACCGTCAAGGGAAATGTGTTTTCCTACAGTGTAATAAGTTGTCCTGCAGCTTTCAGATGTCAGAGATCCCCAGTTCAGCACTTGGTGAAAAGGTCTGCTCTCAGAAGAGGTCTCCCTTCCATTTAACATTTCATTAGTGCGTGCAACTCCTGTAAATGTGATGTGGCAAGTAGGAGCAACAAATTCTGGTTTATTTTTGCCAGGATATATGTATTTATTGTATGTCCATATTAATGTTATGGTGAGATGGCATTTCAACCTAAACATCAATTTCAGTGGCTTACCACTAAAAAGTGAGCTAAGTTGAAATGTCAAGTAGTTGTTCCAAGCTCAGAGGTGAAACTTATATTGTTTTGGAAAGTATGAGGAAAGTCATGGTTACTTTTTTTCTCTTTTTTCTTTTTTAATGTGTTGGGCAGTCACACTAAGACAGGAGCATTTTTTGATTAACTAATTACTGAAACCCATTAATTTTTCCATTCTCATTCTATTTTTAATTTTTCTTATTTCTTCAATACAAAATGAAAATTGTAAAGAGCTAATTTCCTTAAACTAATTAGACTTACAATTTTAATCTCGCAAAACCCAGGAAATTCCAAGCGATGTTTTTTTGTAACTTTGCCATGTTGCACATGCCTCTCTCCTCTTTGAAACCCTTGTATTGGCCTTCAAAAAATCCTGGGAAAACACTCAACACTTGCCTGAGCCAGCCTTCTCAGTCCAAACTCTCCTGAACTTCTGGCACTGCTAGGCATCCAGATCCAGATTTTGTGATTTGAGCTCATCATTTTTGAAAATAACAACATGGAATTTCCAGATATTTCTTTGTAAGAAATTAAGGGTTTTAAAAAAAAAATAATTAATATTTAGAGTGGGTCTGTTTCCACTGAAGCCAGCACAAGCAAAATCCACATCCTCTGGCTAAAATTTCTCATGGCACTTTCCAAAACTTGATTTTTGCTCAGACGACCTTTTCAGTTTTGACCATCTGGAAAGCAGTTAAGTTAGTTACACAGAATATTCTTTAGGCAGTCCTCTAAATAGGATTCCTACAACTCTTTGACCTGTTAATCTCAACTACATATCCCATCAAGCCAGCGTGAGAAATAATTTTTGTTCCATCCTCCCAGAGAAAAGGCCTTAGCCATGATTTCTTTGGCTGGAGAATCAGGAAATACCAGTGAAAGTTCTTGGTAGGAAGATGCCAGAGTCTTCTTCAGTGAGGTCAACTGTTAGATAGATAGATAGATAGATAGATAGACAGATAGACAGACAGATACGTGGTGGGGGGGAGGTTTGGCTTGTTGAAATTTATCTCCACAATCTTCAGAAGCCACAAAAAACTATCAGAGTCACAATAACCTTGTACAGCTTGAGAATGCTAAACAGAGCTGATCTGAGGTAGACTTCCCCACTAATGAGACAAGCCACCAAGTTGGTTTCAAGCTTTAGTTTGTGCCATTGCCTGCATATTGCTGAAGCACCAGGGTGTACCCTATAAGGAATCTCTCTGTAATCAGTTTTAACATCCTGGTCCAATTCTTTAACTTCTATTTTCATTAATTTCTCACCAAAGTCAGGAGGAAATCTCTGTCTGGCGAAAATGGACCCTGTCTAAGTAGTCTCTACTACTCATACAGTTAAAATTTCAATCCATCTCTCATAAACAACAACAATAACAACAACAAAAGAACATATATAGTGGAAAGTAAAGGGGAACATTGGTTTTCACCCTATTCTTTTTCTACTATGCTCATGTCAGACAGCATAAGACTGTTCTGGTGCGTGCTTTGGAGGACCTTTGTGAAACTCTGTAGGACTGCACAAAGCAAAGTCAAGAAGAGAGAAGCAATCTAGTTTCTCATCAAAATGAAGTAATGTGCCAACTAATGATGACAGAAACCTGGAGAGCTCTAGGTGCTCCTTTTTATCAGAGATATAAAAATAGAAATTCAGACTGCTGTTAAAGATTGCATAATGTCCTGGCTAAATTTCAATGAAGGTAATTGTATTTGGCCTCCTTGAATTGCCTCTGAAGTGACAGTTGTGCAGGGCAATATTAACTTCCTGGCCTGAACCACACCATAAGGGTATGGAGCACAGTTAAGCAGCTGCCACCTCCCACTCCAGGGACGGCTGTATTAGCTCAGCTCAAACTAACCACTTTGCAATTTGATCAATGACTGAATAATGACACCAGACAACACCTCTCTTACATACCTTCATTTGTGTAAAATGCTTATTATAAAATCTGACAGCTTGGGCCTCTTCCCCCCAGCGGTCTAGTGATATTTGTAAGAACTATCTCTATTTTGCAGATGAGGAAACTGAGGCACAGAAATGTTGGACTGACTTTTCTAACTGCACACATAAAATCAATGGCAAAGCCAGGAGAATAACTTGGGAATCCTGGTTCCCACTCCCATGCTCCAAGCACTAGGAAACACTATCCCTCTGAATTTAAGTTATTGTTATTAAGATGTGGTTTATCTTTCATGTGAGTCGCCATCTGTTATATTGCCTACTTGCTATTAGTTACGAAAGCTATTCAAATTTTAAACTGTTTTGCATTCTCACAGCTACTTAAGCCCACAGTAGACTTTTTGACAACAGTAACAGCACTTCTCATGTGAAAGAACTGGACAAATATTAACTCATGTTTTTTCAGTAAATTTTTGCAATGCCATAAACCCACAGTTTAGACTGAATTCAAACAGACCTTGAAAAATCCATGTATTCGATGCTGATTGGTTCTATATCTGTCAGCTGTACTTTAGTTAAGACATGACTGTATATTCTCATAGATATGATTAAGAACATAAATATCCAAATGGTAATTTAATGTAAATTGAGTCATTGATAACTTTATATGTCTTGGGCCTAACAGCTCTGTGGCTGCTACGGTCCTTTGAACATGTAGTAGGAAAAACGTATTAATCTTGAGCTCTTAGTGATGCTTCTGGGGACCTCATGAGCCAAGGAGAACTAGGTCAGTCTTACTGGAGGCAGTCTGGAAAAGCCCTGAGCAGAAGCTGGAGCAGGGACTAGAGTTGTAAAATGAGAAAAGGCTCTTGAAAAGTAAAGGTTGCTCTGTTTTTCTCTCAGTGTACAGATGGGTGCTAGGGAAATACATCCATTTAGGTCCTTATAGGCACCATTTTTAAAGGAGCTATGAAGCCCAGGCTTGGGAAAGGGTAACCCCTGCAAACAGGGAGAAATAGCCTTATAGCTGAAGAGGGAAGGAATTGTTTCAAACTACCCAGTATCTGCTAGCAGGTGGAACAACAGGGGACACTGCCAAGCAGAGTCCAAGACAGATTGAATACTGATGCCTTTTCATCTCTGAAGATGGTCAAGCAGCAGGGGCACTTATAATAGTCCTGACTAGTTTCCTTTACGTGATAAAGCCTACTGAATTTCTGAAAGTACTTTTCTTCCGCTGAGCTAGAACATAATCTTTCAGAAAGACAGATAGTCTTAAAGTCTTTAAGTAATTGGGATATGTGGTCATCAGGAACAACCACATATGTAAGACGATTGTTCTGAAGATTTTAAAGTCTATTCTACTGGAGTCTGAATTTGACTTAACTTCAGCTATGCCTTTGTCTGATGTATTAAGGAGCCCTCTACTGTCAGAAATCCTCTCCCCATGCTTGGTATTAATAAACTTTGCTGGTCTGGCTGACTGATGATGAATTTTTGACACCCAGAATAGAGTTTGAGTGGATGGGGAGGTGAGTAATGAAATTTGAAGTGAGAGGTGAGGAGTTACTGGTGGCAGAAGAAGTGGGTGAAAAGAGAAGAGAAACAGTATGCAGAAAGAGTGGGTTTCTTTTTCTTCTTGAATATATCAGGCAGAAATGAAAGAAATATGTGGCTAAAGTCAAAGACCCAGTTATAAAGAGGGAAAGACATGGGAACAAAAGAGAAAAGGTCTTGAGAATAGACACTGAAACTAATGTAAAAGGAAAAGCATCGTAAAGCTATTAAAGACAGGAAAAAGAAACAAATTTAGTCTGCAGTGGTCAGTAAGGTCAGAACAAATGGTGAAATATCAGAGAATGTTAAGAATGTAACAAAAAGTAGCCGTAATTCACCTTGGGTACTTTGGACTAGGGCTTCTCAAGCAGCGGGTACTTTCCCATCTCACAGGAGGCCAGCGGGCTTAGCTCATTATGGCATTGAAAATGCACTGCTTAATCTGAAGGTTAGAGAGGGGTTGGTACAGTTTTGAAAGGTCTGAACAAATTCAAACTTTGTGAAAAAGACTGGCCAAATTTTCTGCCCAAGGCCTCTCTGTGCTCAGGATTAAAACTCCAATGTTCAGGGCATAACGAAAGGGAGGCCTAATTAGGCGAGAGAAAGCTCTTCTGACACACAATGCTTTTTCTTTTTTTCCTTTTTTCCCTACCGACAAAGGAACAAAGAATAGGGTAAAACTTTATTACGGTAAGTGTACTGTTAGTTTCCTCAAGTTGTTTCTCTTCCAGCCCTCTTTGGAGCCACATGCTCTGGTGCTGGGACATCATAAAATGGACTCATTCCTCAGCTGCTGCCCTCATGGTGCAGCCTGGAACAGGTCACTTAACCCTCTGGCTTTGAGTTACTCCACACAATTCCGAAACCAGCTGGTGGTTTCCTGTCTCAGGGGCAACTGAGAACGTGGCATCAGAATGGCCTCTGAAACCCTTACAAAATCTTGAGGCCCAATTGGCAAGGTTGTCTTTGTCACTGGATTTAATGCAGTTTGGTATGAAGAATTCTTGCATCTTCACTTCAAATATTGTATCATTTCTCTCCCGTCTCCCTTCACCTGTGAAATAGCTCTGATAATGCTCATTGTTGAGTGAGAGTGTAATGAGGTTTTCGTGCTTTGAAGGTGTAGATGTTCTCCCTTAAAGCTTGATAAAATCCTCTGGTGAAGATAAAGGTCTGGTTGGTTTCTACTGAGAAAGAAAAAATATTTTTCTGAAGGACACTGATTTGCTTGTCAAAATACATGACTGGTCCTAACCAATCTGGGAAAACAGAATAAGATAAATGACAATGTCAAACTTACCATTGTAGGCCAAGCATTGAAATGGGGCTAGTCTGGATCATTCAGGCTAAATTTTAAGAAGATAACAGGCCTTTAAGTGGATGCAAAAAATGGGGGGAAAGTCGTCCCTTCAGACTGGTTTTGAATGGCTGACTTGTGTCCAATGTGAATGAAGGGCATGGAAGTAGAAGCTATGACACTCCCCACTTACTAGAAACACATATCTGGATGTTCTTTTTGATTGATAAATTATCAAGTGTCATATTCCAAAATCTTTCAAGCAAGGATATCCTGTTGCATTTGTGCAAGCAATGAAAAAATACTCAGAAGGAGTAAAAACCAAAAGCTGCTGGAAACATGAAAGTCCTTTCTAAAGATATTTCTCCCGGTCACTGGTATGAGAAGAATTTTCATTCTCTTTAAGGCTATTTAAAATATACTTTGGGGCTAAAATAACAGAGAAGACAATCCAATGCATTCTCAGTTCTGAAACCACAATCAGTTACAGATCCTTGTTGCCACATCGCATCCAGTGAGATAGCTTACTGGAAGAACTGGTCAAAGAAACCTCAATATTGATTGGAAAAAAAAAAAAAACCAAAAAATAAAAGAAATTAAAATGTTCTCTCTCTCCTTCCTCTCATTCTTTTTCTAAAGCAGAAAAAGAAAGTAAAACATTGGTTTTTATTGTTTAATTAAAATAAATCCCTGTTATTCAGTCATTTTATATTCTGAGAATTTTAATTCTTGTTTTTTACATGAGATGAAATACCAGAAAACTGTGCAAGCAGTTAACATTTTCATTACTTTTTTGTTCTGTTTTGTTTTTAATTTGGTATGAAAGATTATACTCTCACTTTCTGCTGCCCTCCTGTCTCTCTTTTCCATATTCATGCAGACTCTTGGCTGACTCTGAATGGCACTTAACAGTTTCACTCATTAGAGAAAGCAAGTGGTGGTTCTGTAACTTTGTTATTTAAGGTGAGATCATGGTAGGGACCATGCTGGATTCTGTAAATGATACCAAAATCTTGAAGATATCCTTTGCAAAGCAAGTAAGCGATATGATAGCATCACTTCTAGTCAGGGTGAGTATCACTGCAGTCAGCAGAAGCTGTCACAAGCTGTATGGGTACATCAGGGATCTGACATGAGAACACCTGTGTTCATAATGTTTCTGTCACTTACCCAATGCACAATTTCTGACTTATCTATTTTGACTTGTTTTCCACATCAGGACCACATCCACACCTTGGCACAGGTGATAAACCTAAATTTCTTACATTTATTTGACAGATTACTTGAGGAGTTGTTATCTATATGTATGGCACCACTATTTGGGGTTCTTCCTGTTGGAAGGCCCACACCACTGATTTGGTCACGGCTAACATTTATCTCCACGTTGAAGGCTTGATTTTTTTTCAAAATGTTGAATAATGCTGAAAACAGGATGCTCTGTAATGATGGAATTAAACCCCATAATTTTAGAATAGATGTTGATACAACATTGCAGTCCACCTGTAGCATCTTTCATATTAAGTCGAGTGAAATGGAAGTAGTGTTAAGGAGGAAAGCTTAAGTGGGCATTATTGGCCAGATGGATGCAGCTGTTCTGTTATCTTCCCATCATGTTGCATTTGAGATGTTTGTTTTCACTCTCTGGCTGCGAGTGATCACATGAATTAGAATTGAAATACTCTTTCCATACTGCAGGATCTATAGTCATGGGTCCACCAATCTCCAGCAGTGACTATGCAGCTTAGTTCTGTCTTCTCTAGTGCCTGGCCTCTCCAGGTAGGGTTTTGCAGACTGGCATCACAGTTTACTCTACTTCCAAGAAATGCCGGACAAAAGTGAGGCAGAAATTTGTCCCAGTAGGATTAGAGGAAACCTTGAGTGATTTGACCCAGTCAACAACTGTCAGGAAGCATTACTGCTTGAGGAAAAGTAAATGCCTCATTATTGCTGCTAGACAGATGCACCTCCATAAAACACCTGGAAGTGGTCCACGGACCACAGACAGAACGTCACTGAGGTTGATTTTTTTTTTTTTTTTTTTTTTCTTAAGTGGGGGGAGATAGCAGACCTTGTACTTTTTAGACATAAATTGATCATCAGCTAGGGTGAGGAAGTAATCTATTGCAGTTGAGTCTCACGCAGTAACAGGCATGTTATAAGGTGATGTCCCTTTCATCAGATGTTGACCGCTGTAGGGGGAAGGACATCAGACTGCCTGAGCCATCACTTTGAAGAGAGAGCTCACAAGACATATGTTACTTGTGGTGAGACTGAAAGTGAATGAGGTAACCACAGAGTAAGCTGCTAATGATGTGGATTGTGGGAAGCACTACTGATAGGAAGCAGACAGTTGGATTGATTAGGGCAGCCCCAGGGACTAGTTGTTTTTCTTTCACCATCCTGGGGTGAAGTTAAACCTGCTACTGGTAGTAATGAAGAATAGCTAATACAGATCAGGCTCTGCCAAAGTAACAACAACACTGGCATCAGGAGCAGAAAGTTTTGCAGATTTCTCTGTGTGTGCACTTGCTACTGGTGTTCCTGGTGGGTGGCTGAATCATCCTGATGGCATTCAACAGGAACCAGCTGCTGAGAATATTAAAATGCAAGCATTTATTCCTCTAGAGAGACAGTAGCATCTGCAAAGTTTTCCTGTCTTGATAGTACAGATAATCCCATGGAGTATTCTCTAGTAGTTTTTAACTCTCAATTCATTTATACATGTTTTTTAAAGCTGTAAGTGCTTTGTGTCTGCACAGAAAGAAAGGCCTAGTCTTGGGTCTGAGGCCACAACTGTCCTAGACAGGTAGTTTGCAAGCCCTTTGCTCTGGCTGAGGTATCTTACATTGGCAAAAAGTTGGGCTTTGCCTCCTTGTTCCATTCCCACCTTTTTCTTCACCCTCCTTTTCTCAGGAAAAACTGCCTTGGAGGTTGGTATCCCACAGAGGATGAATCCTTGTCCAAGCCATGATTCTGTAACTTCCATACCAGAGTGGCAACAATTGTGAGATATGGTAAAAACTGTGAGAGAGCAATTTAATGGTCTGATAGAATGGGATGTTCAACACACTCATTATGGTATGTATTTGTTATTCCCAAAGAGGAGCATGTCACTTCAGAAGCCTGTAAGCAAAACTCCCAAGCCCTAAATTGCTTAGAGTCTCGATATCTCCAGAAAGGAAACTGGGCCCTGGCAGCTTTGAGTAACCCATCAAAACCTGGGAGCACTGGGCATTCATCAGGAGCTTGCTCTTAGTCCAGCATGGTCCTAACAACAAATGTCATAACCAACACAGCTGAGGGAAGAGCAAAAGCAGATAGTAGCAACAGTGGGAAAAAAGATGGTAATTTCTTCTTCTGAGTCCTTGCTTAGCTCTGCATATCTCTTCTGCTTTACTTAGAATATGTTCTCATGCAAATAGTGTGTGATTTCACATACCAAAGGGGTTCACAGGAAGGGAAAGGCAGAGATTCTGCCCATGGCATATAATGTGAGTAAAGGTGCAGGTTTGTTTTACAGAGAAAGAGAAACCAAGTTCTTTAGCAGTGTGGCTGCAATGTGGGCACAGAGAGAACAAACAAGCTGTAGGCAGCCAGAGTTATGTACCAAAGGAAAGGGTAAGGTTTATTATTTTATTTTAAAAGGAGCATAACTTGATGTGCTCATCACAGTAGCATTTTATTAAGGTATTTTATCCATATCTGAATAGCCTTGTGTAAAATGCCTGCCTAGTACCTCAAGGCTGTGAATAGTTTGGCTACATTTTTCTAAGCTGGAATATTAGTACACGGTGTTAAAAGAACAAACTCGCCCAAGGCAGCAAGCCTTCTTTCCTACTTCCACCTTTTGTCATTTCCAGTCATCCTCTGAGCCTGTCAGGGTGCGTCAACAAGTCAGGGTTTTGACAGGAACTTACAGACACAAGAGGGACCACAAACGCCACTCTGCAAAGTTTATTGATAGCCTCTCTCATGATGTGACAGGCCAAGGAAAGCTGTTCCAGGAGAGGTGACAGCAACGGCAGCACTTTATAGCCCTTCCTGATTTCAGCTTCTCCTTGGAAAGAGCTGTTGAAACCTCTTAGCAGTGTTAGACATATAGTTTAATCTCAGTAAGACATCACAGTGATGATGCATACATCAAAGACTCTGTTGTGTTTTCCCCTTTTTATGTGAGTTATGTTTGCTCATTTGTTTAAAAGAAATAGCATAATGATTTCAATTTTAAGAGGCTTAAGCCCAAAGCTTTGGAAAGTCTTAACAGAGAATGATTTAATGAACTGGCTATTGTGTTTATTGTTGTGCTCAGCTACTTAAGTATGTCATAGGCTCTGCAATACAAACAATTAATGGTCAAGCTTCTGAGCTCAAGTGCTACGGTCTTCTGCCTTCAGAAAAGGAGTAGCAACATTTGAGGTCTGTTCCCACTTAAGCAGTAGTGCAATAAAAATCCAGTGGATTTAGACTAAATTCCTTGGAGTTGGATTTGTTGTTTGTTGGTACAACACAATAAAGTAGAACTTAATCCCGAATAAGAGCAGCACTGGAAAATTTCAGGAAAATACTGAATAACACTTAAACATTTTTATCCCAGCATTTCCTCTAAGGACACGTTTCTCTTAAAACAGTCATAGGGAAGAAAAGACTCTTGAGCTTTGTCTTGATAATGCTGAAGGCATGAGGGAACTTTGCACTGGGAAGGTCATGCCCACCAAATTTAGGAATGGGTTGTTCTGCCTTGCACACCCTGTGGTTAGACCATCATATGGGGCGTCATATGGCTCTTAATGCAGCTCAGCTGGTATGATGGTGTTGGTACCCATCCTGAAAGCCACACAGGATGCATCCCAAAAATCCTGGGGACTTCGATTCTCCAGTGAAATATAGGCTATGAATAATCTTTAAAAATTATGAAGTCACTTTCTTTGCTGAAAATACTTTTGCTTTTCAGTGTCATGATTTCTGTCATGCCAGCTAACTCCTGCTCCAAGTAAAGGCAGAGGAAGCATCACTTTAATGCTTCTGTATTTTGTCATGAGTATTTCACATCTTCTATTTTCACTGCTTATCTGTGATTTGTATTTATCACAGCAAAATGATAATGAGAAGGTGAGGGTTAAAGAAAAGTAATGAATTTTTAGAGCTGTTTATTGTCCTCAAACAGCATGATCCTCTAGGGCAATACCCCCCCACCTAGTCTAAGCAGCCAGCAAAGAGGCATTTGGACACAAATTCAGCCACTAAGAATGAAGTCAAACCTCAGAGCTATCATTAAAAATTCCATCCTGAGAAGAAAGGAAAGACTGAGGCCACCAGTGGAGCAACTGAGTATCTGCAGAGCTATGACTTGGTTCTCCCTATTCCATTTCATGGCTGAAATCAAGCTACGTCTGTGAGTTATTTACCTCTCTGGCCACAGGAAAATGGCAAATCTGAAAATCCTGTCAGTGCTGTCCATGTAGCAAGAGCTGCCCCTTTTTCACCTCTGGATACTGTCACATCTGAGTAGCAAACTCCACTAACTCCGTAATAAATATGATAACTGCTGCATTATATTTCACTCGGAATGCTTTTCCCAGTAAATTTTGATCGGGCTCTCTACCATTCTCCAGTCCAGTCCGATCAATGGATGCTTCCCCTGACAGCTGCCTGTTCAGTCAGCCCTGCACTGTCATAAATAAAGTGCTGTCTGCATAAGGTGTCCTACCAACTTCTTTCTTCATCTCTATTTATGTTCAGTGTAATTCTTTGACTCGTACCATCTCACTCGCAATACTCTGTTCTCAGCCTTTTATTCTTCAGCTTTCACTCTGTGGGTGAAAGGAATAAACAGCAGCTGCTGGGACCCAGTGGCTGAAATAGTTGAGAGTTCATATTTCTTTAGAGACAGAATCTGTGAGAATTTTTGCTCTAATCTTTTTTTTTTTTTCCTCTTGAAGATTTGGAAAGGGTGCCACACATGCGTGTTCTGGGATGGTAACTCTCCTTTGCTGCCTGAAACAGTAGTTGTTCACACTGCCATTCCTAAGAGGAAGCATGAATTCAGCAAATATACCAGAGCCATCAAAGAAGGGCTGCTGTAGCCCACAGACTTTCTTGCAGTCTGTTGGCATTATCAGGATTTTCTTAAACTTTCTATGTGCCATTATCTTTTCATAGAGAGATTTCTTCTGTTTTGAAGGAAATCTCTCAAGTCACCTCTGACGTGTAACCTCTCAAATTCCCCATTCAGGTGATACTCTCTCTAGCTGGGAAATGGAAATATAAACCCCCGGGGAAACACTGTTGTGTGCAAATGGGAAACAAATGAAAGATGCATTCGCTGGGCAGAGATGGAGAGGCCCTTGAAAGTGTGTTAGGACTTCCTCTGCTCTTCCAGAAAAGAGTGTCAGGGTGGTCTCTGGCACCTCTAGGCCACACTGAACCAATTCAGTAACAAGTTTGCTGCCTTGCCCAGGAAGAGAGTGATAGTTTAAGCCCTGAGACAGCTACTCACATAGCACAGGCTTAATAGAATCTTTTCAAATAACATTAATAAAGTGTCCTCTGCTTCCATTGTATTTTGTGGGAGAAAAAGGCAAAGATGTGGCTGGAAGAAGAGTATTGCTCTTTAATTTATGGAGCTACATTTGTCTTTATGCCTTAGAGAAACAGAACAATTTCTTGCATTTTAAGAAGGGGAAAAGGTTGTGAAGATAAACATGTTATACCCTTAAGCTTATATTTCAAAAGTGACTTCCGAAATTCTGGGTAGTATGTTTAGAAAAATGGAATTTTGGAGCAAGAGAAATTCTATTCTAGGCCCATGGGAAGTTTTATTTCAAATCCATCTCTTTATCTATAACCTGGTTGTGAGCAGGTATCTAAAATTTAGCATATCAGATTATGAAAGTCTGACAAGGTTCTACACAAGGCAGATGGGAGTGGATACCAGAGACCAGGACACAATATTGTGTTTTTCATTAGACATTTGGGGGAAATCTGAGTGATTATTCGCCAAGGTTTAGCGGAGGGCTAAAGGCACCAGGAGACACAATAGTTTTTGGCTTCTTGCAGTCTATGATGTTTAAGTAAGCACAACATGTGAAGAATGAAAAACAAGTCAAAAAGAATATTTCTTCCCCCATAATCTCTCTGAAAATCTCAACGACCTTTGTACGGCAATTTCTCCATTAGCTTTCAGTTCCAGGTAAAAGCTACAGGGATAGACATTCATTCAAAGATGATGAAGCCTTCATTATTTTTAGAAAGTTAATCACAGCACATTTACTTGTACACTGTAAAGTATTTTCACAATTTAAACCTAGGGAGTTGTCAAAATAAATGAATAAAGTATGCTCTGCTATACTTTATCCTTAATTTATTTATATTTTGTATTGTCTGCTCAACTGTTTGTTAATTTGAAAAATTCAATTATTTGTGATAGGTCAGCATCCTATATGTTCCCTTGAGTTAGCGAGATCATATTCTTTTCCTGACTAGATATGCTCCTAATGGCAAATGTATTCGCTGAAACAGTTATGTTTGGGCTGGAAGAACCATGGTGGCTACAGATAATCCAAAGGATTATTCCATGACGGATTATCCTAAGTGAAGGTTTTCCCAAACTGCCTACTTTGTGAAAGGTCACATCACTTCTTGCAGCTCGGCGTTAAGACACGTTTCAGTGCTTGCGGGAGGAGGAATTCCAAAAGGAAGGGACGGAGGTGGCAGAACTGGGTGCCATGTGGTAGGCATGTCAGCGGAGGGAACGGCATGCCACACACCTGCTTTGGGGCTCTGCTGTGCCACAAGTTAACATTTTGATGAGCAATTTCCATTCTGTTGTTTTCTCTCAACACATGGGGTTCAAAAAAACAGTTAAAAGAAAGCTGTACCCATTTGCTCATCTCAGAAGCCTGTGATTTCAGAAGAGTCTGCCAGATTAATTTTCACATATACAGTATTTCAGAGTTGAAACACACAGAGGACTGCAGTTTATCTTTTGAAATTGTAGTGTGATGGCCAAAGAAGAATAGGTATGCGTTGCTCGAACTTCATGGAATGACACTGACTGATGGTTTGTAATTGTCAAAAAAAAAAATCTTTTGCTGTAATCACAGCCTTCGAAGATTTCTCAAGTCTATGCAATAATAATGAATACTAACTTCTCCAGGAAAGGTATTTTTCAGCAACTATATAAAAAAAATTAAAGACATGCAACAATCATTTTGCTGGCTGCAAAAGAACCTGCTTTCTATAACATCTGTACTTGAACTAGATTTGCTTTAAACCTGCACTTGGATGATAGAATAAAATCTCATGATCAGATACACTAAAATATTTCATTTTTGTCCATACTAGCTCCATAACACCCTGTTGGGCAGGGGTGGACATGAGGGCAGGGAGGGGAAATGTCTGCAGAAATCCATTGGCATTGCTACAGAAAGGATGCAGGTCTAACAGCAGCACTCTTACCCGGTATGCATTTTAGTCAGAAATAGGCTGGTCCTTTGCTAATTTACCCTGAGCAGTAGCTGTCATGCGTTTGAGGAAAGAATTAGACATGTATTTCCTGGTTAAACCTCTAATCTGATATTCATATAGCCAATTTGGTTGTAAATTTTGGCTACTGAAAATTTTCTGGCTTGCGGTAGGCCTGTATCTATGTAATTGGAAGACAGAAGAGATTCTCTCACTTTAATCTGACGCTTATCTCCATCCTCAAGGCAGGAGAAAAGCCAAGGGATTTAGCATCTTCCTTCTTTTCTTGCAACCTACTGATATTAACTATGGTTAGAAGCTCTTCTTGATGCATTTTATAGCAGGATGTCCATGCTGTTAGATACCTTTTTTTGCTGAAGTCCGAATTACTAAATTATTCACAAACCCCTTATTGTCTTCCAGGAGAGCATCATCTTGTAAAAAGTGACACAATCAACACAAAAGTCACCCTCTGACATGCCCTTGCATCCACAGATCATGTTCATGCACTCACTAGTAGAGCAATTTTATAGGTTTTTTCAGTAACCTTTGAATAGATTTTAATTTCACTGTTCCCTTTCAAGGGGTCCACTTGATTATATACCAGTAAAAAGAGGTGGTATTTGAGAATGGTTGATATGCTCACAATTTTTCTAAGCAGAGACCTTGACGAGTTCCTCCACAGTCAGTCTCCTTGGGCTAAAATTTCAACCTATTACATGGGGATTTAGCCACTCATTTCCTATAAACATCAATGGGAGTCGTGTGGCTAAATCCCTGTGCAACACATTGAGAATGTATTCCCTTATGTTTAAACTCATTTTGATGCAGATGCTTTCTTCTGCAGGAAACAAGTGAAACGTAGAAGCCATTTATTTCTTTCATTTGTCTGCCCCAGATCACCAAACTCCCAAATTATCTTCTCTTCTGCCTAGGTACCAGAGTATCCCACAGGATTTGCTGAATCTGTGTGTGACACCAAGTTAGAGGCCAAGCTTCAAGACATTAGGACAATGGATGCTAATTGGTATTTATTACCTACTCATGTGTGGGGGAAATTGGACAGATGACAGGCTGTCCCTTCACCCATGAGAACAAGATTTTTCATTTCTCTCAGTTCTCCATCACCTGCTGTATTACATATTAAAGGAGGGACCACATGCTGTTTTTAACTAGTGGTCTTTGACGATGAGTTTCAGTGTGGGATCATTGCTTGGCTCTCAGTTGATGTGTGCTTTGTGATACTCTCCCACAAGGTTAAGGGATCTGCTATGAACACAATATGGAGACTCTACTAACTTCCTTAGTCAGGAAGAGGGTCTTTTAGACTAATTATTGGAGGGAAGGGAAATGAAAGGCTATCAGGATGTAGGCACAAATGTGAATATAGTATTTCAAAATCACTGGGCATGATTTTCAGTAATGGCATATGTGTGTTAAGATGCAATTTTGTGCCTGGAAAGAATTGTGTTCATTATAAATGGCAGGTGCTTTTAAAGCATTTAAATATTGCATTTTCTATTTCCACCTGCACACCAGGTAACTGGGTATTAATATGCTACTAGTTGAGCCCATGATTCATTGCAGGTGCAGTGCTTGGGAAATCAAGGATTGCATTGAGGTCCTGATGAAAATCATGCCCTCAGGCACATCTGAGCTCCATTTTGATCAACAAGCCAAAAATAAGACTTTTATTTCAATTACAGTTCGTCTGATTTTGAACTTAATGATGCAACTTGAAGTCTATTGGCTTAGCTCCTGAGACCCAGGAAGGAGGATGTCTAGGACCTTGCCTATTCAGTGGAATAGAGGTTCCCATTAAATTCACTCTGATCTCATTACATGTCTTTTATTTGGTCAGAAGCTCTATTTTTGCTCTTCCTGGCCTTATTGAATCTGTTGTTGATTCATTGTGCAGACTTGGTATTAATGAAAAAGACTGCCTCACTCAGGTCTCTCTAGAGGGTGAGATTTTCCATAGCCCTGTGTCTGTAGCACACGTTGGAAGCACAGGCTCTGATGGGTTGCCTTGTGAAACTAGATTCGAGCAGAGCTTTATTAATAGGCTGATGAGATGTATCAGCCTGGCGAGGCTGCCTGCCTCCATAATGAGCGAGGGCTGTATTTTACTTCACTTAACGAACAGAAAAATCCTCAGCAATGCCTTTTCTGTACCACAGCTATCTCGACTCCACATTCCACTTTCAAAGACCTCTTTAAAGGTCTCTATTATTCCAGCTGCCTTTAGGTGTCACTCGAAGCTTTGGGTTCCTCCTGTTCGTCCGTCCCTTTGTGTGCTGAGCCCTGCCCTGCCATTCAGCTGCCCCAGCAGCTTGGGGGCCCACTGGTCACCCCCCAGTGACTGCCTCCCTCACTTCGCGGTTGCTTCGCCTGTCCACACTGCTTGTGCAACATTACAGTTGAATGAAAATTAAAGTAATTCATTTTGGTAGCTTTTCTCATTTTATCAAAGCTGCACCTGCCTTATTGAATTGGAAACTCTGCCACAGGAGAGCATGTCCTACAATATGTTGTGGGCTGAAGACCTGCATGCTTAGCTTGTGTAAGAGTGGAAGGGCTGTCTTCTGTCCTGCCTTTGTCCGCCATCATCAAGATATCCTAGTTCCTTTTACTACTAAATTTCAGGAACTGTTAATCTGGTCTTTTTCTTTTCAAGACAGATCTGAAAATTTTTGAGTGGGCCAAATACTTTCTTGGCCTTCTGGTGAAGCTTAGGTCGCTCATATGGTAAATCATTAATTTGGAGACTGTATTCCGCCTTTGCTGGGAGTTAAGAGTGGTGTTCTAATAGCTTCCTTCCATCTGGAACAGTCATAAACCAGATGGATAGGGGATTGGCACCACTTATTTTGAGTCTTTACCCAATTCACCCTGTGTAAAGGGACCTTGCAATATTTCCCAGACAATTGTTGCATGTATCCAGAATCACAAGTGAAAAATATCGAGATCAGATGTGTGGGCTGCCACTTGGGGAAAGGTTTGAAGGGGTGAGCAATAAAAATTATATGTTTCTTGAGCAATGTTATATTGGAGTCCATGATTAGGAACCATATGAGATTATTTGGTATCTAAGTATTATTTGAAAAGGTAGTAATCTAGTTTGAATTCCAAAATGTATAGCACTTTGGATTAAACCACTTCAATGCAGAATTTATATCTAAAGTAGAATGGGAAGAGACAGGTTTTCACAGATGTTGTGTATAAAGATGCTGGCATCTTCTCTTACCATTGTCTTCATCCCTGATCTCATGAAAATAAATTCACACTGCATTTCAGTACATTCCTTTAATATGATTTAGTGAGACTGAGAATATTGCCAGAAACTAGAAGTTGCACCTATATATATTTATTTATTTTGGTAAATTAGAAATATTATTGTTTTCATTAGTGAATGGCTAGAAGCAAGAAGTCAAGCGGTTGTGCAAATAGCATTTATTATGGAGAGTGTTTTCATTTATAATATGCCTTTAAAGAACTGCTCTTTGGCCCAGGCCATACTGCAGTGTTTAAGAATTGCTTCGAGAACACTTCTGATGCTGCTGAATACCAGAACAGAATAATAATGGTAGCCTATTTTATTTTGGCATAAAGAAAAGAAAGGAAGGAAGAAAGATAATTCAAGGAAGACAATAAAATTCAGGTGACAAGATTGAAAGGTTCACAAAGACTTCTTACACATACCAGAGACATGGTACTGCAAAGTGCAAGAAGGAAAGCAGGAAGGTGAATGTGCCTAAATGGGCAAAAGTGGAAGAGGTTGCTCCAGTAAAAAAAATCTTTTCTCTAAGCACAAGTCCAGGCCAAGCAGATCCATAAGAATGGTTTATAAATCTCAGATAAAAGTTACAGAAAAAAGGATTCAACAGTGGTTGGAAAAGCAAAGAGCAAACTCATAAAAAGAAAAGGTTCTATACTTAAGCTTGAGTTTGAGGGGGAATAGATAGGGACATTTTCAAAGAAAAGTGGAGGATATAAGGATAGGAATACTGAGGCATTGTAAAGAATTTTTTTCATTTGTCATCATTGTTTATGTTGGAGACCTTTACGATTTTCAGCCGATTAAGTTCCCTTTTAGACACCTTCCACGGAGGCAGTAGTGACATATCATCTAGGATCATGTTGTATATTAATTGTAAAGCATTCAGGGAACTGGGAAGAAGGTGTTGGTGCTCCTAACAAAACCCTAACAAACAAACCAAATAACGCAATCTGTTCTTGAAGTTAGATGGAGAAACAAGGAGATTCCAAAATTGCTCAATTGCTTTGAAAGATGAAGTGGTTGTCTTATGGATGAATTTAGCAAACCTTATTTCAGTAGTTTGTAAATTGTTTACCATTATAGTTAAAACCATGAACAATTTTTTGTAGGCTGGTTAGTCTCTACCGACGCTTTCCACTTGTTTGGAAGGATCTGTCCATGGCTGAGTGCTCCAATGCCTAATGCCTCCTGTGCTGAGCCGGCCATCCCTCTGGTCCCAGGTGTCACCTCTGCGGATGGGCACCTTTCGAGGCAGTGACCGCCGGGGGGTTCTGCCGCTTCCTGCTACCAGCTCAGTGCTGGTCTCTGAAGCAGTAATTGGCAGCCAGCCTTGTGTATTGCATCCAGGATCCATTTCCCAGGATATCCATGAGGATAGAAGAGATGGGGCAAATGTTAGCACTACAGAAGTTAAAAATTCTTTCCAGTCTGTCTTTGTGGTTTCACAATAAGGAGTGTATTAGAAGAGCCAGTTCCTTTTAGCAGTTTCTCCCTGAAATGTGCTGGAATGCAAAGTGTTCAGATGAAATCCTTTGTGCTAGCACTTCTCTCTCTTCATCTTCTGCCATTCTCAAATTGCAAATTTGTCTCAAGAAAGATGCTAAATTGAGGTATTGGGTCAAGAAATGTGTCTCTTAGAGTAGCTCATTACAAAACACTTAAAATACAGCTGTGCCTCTTGTTATAAAATTAAATTAAACTCAACTATAAATAAAATTTTAAGAGAACAAAAGCACCAATAAAATAAGCAGAAACATACTGGCATTCAACTTTGGTTCACCTGACCCTCATAATATGGAAATACCCAAATTAATCAGTTATTTGAAAACTGCAGACAAGAACACAGCCTGTTAACAGCAGTAGTCCAGTTTCCCTATTGCCATTTTTGTAGCACCAGTACAAACCAGGGAGTAAAATTTAGATTTGCACATAGGTTTTGCTACTAGCTTCTTAAACTGGTGCTGGATGAATGCCAAAAACTCTGCTTGAATACAGGTCCAACAGGAAATTAAAAGCTTTTCTCTCTTAAAATGCCAGAGATATAGAAGTTGGACATCCAGTACTGTGATTTTCAACTTTCTGAAGACACATAGTAGGCTGCTTTTCATTATTTATTCCAATCAGTTATCAAAGTTGCAGTAGTCTGGTGACAGTCTTCCCTTTCGCCATTTTGTTTCACTGTATCTCCAAGTCATCTCTTGCTAGAAACTAGAATTCTTAACAAAAGGCCAGTTTCACTGATGTCAGTGAGCCTACCAAAATAAGAAAGTCTTGTGAGGATTAGGCTCTCAGTGTTCATACCAGCTGGAAATAGGTTGGGATCCCATTCAAATGTCAGATGGTGGTGGCAGCTGGTTGTCCTTGATTTTGAAACCTGACATCTTCTGCCCTGCCTGTGTTAGAGGCAGGTCTGTGGCCCCATAACAAAGCTTTCAAGGGTAGTGTTTTGTTCCTGCACCACTTCCAGATATGATCCACCAAAAAAAAAGACAGTTTTCTCTCTTCAGCACAGAAACACAGTCTTGCAGAATGACATCTTTAGTTGAGAGGAACAAAAGGCTGAGTTGGGAAGGTCATTGTTTTGTCTTTTACTGCTTATGATTGCCTGATTTCTAGCTCTAGAATTAATATAAAACATATCTCCTTTGCTTGTCTGTTTTCTGTGACTATTTGTATTTTCTATAAAGAATTGTTAATGCCTCACAGAAGTGTTTTCATAACTCACCATGACGATCAGTATGTTGAAAATAGGGATCTTAAAATATGGATTACTGATGTGATCATTTGCCCCAGTTGCAACTTTTCTAGATAACCTCTAATACAACAGGCATTAAAAAATACAGCATGTGATAACAGGAGCTGCTTAGTTGCTCCCTAGCAGAGCTATGAAGAACTCTGTATTTTCACTTTGCAAACCTTGGCAAAGATATAATACTGTATATGCCAATTTTTTAAAAATGATGGAATTTTGCTTTCATGCCCAGGAATAAAACTGCCTAAGGTACCAACCAATAGAAAACTTAATGGTGGGGAGAGTACCCCAAGAGTCTTGGATGCTATTTTTTTATAGACTTTAGACATTAACAGATATTACTACAGCAGGACAAGGAGTTCTTTGGACTTTTTGCTCTAAGAAATACAAAAATAAGCATCTGACATTAAATAGAACAATAAAAATACCTTATCAAACTGTATCCTGATTTGACAGATCTCAACTGAAAGTAAATGAGATAGCTCAAATGCCAGTACCCTGGCAAAAATGGCGGAGAGATGTTAGAATGAAAAAATGTATAATCAAGGTTAGTAATTGCTCTTTCTGTTATTAAAATTGAAAAAACAAGTACGTAAACCCTGGACCATTCAGCTGCTAGCTTACTTAATAGATCAACACAGAAGTTTTCCAAATTTCTCTCAATTTTACAAAGCACCAGTTCATTGCTGCAACCTGGAGTGAAGCTGTTTACAGCTCTGCGCTAAGTAGAAAGTTCAAATCAATTCTTGTCCATTAGAGTTAGGTATAACTGATGAAATATCCCCAGAGGAGTATTGTAAATGTATCAAGATGTCCTCCCCCATTGCAGAAATGGGGAGGCATGGTGAATTACTTACCTTCTCTCTTACACTTAATGTCTCTGAAATGCTGCCAGGCAGAAAAGGCTTATCTTGTATCGTTGGGTTTAAGAGAGGTCTATGCTATAGTCTGGGATACAGGGGAGGAAAAAAAAGGTAGCAGTACTGAGTGCAGACCCATATTAGGCTTTATTCCCAGACAGGACCAAGAACAAAAAAAAGCCAAACAAACAAACAAAAAAAACCCCACCAAAAACCAAAAAACAAACAAACAAAAAAAAAAAGAAAACCACCCACAAAAAATGAAATTGAGGACAGCTACTCAACAACCAACAGTGGATTCAAAATACATGCAGGAAATATCTGATCCAAAAATCAGTACTAGGGAGTTTTTAATAATGTAGCTGAAATTTTTGGGCAGTGAGCTATGTAATAAATTCACTCATTAAAATATACACTGAAATAGCATTGGGGCAGAACATACAAACAATAGAAACCAAGAAATCCATGCTTAAGGATGTCTCCAAATGCCAAAGCACAGTGAGCATGGTATTGCAAGTAGCTAGCATTCACAGTTTGTCTCCATCAGGAAAAGACCCTTCAGCCTACTTCTCACGTGCTTTGAATTTGGCTCTAGGATTGTACTTGAAGTTGTAAACAAATATGGGAAGATGAGGTTCTTGCACCAAGGGAGCATCATTTTGTATAAGGCCTTTGCTAGGGGTGTGATGAAGTTTGTGGCAACCAGACACACTTTACATTTTACAACACCTAACTGAGATGTTCTCAGTCTACTCTTGCTGCTGAGAGATAAGATTGCTCAGTTTTGGGGTCGGAGTGATCTCAGCTGCACGTGACAGTCTGCCACCAAGCACAAGACAGGAGAGTTGAGGGGAAAACACAACATTTGAGGTGAGACCTCTTGAAGACTGAAAGGCAGAGAAGAGAGGAAAGGAGGTACAGGACTGGGGAATAGCCATGCTCTAAACTGGTCTGTGAAAGTGAATCTTGATGTAGACAAAGAGTTCAAGTGTATGAAAGACTCAATAAATATCCTGTGTCCTCTGAGCATTCAGAAGGAAATCAGAAATACACAATGCAACAGGAAGAAGTGTGCATATCCCCTTAACTGCCCCAGAAAAAGTTGCCATAACAAACTACAGTCTATGCTGCCTACAGAGAATCTAAACTTGCATTACACAGGGCATGAAATTTTAAGCAACTCATTGAAGCAAAGGGAGAAGATAGGGTCAGAAGTTTAAAAGTCCTGTGTGTGGTTTTTCTGACTTTTGGGACTTCTTGCACAGCAGCTTCTACTGATCTCAGTTGCAACAAGTGGATGCAGAAGGAAAAGCAGAGGTGGAACAGGAATAGTGGAAGTGTTGAATAGTTACTGGGAGGAAAAAAAGTATTCAAAGGAAAATATTTGTTAAGTAAAAGCACAGGACAACATCTAATGAGAAATGAAAAGGCTTCAAGGTCCCATTTAACTGTGTGGGAGGGCAGGAGGAAAAGGGTCTTCAGAGTCTTAAATCACAAAGTGGACAGTGAGACTATTCTAAGAGTTAAATCACTGACTTGGAATTGTAAAGTCCAGTTTTCATATTTTTGCTTATTACCTTCTTCTGTGACCGTGGCAAGTAACATCATCTCCAAGTCTTAGTTTCTAGCCTTAGTTTCAGAAGTCAGGAATGCTGGCACTTCAGTAACTGACAAGGATTTTATGAGACAAAATATTTTGGAGGTCATGCAATGAGATGCTTCAGCTGTATGATTTGCATAAATAGCTAGAAAGGAAAGAAATGCTGGGAATGCACATCATGAGTGGGACCTAACTTGAGAGCAGTGGAATGTACATTTGTACAAAATGCTCTTCCATCATAAAAGAACAATGATAAGGTGTATGGTGATGTCCAGCTCTCCTCCCAATCTCAGGTATAGTTTTCAAAGGATTGTGCAAATGAAGTTACTATTGTGACTCATATCAGAATGCATTAAACACATAACTGAGTGTTGGAATCTAATGGATATTGAGGTACAAGCAAACTTTTTTGATGTCATTAGCATATGATTTCAGCACTGCTCATAATCAGAAGAAATCATTGTTGACAGGTTGGACTTTGTGTTTTTCATTTTTCTCCCTTATTTTCCTTTGAAGCCACAGTGTCTAAAACAGTCTTTGTTGAGAGTGCCCATCAATACGTTAAGGGGCACAAGAAAATAGTGTGATTGCTCTACATAACTATAAAGAAACAAGTTTCATTTATGATGGTGTTTTGTCCAGCAGAAACCCTTCTGATGCCTCTGTCTGAAGCACCAGAGGCAGCTGCCGCTGCCCACCCCTCCCACGCCCACTGCGGGTAGCGTTTTCCCCACAAGCTGCTCTTTTGCATCGTGTAGGTCTTTGGGGGAAAACAGCTCTTTGACAGCTCTGTTCTTGAAATGCTGAGGGACCACAGCACAAGTGGGCCCAAAGGCTGCTTCTTACAAGGCCAAGGAATAATCACTTAAGCTCCCTGCACTCCAAGATGTTTTTCCCTGCTGACACTACTGTCACGTACTACTGTAGACATCTTTTCTCTGGGAAGAGAGAGCTGTATATTGCTCTCAACCAATAGTCAGATTTGTTATCCCCACTTCTGTCCCACTCCTTCTGGGTGGAGAAGGCTCAAGGACTTGAAGCGAGATTGCCAGAAAACAACAAAATGCAGCCACAAGTTAAACTGAATAATTGGTAGTAAGGCTTCTGTTCTCACTACTGTGATGTGGCTAGAGAATATTTGACACCTGGCATAACATGTTTAAATTTTAGGAGGATCACTTTGCTGGAGAGTGAAGTCTCTGATAAATTAGTGGTGTAAATCTTCCAATATTAGTGTCGGAGAGCTTTAATCCCACCCTATTTCACTCTCTAACTTGTGACATGCAATACTTCGTGAAGTAAAATGATTTGCTAAATGTTAAGAGTTCCTTATTTCACCTATTTGTATTTTCAGTTTTTCATCTTAGGCCTGGCAAAACACCACAAAATGACATCTGTGAATACTTGTCCAGATTCTATTTTATTCTGCCATATTTCTCTTCTAATGAACATTTTCAAAATGTTCAGGTGAAGATTTTTGTGGTTATGAATACTTATGCATCATTTGGAATCTGTCCTCCTGCTTGAAAACTTTGTCATTCAGTTAAAAACAGGAAGCATATGACTTAGATGACCAGACTCATGGTATAAATAACAAATGGTAAAAAAAAAAAAAGAATCCTTCATATATTGCCAAAGGGATATATACCATTTATCCAGATTGCTCAGCTTATGCAACTGAACAAAAACATCACTTGAAAAATTAAGACTTGGCTACTACAAATAAAAAGGGTGTAAATTTTTCCATTCTGAATCAGTTGTACAGTCAACTCCACCAATCCTTCATGACCAGCCTTAGAGATAGGGAACAGCTGTAAACATATGTTAGAATAACTGAAGAATTATATATATGGCTCTTCTGTACATGATGTTGCTATAAATAGTATTGCTGATCTCTCAGGACCTTATAAGCCACCCTTAACCTCATTCCGCATATCCTCCTTGAAAATCAAAGGAATTGTATTGCTTCAATACAGAATTCTTTTATTTCTTTTCATCATGAATTGCAAAATTCATACCTTGTATTTGTCATTGCTCCAGGAATCAAAACTGCCATTAAGGAACTCTGGGCCGTTTTAGTTCATGGTCTGTGCTATTGGTAAGATATAAATACGGAAAGAAAGAAAGAAAAAAGGAAAATTAATTAGGGAGCAGGAGAAGAGGTTGTTTTCTCTGGAAGCATTAAAAAACTTGAGATATTAGAAATTGTACTGTGGAGGAGAGGCTTGTGAGAAAAGGCAGAAGAATCGCTCTCTGTGTAGCTCTGCTTATGGAGAGTGCTGTGGTAGGAATAGCAGACGTAACTCGTGATAAGATACAGATAGTTCTGCTGACATGAGCTTGGGATACGCATACTCTCTGTTTCCAAGTGGTGCTGCTCAGCCCAAATAAAAGAGCATGCAGGGAGAAGGGTTTGAGTCCTTTAATGGTGGGTGTATACATATATATTACAGAAAAGTGCTTTAAGTAAGCTTTAGGCACAGTGGATCTCTTTTCTCTCAGTACAAGGGTAATTGACCTTTTCCCTTCATCTTCAACCAAATACTTCAGATATCACAAAAGAGGCATCACAAAGCTTAGGGAGTGCTCAATGACTGAAATGCTTACAAGTTCCATATGTGAGTGTTTGTATAAGTATGTATACAAACATGCCTGCAAATATATATATGTAAAAATAAAGTTAAATAATTACTTGCACATATGCATGCACAAATATGTGTAACTGTTGGCTTGGTGGACATGTGTGCAGTCATATACGCTTTTATATGTATGTTAAATATGTGAGATGTATTCACATAGTCACTAATTTCAGTTTAGTAACAGGGTCAAAAATAAGCTTGGCATGTCTGATTAAGAAACCTGCTCTCTTTTCCAAAGCAGTGACATTGACCTTCTTCTAATGCAAAATAGAAATTACACATGAGACAGAATTTTGGATAAAGACTGGACCTTAGGTTTCTCTGGTTCTAATGAAGAATATTATACCTGTAACAGAGAGGAAAACCCTATTTCCATGTCTGGGAAGAAGCAATTGCTTGAAGGTTGGAGAATTGTTTATCTAATTCTTAGGCAGAATCCTTAGCCAGCAGGAGATGCTAATGTAGGACATTAAAATTACTCCTGTGAAAAATTAATTTAGAATACACATATATGATGCATTACAGGTCTATTGCTTTTACATACATGACACACGGTGCTTTCTGAAACTGATTTTATTACGAGCTGAAATTATCTGACTGAGAAAGGCTGTGGCTTTATAGATTTCATTCTAGGAGTTTTGAGCATTGAAAGCCATTAAACAAAAATCCTGAAAGCTACAGATCACCTTGCAGTGACTGCAAACAACTTATTTCTGGGGAAAATAGTAATAGTGGATACCATCATCCATCGGTATTCAAGGACACTTGTCCTCCATCCTTTGGGCCTTGTATCATCTTGGAGCAGATGGATTCTTACTGTGGTGATGATGCAACAAATGTTCTTGCTGATGTATTTCATCAAAACCTGCTCTAATCCACTCTGCTCCCTGTTGCCCTTGGAGATCATCTTTCCTGGCAGGAGGAGTTGAGGGAGCTGCAGTATTCGTGGCTTTGTGATGAGTGTGAAAAGCCCCTTTCTGGGTGTTTGGAGGGTAGACTTGGTGTATCCTTGGGTCATCTCCATGCTGTTATAAATAGGCTGCTGTAAACAAGAGGACGAATTACTGTGACTTGTTCCAGACAGACATCCAGTACGTGCAGCTTAGCAGGCAGCTTTCTGAGTCACTGTATGCAAATTAAGCTTCCCGTGAGACTTTGTGACAAAAAAGGAGAAAGCCTCTTGTTATTTCAGTAACTGTGAGCCGCTGACCCAAACAAAGTACGGCTGCCCATAGAGCCACCCATAACCTGGGGGAAGATCTGTCTGTGGCTCCTGCTTTCTCTTCCATCACTAAAGACACTGGGAGTCCCAGGAGTCACTGGGCCATCGTGATTTAGTCAACTTTTGTGTTTGGTTTGACTAGAAAATGACCTCTTAAAAATGAGTCTATCCTGTGCAGTCATAGGAAAACTTGACCACTTTTGAGTAAGATTCACAGTCCAGAGTGGCTGCTGCTGTGCTTTTCTCTCCGGATTACCTAGTTACCAGAGCCCACTCAATGCTTAAATAGCCGTTGAAAACAGTGTGTGATGTCTTGCCTCTGAGCAAGGCACAGTCAGAAGAGTCTGAATAGACTGATCAGCACCAATAAAGGGCTCCAATCTGACTGAGTAGATATAGGAACAAGCTTTTTCTATAAATCCAAGATAGAGCCATCCAGGATAGATGGGCTCACAGAGGGAGCTCTATATGTGAAATTGCAGGAATCATTTGAAAAAATGTTTGCACAGATAAATGTAATGAATTTCCTCTTTTCTCCTTTTGCTTTGTCATATTCCCCATCCATACAAAGCCACAGTTTATCTTTCTGTCCTCAGGAACAAGGAAGCTGCCAGGCACAAATTGAGAGCCCACATTAGCACAGAATGGAGCGAAACATTCTCCATCATCTGTACAGATCTGACCAGCCTGTATTTAAGTTTTCTCTCTGCGCAGGCACAAACGCAATTAGGAAACCTGTGATTTCTCCTGAGCCTTGCCAGTCTGACAGCTTGGGAGAAGGAAGTGAGGAGAATGCAGGGAGTCACTGGGCTAACAGTGATCGGCAGCCGCACTCAAAATGTCTGTTCAATCAAGGAGGGTGTGCTGGGCACCGAGGTCTCACTTCGCTCCACAAACTGCAGCATCTCGGCACTTGGAGGCACCGTGCTCATTGTCAATCAATCTGTGACAGCCAGCACTGCCTCCACAAGCACTTCCTTCCCTTCCTGCCTTTTCTGGAGTGGTAGGAACTGAAGATGATAGGAAATCAGAGTTAGTGAAAGGTGAGGGTGTGAGACAGAGAGAGTTTGTCATACTAAAGGCAACACAAAGGTAAACACACAAATGAAAGCCCAAGCATTGTGGTGTCATGGAACACTGATGGTGCCAGGAGAGGTAAGTAGGAACAGCAGGAAAAAGATGTATACTACAGAGTATTACAAACTATGTATGTGAAAGTGGAGAACAAGTGGCAGGCTAAGGGGGTGACTAGAAATGAGTAAAAAGAGACTCAAAAAGGCAGATAATGGGACAGGCTGAAAGGAAAGTGCAGTAAAGGTAGAAACACAATGGAATGGATGGGTATCATTTGTACTGCATCCTTTCATGAGATTCTGTGCCCAAAAAAAAAGGAGGTGAAAACTTCAAAAGAGATTAAACACACAATTTACATTGAAATAAAATGAGAGTTGTGAGTGTAACACACCAAGCTGGTCTTAAAAATTCTTTTCTGTATTCATAGCAGCATACAGTAACACTAGCATGAGCTGCATGACTTAAAGCCCTACAAATCAAAGTTAGCATGGGCCCCAAACACTTTGTTAAACACTTCTGCATACACTGTGCAATGTCAGTGTGCACCAAGAGGTTGGGTATTTTTTCTCAAAAGCATATGTGCCTGTACATGTTTGTTCCCTACATGCTATAGATAACTTTACATAGATGAAACTGCCACAAATTACTCATTCTAAGACTTTGGATGAGTTGCCAATTACTTTTCGGTCTTCATACCATGGATACTCTGCTCTGAACACAGACAAGCTGCATTCCTATCTTGAATTTCACCAAAGATTTGCTTTCAAAGTTGCATCTGTGCCTTTCATTGAGGCTTAAACCAGAAAGAAATTCTAATGCATTTCCTGAAGAAATAGTGATGTAAAAGTCTTTTTGGGGGGAAGCAAAGGTCTACATATAAGGAAACAGGCCCATAACTTCCACAAGTGAAATTCTTACAAGAGAAGTGGCAAATGGAGTGAGCTCAGCTCCCACTTAGCAGAAAGTTTCATTAGAGCTGAAAAGTAGCGTCCTATAAGACACTTCTGTAGAACCCCCTAACCTGTCAACAGGAATAGGAAAACCTTCAAACTGACCAACAGTGTTTTACTGAGTATATTGCATGTAGCAAGTGCCACAGCCATGTAACAATACTGAATTTGTGTGGCTTTGCCTCTTGTATATAAATCCCAAGCCAAGTGATCATTTAAAGCTTTACCTAGTGTGACCTTTTCCTTTCATTTTACACAGATAAGTGCATATTATAGAAGCAGTTAAGAATGTGGAGTTTTTAGTGTCCTAAAGACTGCAGTGGACCCTCAGGCCAAAGCCTCCTGCTCCATGTTTCAGAGGACAACAAAATGCAGTGACAATTATAATCCTCTGAAATAGAAGGTTTATTGTGTACAGCCAGGGCAGATGCTCACTTAGCTGTAACTGAGCTGCTAAAACAAAAGCTGTGTTTACCTGCTGCTGCTCAGTAGATTTGAAGTCTAACAGATCTGTTTGCTGCAATGTGAGAGGAGTCATGAGCATGCTTTAGGTTTAATGGCACACCTATTGATGAGCCCTGAAATACTGCTCTGGGAGGTGAAGAGGAGGTGAAAATACACTTTTCTCAGTCAGAAACCGTCTCCGGACCATAAAATACACTTTGGTTGGGAAAAGGTGCATCACAAGAGTGTCAAAAAAGTACAAGGGTCAATAAGGAACCATGAACAAAATCTGCCAGATTTAATGGAAAATTAGTTCAAGCTGCTAGGCTTTAAAATCAAGCTTTTCCTTAATTGATTTTGTAGGAATGTTAGTGAAGAACGTAAATTGAAGCCCAGCTGATGAATGTGGGCAACTGTGACACGAATACTTTTTGTAAATATAAATAATAAAAGGATATTCAGTAAAAGATAACCTGTTACATTCTGCTTTAAAATAGCCCTATTTAGAACCAGTGGTTTTTCTAATACATAGCACATGGATTTCCATTAGCATCATTGGGATGACTTCATGCATATCCTGGGGCAAGTATTGGCCCCAAATGTTCTACAGTTAAGTTCTAGTGGCTCACACAGTAAGCTCGAGTTCTGGGTAACTTACTTGCAGCTGTTAGCATTTAAATGGCCGCAACTGGGGCCTTGATGTTAATGCCCCATTAATCCTTCTGCTCTGGGAGCTGGGTTTTCCCACTTTAGCATCTGTTGCACCAGCAGGAGGTGCACCTACACTGACAGCATGCAGACAGTCAGGTACACAGGGGAGGGTGTGCTGATCTCTACTAAAGGGATTGTTCTAGCAGAACCACAGTTTGTACTGGGTGGAGCCATGCTCGTGCCTTGTGCCTGAAAAGTTGTCTTTGTGTATCATATGCAGCCAAGCCCAGTAATGGCTAAAGTTTTTTTAAATGTCCTAGACTCCCATTTGGGTCCACCAGCATCTCTTATTTTAGCAGGAGCTGAATCATACAGAAAATAGAAATTAGGTATTCTAATACCTAATACTTTATGAGCCAAAAAAAAAATGTATACCCTTTGGATGTCAAGATACCTGTAGTTTGAAATGAAGATCTACTTGCATTTGAGTGTCTTTGTTGCTCTGCTCTCAGAAATCTTAGACTTGTTGGAGAAGTAGATGCTTTCTGAATATAGAAGCATGGTGGTGTTTGCATTAGTATTTGGAGGGGTATCGTAACAAGACCTTTCTTATTGTGGATCCTACTATGATTATCTCTGTGGGGGATGGTTTAAAAACTTCAGCTCATATACACAGCAAGTTCCTGCTTGCATAGAATTTAATATATTAGCACTCTCTGGACGGCACTGGCTTCTAGGTCATTCTCAGGCGTAATCTGGGAGATGCTTTGAGACCTTTGAGGGGCTTCATGGGGTTTGGTCACTTTCTTAACATCTGAATTAGCCTGGTCAGCTCTGCCATTGATTCTCTTCCATGGCTTGTGTCACTGCTTACATTGGTGCACCGTTCCTTGAGGAAAGTCAAATATTGTTTTATGAAGGAGAAAACCCTAACTATTTTCCCAGGCTTGAGTGGAAGGCTATAGAAACTGAGGAAAAGAGAGCCAAGCTTGTTTCTGTGAGCTCAGAGGCCTTTTTTTAATGTTGGTATGAGGCAAAGTCAGACTGTTCTTTGTATATGATTTTAGGAATCAATTTGCATGCACACATCAAATTTTAGGTAGGCTTATTTTATAAATCTTAGTAAATTTTAAAAATCCCTTTACACTTAAAGAAAGTTGTCATAAGTATTGTCAAAGTGATAAAAATCACACCACTTTAGGCAGTTTGAGTCGCTAGTGACTGCAGTGTTATGCTTGGTGTTTAGAAAAGCTCTCAGCTGTCAGTCATATCAGCAGTGCACCCAGGGGTAGGAGCGCTGGGTTGGACAGGCTGAAGGTAATTAAAACATCCCATCTATAAGGACTCCCAGTATGAACTTTAAAATTAGCCTGCACTTGGGGGAGTGAGCCGCATTGTATTTCCTCCTCATATTTAAGTGTTATCCTAGCCAGAATGGGTGTCAGAAATGTTTCGTCTGTCAGCTGCTTGGAAGGTCCTCTGTGACGTATGTGGGGCTTTAGGATGCAGGGCCTGTGGAAGCTGAGGTAAGCCATGAAATATTACATGAATCTAGTAAGTGTAGAGGTCAGGTTTTCAGTGTGCATCAGCTGGAAGATAAACATACAGCCTCCAGCCACCTTTGTCACAAGACTCCACAGCACCAGGCAGACACATGGTGGGCTTGTCTTGTCAGGCTCAGCAGGAATTCCTTAATGTTCTTTAAAAGAAGCTATATTTGGCTCTGCAGATGGACAGGTACATTACCATTAGTTAGCAGGGACCTGCAGAAAGCAAGTAAGGTGCACAGGCTGTGGTTTGTCGATACATGGGCTTCGGGGACCAAACCAGTTGAATAAATTTCCCTCCTTGGCTGCTCAGATTTGCCAACATATTGCACAGTTCTCCCACTTGTGCCAGCACAGCTGTTTGTAGAGTCAAGCTACGAACAGAAATACCCAATCTTTCTTTAAATCACGATTTTTTGCAGGGATTGGGGAGTAATTTTTTGCAATGGCCTGGGGAAAAATGAGAATATCTGATATTACTTGTGAAATCACTGTTTCGTTGGACCTCCAGCCTTGGGGCATGATTTGCGAAGTAATCAGTACTGCATTTATGTTTACTGTTTTGTGCAGGAAGCGCCATTGCTGGCACAACTAGCTTGACATCTTCACAGACGTGTCTTAATGCTAAATTTGAAGTTGGGCCCCTGAAGGTAGAGCAAAGGGAAAGAGTATTCTGGATGTCCTTCTTGACCAGTGAAGAAGTTTAGCAGAAGAATAACTCAGAAGCCAATATGATCTTTGTGTACTGTCACCTGAAACTTTGTGAGATGTTTTCCTTTCAGGCCGTGGAAGGAGCCAGTAGTCAGCTGTGCTGTACTAGTAAGACCTCAGGCTGAGTTAGGAGTGTCAGGAAGGCGCTGCCTTGTCAGAGCTACATGGCAGCACAACATCTGGAGTAGTCCTGCCTATGTAAGGCCTCAGAGGAGTTAAATCACTTAGCGTCTCTGGTTCACAGAAGGTTATCTTTTTATCCCTTACTTCCAAAAAGTATAAAAGGAGACCCCACTCAAATGACGGTACCACTAACCTAATTTTTCTCTTTGATAACACAACTGCTGTGAAGACAGACTTTGTCCTTCTTGCTGAAAACTATCAATAAAAACAAGTTTACTTCTCTATCTTCCCCTTGCTTCTCACCCATAAGGTCTTTACTTTCCAGTTAAAAAACTAAGGATTATTTCCTGTGCAGGCTGAAATCAGTCAGGATCTGGTTTGCTTTATGTAGTAACTTCTATGTCTCAGGTTTAGCTGGTGGTTTTCCTGTCTGCACTCCTTGCTGCTGGGGGGGTTATGGATAGGAAGTGACAGCAATGTTTCATCTCATCGTGTCCAGACGTTTGCCCTCCCTCCACTGCCACCCCCTGCATGACTCTGTCATACTTTTTGTCTGTGTGTGCAGCTTTTTGCAGTGTTTCAGTACTCAGGTAAATGGAGTATTATTTTTTTCTTCTGTAGGCTTATATCCATGGTTCTATAGTACAGAAGAGTGTACGGCCCACTCTGTCCTTGACTTTCTTAGGATGCTTTCTAGAGAGAGACAGGCTCCCTTTTTGCATAATCAGGTTTCTGGATTTGTGACACAAGCATTTAAACTTCCCATAGACTAACGAACTTGTAGTTCAGGAGGTCACATATTTAAAGTCATTTCTCCAATTCCATTCTCACATCTTGTTGCCTGATCCATATATGCTGCTCTCTTTTGGTGCAATGGATTATCCACTCTGCTTGTGGCAGTTCCTCATTGTACCATCTGATGCTAAAAGTCATTTCCTCAACCTCTTAGATTTTGCTCCTTGCTGTTTTACTTCTTTCTTCATATACAACTCTGCCTGACTCACAGGATTATCCAATGAACATGAATTTAGTCTCCTTCTGGTTAATCATTTTCTAACCTTCCAAAGCGTGTTTCCTGGTTTTCCATATTTTTATGGATGGTTTTTAGGCCAGAAAAACACAGTGTACCTTGGAGTCATCATCATCAAACTGGAAAAACAATCAAGACCTGCTCAGCCCATCTTCCCAGAGCCAATGAAGGATGTGTGCATTGCATGTCTAGGTCAGTTTTAAATACACAGTCAAACTTCAGTTCCTTCCCTAAGGAGACTACTTTTCAGGCTAGTAATATATGCTCCTTGGAATTTCAGCTTTCTGTTACTGGTCATGATTTTATCCATATACCTTTTTATTATTAGCTACCCTCTTTTCTTTCCCTTTTTTCTTTTTTTTTTTTTTTTGGCATTTTCACCTTTCAATTATATGCAGCTTGTTTTCCTGTCTTACCCTTCATCTGATAGTCATTGGCATGTAACTAGGCTGTTGCAGATGTAGCTCTTAATTTCTTTCCCTAATAGCTCAGTCTTTCCACCACACTGGTTGCTTATGAGGCTCTTCTCTGAACTCTCTCCAATCATTCTGATGAGGAGGTGCCCAGAAACAAATGTCACATTCCAGGTGATTTCACCTCAGAGCAGAGACAGAGAGACTATTACTGAATCTTGCTGCTGTGTGATGTGATTACTTAGCTTTTAATGGTGATGATTTGTCTTGACTTTTCTCTGTGTGTTCAGTCTAGACTGTGGCCACTGTCTGTGATTCTTTAAAAGATTCTCTTTAGAAGCCTCCAGGCCTGTTCCATTGATCTGAATTTGTTCATTTTCCTTTCAGGATCCTTCAGCCCCTTTCCTTCCTCTTTTTCCTCAAGTGTAGTTGTCACAAAGCTCAGTAAAATCCTCTCAGGGTTCATGTGTTTCAGATACTTCTGTTAACAGTTCAGCCTCCCCTGCTTTTGGTGCCAATCCTTGGCCAGGATTTTTGAGGCTGCTTGCTCCAAAGAGTAGGAAGTACCGGCACTCACCTTTAGCTAAGTCTATCCAAGACTTCTTTGAAAATGTTCAGGTCAGTAGCGACTCTTCATGAGACCAGGTTTTAAAGAAACGCTGGGCACTTCTTCCCAGTCTTTGGGTGACTTGAGCCCAGATATTTCACCTTTTGATGTTTATCCATACAGCTATATAGAAAGAACCAAAGAGAAGTGCTGTGTTGAGATACTTTGGAATTTTTGAAGGTGTTTGTATTCCAGTACAAATCTTGCTCTAGCGCTTACTGTCAAAAGAACTGACGTCAAGTTAAAGTAAACAAATAATCTGAGCAGCTCCTTAAAATGCATGAAATGTAAAAGGCAAGACTTCATTTCTCTCCCGTGCTCTCCAATAGATAAATCTACTTTGTCCATCTGACAGTTGAGTATTTTGATCCCTGTTATGCTTGCAAACATGGGGGATTTTTTGTTATCATGTTGTTCATTCCTTAAATATTTTCTCTTGACATGCATATATGCAGACATGAAAAAAAGCTTTGCATTTCCATATGCCCAGAGTGCTTTGGGTTCGTGTTTAGCTCTGGTGTGGAACCCCCTGGGAAGCAGCACTACTTGTGACCTTTGTGCTCACTGCTATGTCATGACCTCTGTGTTAATTGTAGCTTGGTATTGAAAAGACAGAATTTATGTCCTTGTTAGTGAAGCCTGTTTAGTTTAAGATAAGAAAAAGTTACATACCTTTCCACTGTCTGCTAACGTTGATAGTGCAAGATAAGAAAAATTCGCAGAATAGGGGAAAGGCACCATAAGCTGTAAACAAACTGCTATAAATATATTTGTGTTGAAATGCACATTGAGTTCTCTCTGCCCTACAGATGAACATGGTTGTGCTAGTCCTTTTGGGCTGGTAACACATCACTGCTTGGGGGTATTGGTAAATATATTCTTAATCAGTAAGCTAACCAGAGTTTGAGCAGTTCTGTCTCAAGTTCTTTCTTAAATCTTACTGGAGACAAGAGTTGCCATAGACATTGATGAACGTATTTGACTCTGCAGGTCTGACTCATAGCATCTTGGTATCTTCTGTTTGCCATTTATGTCTAAGTAAAATGGTTTGGAAAAGTTGTATCAAATTAGAATAATTTTGTTTTGTTTTTATAATTCTCTTCATTTTAACATTCTTATTTTGTATCTCTTTTTCTTTCTTTCTAGTATCTAGTTTACTCTGTCATGGTTTATTCCATCATACCTACTACTAGAAAACTCAAAATTTTTAGAAAGTCAGGCCTATTTTAAACACAGGCAAAAGAGGTAGTTGCCTAAGGTTGGGGATTGGTGGAACAGAGAGGTTGAATGATTGGTCCCCAGGGTCTTAGAGCAATATGGTTTCTTGCCTGAACTGCTGCTGTCAAGAGTCTGTGCAAATAGACAGCTCTCCAGGTAGTCACAACTTCTCCTCCTCTCTCTTTCCATCAGGCCAGCAGTGTGGTGTTATCTCACAGGGGAGGGACACCTGTATACAACCTTGCAGGGCTGCTGCCAGCCAGGGCTCCCTCTTACTATTTACATGATGATGTTTGCAGGGGCAACTTCTTTGCCCATTGGGCTGGGAAGCTTTACACTCCCTTTGAAAGTAAAATACAAAAAAGGAAGTTATTTGTTCTCTTCCAGTGTTTTGAGGAAGTGGTTGAGTTGTGGAATTTCTTTTTCAAATGTTTCCCAAATCTTCACATTCCTTTTTGTCTTTCCTGCCATTTAATAGTTTCTACATAAAAACCTTAAAGTGTTTGCTCAACACCCATGAATTAAGCTGCCTGTGAAGCTGATCTATTATTATCTTGATTGGTCTTACAGAGAAGCTGAAGCACAGAGCACCAAAATATCTTTCTCAAGGCTGAGCATAGATTCCCCAGAAGAGGTGTAAGTAGGACCCAGATTTCCTGATTCCTAGTGCTGTTCTTTAAAATAAATAGAATTCCCTTTTGACTTCTGAGGATGTTCTTTGATGGTGGTGACAGCCGTATTTGTATTTGTAAAATTTTTCTTTTCCTTTTTGATCTCGCATCCTTTAAACATTACTATCTTTTTATTATTATTATTATTATTATTATTAACAATATTATTACCAGCTCTAAGCAATTTCTATTTTTATTTTGGCAGCCATGAGTCCTCCATCAAATTGGTGGAACTGTCACTTATTTAACTTCTTCATAGTATTAAAATTGATGAGATTGAGTTGAGGCTGCTTTTACTCTTTTTTTTAACTTTTTTTTTTCTCTTTTAGTAAAGGAAAATCAAACTGATCTGTTCCACATTTACACCTGTACCTTCTTTTACTTGGTATATTATGATTGATGGCTCTGTTTCTTACTACTTCTTTTCTATTATCACACGTATCCATTTGTAGTAAAATACCCATCTATCTTCACTGTTGTATTTTCACACTGCAGCCAGAAAGCTCATTGCCTCTCAGGCACCAATTGCAAACCCTTTTCTTTTCCATCCTTTCCTGGAGATTTGTGTGGCAGCTCAGTCCTGCTGCAGACTAAAACCTTTGCCTCTTTTTTCCTTACTCATGCCATGAAGTCATAGCTGTGATATCACAGTGGGCTGCCCTGGGACGTCTTGTGATATCTGAAGGAGAAGATAGTAGTTAGGTTAACAAAGCAGTGGCAGGACTGGAATGATAAAGGTGTTTGTAGTACCATAAAGCATCATGGTAATTAGAAATTTAAGCACAGACATTTCCTGTTTTTTGAGGGAGAGCTGGAATTCTATCTGCTTTTCTCTTGTGCTTCATCAAGGAAGTTCACATTTATAAAGCAAGAGGAATTGAAGCTGCACTTTGTTTTTCTCACTGTAAGAGGGGAGGGAAAAATGTGCAGGCAGGCTAGGTCTATAACATTGATTTGTAACCAACAAAGGAAATGTCTACTTATGAGACACAAATCAATGTAACCAGACTGTGAAAGTGCAAACAGAGATGTGAGAAAATTATTTGATCGTTAGTCTTCCTTTTGAAAAGACAGAGGGCCAAATTCTGCTCTCATTTATGAGGATATAACTTCCACAAAAACCAGAGGAGACTTGCCAATGTAATCATGAATAAAATTTCATGTGGTATCCTTCTGATGGATGGAGGTGTAAGGCATTAGAGTCAGGAAGGGGGCTAGGCAGGAAAGGAAGGATACTGCAGCAAAGAGGATATGAACCAGGTTTTGCTAGTAATGAATTGTAGGTACAGAAAACATATTGATGTTCCCTCCCATGCAGAGGTGACCTGTATGAACTGTGCACCTCCTTAATTCAGCTGAAACCTTAAAACAGTTTTCATTAACCAGAGAATTTGTTGCCACAGGCTGAGATATTTTCTTGCAGACAGACTTGTCTCCTGAGAATTATCTAATCTTGCAGATTCTAGACTACAGGGCCCATTACCTAGGAAGACCCTATATTAACTATAAAATCCCTGTATTTTGAAGGTAGGAAGAAAATTTGGTGGTCTAAGTCCTTTTGGCCCATGGAAAGTAATAGATACTGATTTGGAAGTGAACCCATGAAGGGGTTCCATGGCTAGTCTACAAAGGCAGTGCGCCTGTCAGGTGGGGGTATTTTGTCTCCCCTGGAGCTGTTTGCTCCCCCAGATCTACCCTGTAGATTGATAGAATTGGTTGTTTCCATGCAAAATCAGTTTCTGAACCTACAGTTTGATGGCATAATGGATCTCAGTGATAAAACCGTATCAAAAGCACTGTAGCCGTGTAACACAAAATGTTGATCTGGGATAAATTCACACACTGATTTGAACATTTTCAGAACAAATGGATTAGCTTTATGTGGCAGGCTGGATGTCAGATCAGGTATAACCTGTCTGCGCCGCTCTGGCTTCAGGCTAGGTTATGTATCATCTGTTCTCCTGCAGCAACACAAACTCTTGCTAATTTAACAGTAATGTGATCATGTGCCCGTGCCCAAAGCAGGCCAGATCCACACTGCCAACTGATCTGAGTCTGTTCATTAGTGGGGAAACTCATCTCCACTTCAGTTTCAAAAATACACCCAAGTGGAGGCAAACTTTAGCCTGAATGAAAATGAAACTTCTTTAGCTGCACATCCTGTTCCAGTTGAGGCTTCAGCCCCTCTTCATCTCCAGCAGTTCCCTGTGTTTGCACAGGGACTGGGATTTCCCCATATGTCTCCATCCAATTCCATTAGTGCAGTCACTGGGAAGAGAAAGGCCAACACATACATACATACACAGTTTTAAAGGCTTGGAGAGGTAGATATTTTTATTCTGGTTAAACTGCTCTTAATTCCTGTGGATATTATTTTATTTATGCCACAATACAAGATGAAATCAGGCCATGGCTTCCCAACAGACAAACAAAGCAAGTCTAAACAAATTATATTTTTGAAAGCTTTTGGGATAAGAAAAATTTTGAATCTAAAATGCATTAAAGTGACATTAAATAACAACAAAAAGCTTACATTCATTACAAGTTAAACTCCCCTTTGCAGAAGGAGGAGCAACAAGTTCTGTCATTTTATTTTGTAAACTGAAAAAAATCCTCTTTTTTATTTTTCTGAACTAGTCTTGGCCTTTTGAGATGGAGGCAAAACTCTCCCTGGCACTTGCCCCCAACTCTCACATGTAGTGAATATTTCCCCTTGAGTGCTCTTTGTGTCGTGATATCTTAAAATAAGTGTCTTTCTGTCAGGCATTGCTCTTATATAATACATGTTGTCATCTGGAGTGAGGCACAGTTGTGCATATTTAGCTGGTTTGCTTTGTAATGCGTCATTACAAGTGACCAAAAACATGGTACAGGAAGTTGTTTGTGGGCTTTTTTTCATTGCTTATGCAACTCCCAAGCAGAAAATGTTCTTGAGAGCAGATGGTACAGAAAAGTCAATTGCAAGTTCCATTTTCCAGATGCATAGATGTTTCATGTCTACTTGAAGCCAGTTCAGATGGCTTTGTAAACTTGAGTCCAACTTTTGTTTAACCCATTTCTGGATCTCCACTTAAAGTGTTTCCTATAGCAGTTTCAGTCCTAATAAAAATAACCTGAGTGCACAAGATTCATTGTTTCTCAGATGTTTAGCTGGAATCTGGGACATAGTGTTATAATCAGCAATTAAAATATTAATACTGCTCCTCTAGCAGGAATGCTGCAAGTTCAGCAATAGATGCATGTTCCATGGTTTCCATTCCTTTCTCTCTTTCAACTTTCTAAAGAACACGTTGTAACACAGAGGGGCCAATATCTGAATTTCTTACTTCTTGACAAAGGGATTACTAGATAGTGAAGGCAAATTAATTTGACTTACTACAGAAAAGGTAAGAACTTCTTACCCTTGGGCAATAACACAGCCAGCTCATGACTGCATGATACTGATAAACTACAGTTTACAACTCAGTAGGTTTCTTGTTTGATTTGTTTTTTTCACTTGCTTGGGTCCTTGGACTTTTCACAGTAGGCTTATTGCTGCTGAACTATAGGCTTTTATTTGATAACAAATAAAAGTTCCAGTCCAATATTTCTTCCCTGTTGCACCCACAGAAATCTGTGTGAGATCATATGGGTATTGTAGACTAACTTAGTGGGAGGGCATCCATGAAAGCCAATCTGCAATTGTTAGCCAGACCAGTCAGTTTGTGAGTTCAAACAAAATTTAGGTTTAGTTCAAGTCTGACTTTTTTGTAAGGTGATTTGTAGATCCAGGGAGTCGTAAGAAGTAAGACACTTGATCCCATAGTAACAATAGCAAATTGTCACTTGTTGTCCATAGATCCGAGCAAGCAGAAAGGATGACTTCTGCAGAGACACTGCCTGGCATGCAGTATGGTGTGCCTTGGTCAGAAGTAGGCATAGAACCCGTCTGACATCTGATCCACTAAGTTTTGTTGTTTGTCAAGTACTCCCAACAAACTTTCAAGAAAGATTATCTGAGTATGAAAGATAATAGATTTAGAAATAAAAGCTCAAGGAGAACATTTTTTACTATGTCATGACTTAAGTTTTAGCTGTTTCTTCACATGTGTGTTTTATTCACAAGTGAAGAGATGAACCTAAACTGAACTCTCAAAGCTGAACAAATTCAGGAGTGAAACTGACTTTCCAAATCCCTGACTCCAATACTTCTCTTAAACTGAGAGAATAGAGAGGTTTGGGATGACTGAAATCTGGCTCTTATGTTGATAATAGCATATAATTCAAGCTTAGATGCTCAGATATGGTGATTGATGGTAAGAGAGGTCAGAAGGAACTGGTTTATTTGAAAAACCTTGTGCAATAGTCTAGAACCACTCCATTTGTAAACAGGCTCCCAAGGGAAGTGGTCCCGATACCAAGCCCAGCAGAGTTCAGGAAGCGTCTGGACAGTGCTCAGTTACATAATTTAGTTTTGGGTAGTCGTGCAAGGATGACCTCCTACTGAATGAAAGTTCAAAATTTTTGGCACCGTAGTAATCTTCAGAAACTCCTTCTTTCTATAGACTGCTCATGGATGAGAAAAAGAATCATATTTTCAATTTATAGAGAAGTTTCATTTGAAGACCTCATCATTGATTTGCAGCATTTTCTATTAGCCTTGTAGTAATGAGGGAGTTGCATATTGTCATTGACTTTTCCAAGGGGGAAACTGAGAGGTGGAAAAATAAGGATTTGCCAGAACTTTGAGAAGTACCAATTTTATTAAAATGTGGGCCTTCCCTTAGAGACAGAAGGAGAGTTAACACCTAGAAAGACTCAGGCATTCAGGACAGGATCCAACCATAGCCTTCACCATTCAATATCCTCTCAAAACCTAACAGGTGCTGTTGGGTTTTCTTTTCACTCCTTCCTTCTGCTGGGGCTGAGAAGCAAATTGCACATACCAGACTGGCTTCTCAAGGCAATAAGTGAAAATGGCATTTTAAAATAATAGTTGCCATGTCCTGCAGCTCAGAACTGTCATATTGCGTGTGGAAAGCTCACTCCTTCCCAGAAGTGAGGTGTAGAAAGTAGTATGAATATGTGTGTGTGTGCACGTGGATGTGTCTGGGACACAGACAGAATCCCTACCTGAGAATGGCTTGCTATTATTAGACATGCAGTTACCAGGGGTTATGTAAGACAATTGGAGCTCTGTTTTTTAACAGAGACATGATTCATGCTGCTTGTAGTAACAGTAACCACCTCCAAACGAGACAGAAAGCAGACACAGACAAAAGGCTGAAGAAATCAATGCTGGCTGAACACAGACATCCTCCTGGTACCTTCTGCCTCTCAAACACACTTCAGCTTAGCTGCAGCAGAGGTTGATGCTAATTCCAAAGACTTCTGGAGTTACTGAGCCGGTGCATCTGTATCGGTGCTGTTTGCAGGGAGTGGCTGAGGCTGCAGGAGCTGTGAGGGGTGACAGCACTGGGCACACTTTCCTGTGTTCCCAGCAATGTCTCTGGTGTTCTGCAGGAGGCTGAGGGAGCTGTGAGCAGAACGAGCACTCCTACTCTATTTTCTCAGTTACTCCTGCTGGGAAAGGCTGGAACCAAAACAACTTTTGGCTCCTCTGCAGTTAACACTTCCACAGACATTTTTATAGTAATGTGGAGGGAGAGTCGAGACCTGGAGTTGCTTTGAACTTCTGCCAGTGCTCTTCATTAGAGCAAATTGTGAAATCTGATTGAACCAGAATAGCTCTAAGCTCCCCTACAGCTAAGATTTCTGATCCATCTCCTATGGTACTTCTTGCTGGTTGTGGCAGAGATCAGAATATCTGCAAGCGTCCTGATAATTTTGTTCATTTGGGCCATTTTCTTGCAACATTTTCTGTCACAAAATAGCAGGAGTAAGGTAGCTGCCAGATTGTCTACAGTCAAAAACTCAATCACCTCCTCACAGAATTTCTTTCCTGATAAGAAAAAACGTTGCATTCAGACACTGGTGGGATGCTTATTTACAGTGTCACTTTTCAGAAATAAAAGGTGGGGAAGTTGCTATCAGGTCCCCTCAAGTCATTGCCATTCCCTACCATGCCTTCTCTTAGGATATTGTGGATCTCCTATAAAATTTCATTTCAGCATCATCTAAACCATTCTGTATAGGAACTTCTGCTGTCAAGGAAGAAGATGCTGAAGATTTGCAAATGGTCTCTTTATCACTCAGGAGACAGCCCTCCTACGTTAGCAGAACTTATCCAACAACAGAGCCAACTGCCTTCAGTTTCATTCAAAAAAGTTTTGAAATGACCAGAGAAGAGGCCTCTAAGAGCCACAGAAGAGAGCTGAATACTGAATTCCAATAAATCGCAAGAGTATCATTTGCTAATACTGAAGTAAGAATAACAACAATTATTGCTATGTTATTTTCCTTAATGCATCATGCTGCATATACTGCACAGAAATCACTTCAGCTACTATTAATGTTAGTAATCATTCTCCATCAGCCACACTGCATACAGATTTAAGAGAAAAGTGAAAAATAACTCTGAGTGCCTCAAAAATGGCATTGTAGTCATATCCTGACTCTGTGTTTTCCTGGCACTGGGTGTTTAAAACCCAGATCTGAAAAACGCAGCTGGCACTGACATCTCTACATTTCAGGCACACTTAAGAAAAATCCTGGTTTGATGCAGATGATACATAACTTTAAAAAGCAAATAATTACCACAAATGTACATCACACCTCAGGACACACTGCTGTCAGTGACTTGACATTTCAAATGATGAGTTTCACAAATGCACATAACCATCAGATTTGATTGAACAATGTTTTAGAATAATTCACATGCTCATCTAGAACTTTTTCATTGTGTTTTGGCACTGAAGCATGAAACAGGAAATCTACAGTGGTTTTCTCTTTGCTTGTGAGGAAGCAAGTGCTTTGATCAGTTCTACGTACTCCAAGGCTGTAGTCAGTTATTCCTCGATGGATAATGAAACTAAAGCCCAGAGTGACTCGGTTTCTCTGTGGATCCCGTGTGATATTTTATATATAGTTTTTGACATAAATCAAACAAGCTTTCATTTGTACAGTTTGAGGCCAGAGGCAGCAAACACACAGGAAGAATGGTATGGGAAAACATGTCCGTGGTGCTTTTTACCTACTCTTTTCACTGTGTTGGTTACCGACTCTTTAATGAATGACTTGCAAGGGAAATCTTCAGAGACCGGAGACAGTCATCCAAAACAACAAAAAGAAAATTCAGAATCATTTTAATTTTTTCATAACTGACAGTAATACAGTTATTTATCTCAGCTTTCAGGCGGTGGTGGTGCAAATGTTAAAACTTAAGAAAAATATGCCTTGTCTCAGACTTTGGCCCTCAGAAACCATGCAAACATCATTTTTAATATAAATCTTTCTCTAGTATAGGCAGAGTGGTCCTGTTCAAGCTTTTTCATCTACTTATAAAACAAGTCACATAATAAAAGCTCAGGGAGAGGGAGGAATTCTATCAAGAAGATGCTATGGGTTTCTTGGGAGGAAAGAGTGTGTTCAATTTTTTTGTTTAGCTGTTTGATTACCTGGGTGTTGGTGCTTGAGAAAACCAGATGTATCAGTGAAACTTTTATTTCCTAGTTTACCTTGAAGGGGATAGTTCTGTAACAAATGGATCAAATCCATTGAAATTTATAGCTGAAGTTTATTCCATTGTCCTACATGGAATTCTATCTTTAATTAATGTAAACAGTATCTCATCGTTTCTGCAAGCAACAAGCCATGAGAAAACAGTATTTGATTACTTTTATCAGCTACCATTTTGTATCGTGTTCCATACTCATGACAGTGAGACTTCTGATTCAGATCATCTTTCAGCCTAAGAACCACAAATTTGGTGGCCAGACATCAACGCATCAAGTGCTGTACCATTGTGACCAGGAGGGAGGGGATATGGCAGAACCAGTGTCAATTGTGTAAATCTTCATGAAATTGTGGTGTTGTTGAGATTATACAGTCGGTGAAAATACACGGTCAGTTTGAAAACCTGGTTACTGAGACATGGAGATCTATTCTTTGAGGACATTCAGTGCTTTCATCAATTCACCAACATCTATGGGACCAAGGGTTTCAGAGTTAATGCCAAAGTATTTGGGAGGACAGCATTCAATGAAACCAAAGCATCGTGTAGGAGAGGAGGAAAAAACTCAGCTCGTTTTCTTCGTATGCTTTCATTGTTTTTGTTCTTCCTGAAAAATAATGTCCTTTCAGATTTCGTTTGACATCTCCATGATGTTGAACAGATTCGGAGAAATCACCAATATTTTGACAGGGTTCCTTGGCAATGAAATGTTCATGAAGCTCATCTGTCATGAGCTAATCTGGCTCATCTAGCCAAAGCAGTAGCTTAGGCAGATATATTACTGTAACTATTTAATTTCTACACGTTTTCTTCATCTCTGGTGATTGCAGTGATGGCAACTTATATTTCAGTTGCAGAAACTTTGGTATTAATTGCAGCACTACTATACCTTTCCTTTTGTGAGAACCTCGCTTAAGGTAGCAAGGCAGTGTCATGTTGTCCGAGTGCTGCCTTCTTTTTAAGAAGACAATTCTGTGATTGCGCTGACCATCCTTAACATTCATGGCTTCAAACCCTTAACCTCTTACTTGTTCCCCTCCCACAAACCTCTTGAGTTTCATACCATAATGCTGATGCCTTGTAACCTACAGCGTCGCCTCATAAATGCCTGAGGCTGTTTATACTCTCAAACTGCTTCTATTAATACTAAGTATCTGTAGAAAAGTAGCACTCAAGATTCAAAAACGCTAGCAGTATACAAGCACTACCCACAAATCAGTCTGTTCCTGGAAAAGGTTGTGTAGGTGCTGTTCCACTGAGCACAGATGATTTACACCGTATTCGACACCAACATCAATAAAATTATGACTTTATCTGTTTGCCTCAGTCACGCCCCACTTTAATGAACTGCTTTGAAAGTTATGTGCTTTTCCTCTATATGCAGGTACAATTGTGAAGGCTCCATAGTAGGGATATAGAGAATTCCATGTCTTATACACAGCAATGTTTTGCTAGAATAAGATAATTTAAAAATAATGATCATGTATATAACTCCCCATATATACATACATATTTATTTGGTTACTTACATGTACCTGTATATGTGTATAATATTCTTTCTTCTTGTTACCACTCATGAAAAGTGGTCTGACACACTGCCATGGTTCAGTCTGGCATCATAGATTTTTGCACTCACTTAAACCCTTAGCTGAGTGTTGCATCAAGGCTTTTGGTGACCTGCTTCTGCTCTGCTTAAGCCTACCAACTACTGATGTTTAGTTGCCTCTTCCAGGTACCAGTTATCTCCACTTCAAATCAGGTGTGCAAAGTCCAAACAGGTGCTTAACATTGCCTGCTGTGGCTTATCCTGCTCTGCCCCCCGTGAGGAGCAGTCGAGAGAGCCCCAGGTAGGAGGGGCCATTCAGCATGGGAAAGGGAAAGGAAAGTTAAGAGAAGAGTTATCCTTTTCGAAATGAGCTCTTAGGCATGCTTAGCTGTTGCATTGAGAATGCTGCTTGCAAGTAGAAAGAAATATCAGAAGAATCAACAGACAAAAGTGAGACCTGGAAAATGCCTATTCCAAGTGCCAAAATCAAACTTAAGAATTGCAGCTTAAGAGCAGTGAAATTCTATAGTATCAGATAAAAGGCAGTGAAAGAAGGGAAAAAGAAACAGATGCAGACAAGTAACAGAGGGCCTGTGAGACAAAAAGTGGGAACATAATGTAGACTTTCCTACAAACTACATTGCTATTCCAGATTTCAATAAGTACCTGTGGGACTTCAGGGAGAGATTTTTTTTCTCTAGTGCTATTGCAAACACGTCCGTGTGGGAAATTGGCCTTTACCAGGCTAGAGCAGTCCAGCCTCTTTAAACAGTCTTTCTGTAAATGTCTAATCCATTAACAAATTAATTTCTGATTTTCAGGCCATACTGAGAGTGGACATACAGTGTTGCCAGTAGAATACAGAAATGAGCAGTTTCCTAAATAAAGCCTTGACTATTGTGAAAAATTAATGCTTCTGGCCTTCTGATAAATGTCCTGTGTTGCTAAATTTTTGTGAGTTTTATGGCACAAGTTCTGGCCTCTGTTGGAATAGTGTTTTTTATATCACAGTCTATCTTCATCTCTGTTTAAGACACTGGGGTTGAATATCTACCTATAGGTGGCCAGTGTCCTAACTCTGGTCTTAAATGCCGTTCTCAGCCCTAGTCAGAGGATGTACTTTCTCCTTGAAAAGAAACAGTAAAATATATCTGAAATAACCCACTTGATTCTTGAATCATGTTTGTTGCTGGCTAACACTGCTGTTCTCATCTCCTCCTTCTTGTTGTGGCTTTAAGAATTTAATCCAAACTGGTACTCACAGAGACAAAAAGTGACCAAAAATGAATTGAATTTAGCCTAGACAGCCGAGTCTGAAAATATATCACGACTGTGCAAGTATCAATTAAAACTGGCCCCACCTTACTCAAGAGACCTGCACAATATGTGAATTAAGATCAGACAGGCACTAGCAAGTTACTTTCCACTGCCTCATGATAGACAGCACTGTTCCACCACAGCAAATAAGAATAATCAGAAATAAGCTCACAAGAAGCTCATCTTTTAATTTTTTCATTACTAGGGATCACAGGAAAGGCAGAAGGAAGCTGAATTCTGAAGATATCAGGGAAAAGACTATTGCAGGGATAAAATAAATAACAATTAACTAAAAAATTGAGTCTGCTTGATCAGGACTCACTAAAAGAAAGTAACAGAGGACTGTGGTACCAGGTCTCAAGCACAAAGAAAGAGCTGTTTTGCTGATTGTCCCTTGCTGCTCAGACACAGGAGTGCCCCAACAAACAGGGAATACTGAATGTGTTTGAAGGTGTCTCTGAGCAGACAGAAGTACACCGAGGGGGAGAGATAGAAATATCCTGCAGGGAACCAATCTAGAAAAAGCCAATCCCAGTACCAAGCAATAGCAGTAAGTTGATGTTTATAATATTTAAGTCATCTATAAAGGAAATATGATGGTGTGTTGTGTAAAGAGCAGAGTCAGGCCAATGCTTGCTTCTGTGTGTTTTAGGTAATACAATATGACAGACCATATCAGATCAATGGTGCTGATTAATGAACAGCTCTGGAAAGGTAGCTAACAAGAGATGAAAGGGTCAAGACACAAATTTCAGGAGGGAGAAGGAGGATCAGTGCCTCAGAATATAGAGTTATGGGCCAGGAGCCCATTAATCATCAGCATTATTATGTAAAGTATCACATTTTCTCCTGACTTTATGCCCACTGCAACTGCACTGAAGTCAGTATAAAACTGACCTAAAGTGTACATCTTAAATCACAATCTGTAGTACATCACTGCTATCATAAAATGGACCTTCCTTAATAAAAACACTGATACGATTAATGTTCCTCACACCCTCTAAATTACCAGATAAAACTTGGAAAGAGCAAGGTGGAATAAAAGTGGGCATATATAAAATGCCCAATACTATCATTAGTGGGAATATTTAAGTAATAAAAGTCTGCATTTCTGGAATGCATTCATGCAGAAAATTTATCCTCCAAAATCTTAATTAAGCACACAGTACCCCATGGAACAGAGATATAATGCTTTCCTTTTCTGGATAGAGGAGCCCAGGTAGACAGGAGAGAAGTTACTTAACCCAATGTCACACATCCCATTCCTCTGGTGTTCTGCTTGTCTCTCTTTTCGCTCAATCTTCTTATGGTCAAAGATCCTTTTCCTCTATTTTTCCCAAGCTAGACTAAATCTTTTACAAAAATTTGGGATATTTCATTCTCTGTTGTTTCATTCTCACTCCCAATGTCTTAAGAAGCACCATCAGCTTTGTTGATTGTATGTACTGAAAAAGTACCTAACAAAAGTGCTGAGGATCTCAGTGCGTTATGCTCATCACACCAGAGGAAAGAGATATGTCTTCACAGGCCATAACAAAAAATATGGAGAAAGATAAAGATATTTTAAGTATTGCCTTTCACAGAGATTTTTGTGCCCAGATTTTGTAGAAGACTTCCAACAGCCCATCTCTAACAACTTGTCTGCCTGACCCTTGATGTGAAGCCAGATTGAGTGCTAGGCAGTGCTACAAGAGAGAGCCACTTGGATTGGGAACCCAGAGATTGGAAGAGCAATAATGACACAAAAAGAGAGAGGTGACAAAATATGCAGGATTAGTACATGCAGTTCTTAGGCTTCTCTTGTGTGAAATTAGGAGTGAACTGAGCAGGAGTTCTGCTGAAGTAAAGACTAAAGACCCGATCCTGTGATTTTTCTGCTTCTAGTACAAGTTAAAAATGCACATTATCTGAAGAACTAGGCAGTCTTTAAGGCACGTGGGATTTATGCCTTCAAAAGGTGAGCAATAGCCAGATAAAAGACAGACTGATGTGTGCAAAGTGGATATAAGAAGCAAGGTCAGCGTTAACAGAACAGGTGGGGCATATGTAGAAGTGGGAAGGAGAGCTTGAAAGTAAGCCATGCTGAATGTTAGCAAGGACTTAAATCTACAGAATCCTTGGGCATTATTGCACCTTTGAAATTCAGTCCTTGGTTCTGGTTAAAGGTGTCACTGTTTTCTGTAATTCTTTTGAGCTAGCCTGATGCATATGGTTCCTCTCTCAAGCCCTGGTGAAACTCAGAGGTTCAAGCTAAGTTGCAGATTTTGTGTGTGTGTGTTTGAATTCGCTTAATTTGCAATTCAAAGCAGACTCCAAGAGGGGAGAACCTAAAAAAACTGAAATCAAAGAAAATGTTTGCTTGAGCCCCTGTGAAATGTAGCTGCCAGGTTTCATATAGCCTGTTGAAATCAGTATGTAGTATATATCCCAGTCACTAAGAAACATCATCATCACAAAATGTGTGAATTGAACATAAAACTGAATGTATATTTTGTGAAGTACATTATTACAGTGTCATCTAAAACCCTTCATCGCGTCTGTTAGTGCTCATTCCAGTGTTCCTGCTGCACGAACAGTGGGGTTTTTTAATTGTGTTGCATTTACAGACATAAATTTCAACTTGCACGGTGACATCAGCTACCTGTGAAATAACAATTACATCTCTTGTCATTTTTCATTCACCTTCTTGATTTATTTGATAAAGCAAATATTTGCTATTCTTTTCTGCTCAGAGTAGGCAAAACCATTTTTTCATGCAAGTGGCACCAGTGGCTTCACTGTGGGTAGGACTGAATATGCTGATGTCCCAAGAGTTCTTTGCATGAGTGAAGTGAGCAGTTCAGTCCCTGGATGTTAACTTCAGCCATACTTCCAACATCCACAATGAGCCACCCAAGGATCATAAGAAGCTAGCAAAGGAGGAGTTCTGTTAGTCTAGAGAGGGATTCGAATCCCCCAAAAATGTAAATGCTCCCAAAAATTAGATCTCAATGATGAAATAACCCTCTAATAAATATTGGAGCTGAGGTTTTTATGTGGATCCCTTTCTGTATTAGTCCGTTGATTCCAACTCTTTCTTTAGCTCAGAAGATTTCAGAGATAAAACTGCTGCTGAGCTGAATTCTTCCTGCAAGGCTGACAATAAGTTACTTCCCTGGTGTCACCACAGTGGGGTTTCTGCTTTGATATGAGCCATGACTTTTGTGATATAGAGACAGCAAAAGACACAAAGGAGGATTTTTCCCTTCCTTTCCCTGCCATTCAGTCCTGAGGAAGTGTTTGTTGCTGCTCCGAACAGGACTGGCCTCGTTGTTCTGGTGAGGTGCACTGGAGTGCCAAGTTTGTGCTAGCTCTCCATCACTGCTCCGTGCTCCCGCCATTGGAGTGAGCAGCTTCTCAGAATGAATCCTGCTGATAGCACCTTGCTAGCTAACCCTCCCTCTCCTCCTCGCTTCACCTGGTTAGGCGGCATGGGCAGACTGGGGTAACTGGGGACTGACTCTGTGGTCGTTTGCAGCCAGGGTTGGAGGGGTTGAAGTGGGAAGAATTCGGCACTACCAGGCTGCAGCCAGCTGTACTCACAGCAGAGAATGCCAGTTAGAGTTGTAGCAAGTTTTCTTGCTCTCAGTAAATAATTATTATTTCCCCCTGACCTTTCCTTTTGATTCTTCCTGGTACAGACACAGCCTCTCTCTGTTCCCTGCCCCAATGAACGTCTGCACTAGGTCCAAGGCTTGGAGTAATTTACCTGAAGAGTGATACCGTTTGGAAACCACTGTAAGTATATTTTATCTCTTATAAAAGACTTCTTGTTCATCAAAAAAAAAGACATCTTACGAAAACAAAAACAAACTGCAGCACCTGTGAGCCTTACTGATGAGGGTAAACTAAGTTTTGCTTTTGAAATTTGCAAGGAAATATGTGGGCAAAAAGTATGTCAATAAAAAACTGTTAAATATTTAAGTCATAGCCTCACAGCATAGTTCAGCAATGGCTGGTTTGATGTGCTTGTATCTTTTAGTTTGGCAGGTTCTCCCTACTTATTGCTCTAGTTTGTGCTGTTCTAGTTGGTTCATCCGTGTTTGTCTTTGGAGTGTTTATCTTCTTTTTTATTCTTATTATTTTTTAATGAGACACCTTTCCTCTTGTTGGTGTTTCAGGCAATACAGATGGAATCTACTGCACTTCTTAAAGGTTTACACTGTTTTTTCCGGGCCTTGAGTCATTTATGATTTAAGGCCATTATGATTTGGTAGATTTGGCTGGATTACATGGGTAAAGTTGCCTGAGAGAATTTTGACTTTGCATTATGGTTTTATCATGCTCTGAAATGACCAGTTGTCTGTCATTTGTACTTTTTCACCTGTAAGTATCATCGGTTTGAATTCTTATGATTAATCCTCAGTAATTGCCAGTATTGTCACAGTGTTGGTGTAGCCAAGATGCTTTGAGGTTACAAGTCAGGCAAGTTTTGTAGTCAGGACCCAGTTCTCAAGAGGCTTGTGGTTTAGATGGAATAAATGAACATATTTTGGGGCATATAAACCCCACTTCAGGCCTGAAAAGAACCCAGCAATTTTCAATCTTACTTTAACTTAATCTCTGAGTTTAATTTAATTATGTTAATCAGTCTCCTGTAAGGGATTTTGGAGTTTATTTTACTTTTCTGTGTTGATTAAATTTTCCAGGCTTTTATTGCACTAGAACATTGGGTCTCTCTTGTCATTTCTCCATGCCTCCCGTTCTTACTTTGCAGTGTTCCACTGGGATTTCTCTTTCATATTACATTTTATGGCGATGTTTGCAGGAGTTTGTGTTTTCCATTGTATGACACAAACTTGCAATCAGAGATTTTAAACAAACTGCCAGTCATGTAGCTGTAACAGCATGAAGATCAATGTGGCTGCAAAATCATCAGAGAAGCTGTGTGAATATTCAGGCAGTCAGCTTGTACAGGACTTTTAACTACTGAAGCAACACTTCTGGCAGGAAGACTATGATGGCTCAGGTGGTTTAAAGTGAGCTTGTCTTGGGAAGCTTCACCCTCAACTCTGGCATTCAGTGTGCCCTGAATTTTGAGGTGAGGTCTCTGGGCAGATTTCAGTGCTTTTTTGTTGCTCTTTCAGACCTTTTTTTTATATATATTCAGTGATTGTACTCATCTCTCTCTCTTTACTTTATCAGTTTCTAAATATGTATTGTCAATGTCATGTCTGGAAGAGACACAACACTGGCAGTGATAAACACTGATATCAGGAGCTGTGTTAGTCGCACACAGGCAGAGGAAGAATGTGCAGCAGAACACTCAGGAAAAATATTGCTTAAAATCAGACATGAACTATGTTCACACTCTTATTTTTAGGATCTGAAAAGCCAAATTTTTTTTTTTCAGTTACATACAGCCTCTGTGAATTACTAAGGTTACAAATGAACTGTACACCAGTGAGTTAAGTGCAGTGCTTGGACACTACAGGCATTTCTGACCTGAGGGCACTTCCTATAAGGTGATGCCATATCTGTGAGGAGGTGAAATAATGCTTGGAACATGGGTGGGCAGACTCAGCCAGCAGCAGCACTTATAACAATATCAGCAACCCTGTGGCATGTTCCCTCTGTGCTGTTTAATATGCGACGAACAAAGGTCTGGTGGGTGACCCAGCCCTCCCTGTATTCAGAGGCTGAAAACTGCCTCATTATTGTTCATTATGTAGTATTATTCTCATGCAGTCACATTATCATAGCTTCCCCTGAGAGCCAGGATGCTACTGTGGGCTCTTCACAGCTACACTGGTTCCTATACCTGAGCTAATTTGTTCATTGCTAACCTGATGTCTCCGCAGGACAGAGAGCTATTCCCCTTGTAAGGGAAGGTTCAAGCATTAGTTATAGCTGCTGTGTGAGAAGTAAAACATACATTGTCTATTTTTGACAGGGACCTGGTTTGCTGGCCCCACTGTGAAAACGTGTTAACTCATCCAGGGGAAATTCATTCCAAACTCAAGTGGTGGTTGCAGGGGAGATACGTGCAAAGAAATCAACTGTGGAGAGCAAGTGGAGGGTTGAGGGAGAGAAAGTTGCATGCAAGAGTGGCAGCAAGAAAGGGGAAGTGTGGCAGGGGTTTTAAAGGCATTCCAAAGCTCAGAGGTAGTAATTAGTTTCTAGATAGCTTTGAGGTTAGGACATCCAAAATATTACCCATTCTGCCTTCAAATTAAACAGAAAGGAGCCAATTCTAGTTTACAACCAGTGCCCAGATCATTGCAGTTGCTGCATCATTGTGAGTTGCCCATGAGACGTTGTATGATAGTGTAGTGTTAAGGTATGTGGAAAGGAGGGAATGCCTCAGTGCAATGAAGATTCTGATAGAAAACAGCAATAAAATTATGGCAGTGATTGTACATCTTGCTTTACACATGAGCTGGAAAGTACTGACATGCATAGTTCGGTTCAGGGGTGACAGGGATGCAGTTAGGTATCTATGATATTAGGTACTGTACAGTGTACAATGAAGCAAGAAGATAATATATTTTAAGTGGTGAAAATTAACATAATGAAAAATAAGGCAATGAATATAAGGGAATGCTGAAATTGAATACCAACAAAAGGAAAATACATGGACATAGGATAGAAAATTTAAAATGATGGAGTAGGTAGGATGTCTAGAAATAAACTGGATAAATCGCTTATAAATCAGTAGCAAATACAAATTCTGCAGGGATCCTCTAGATTTAGAATGGTCAGCATCTTTTCTGTTCCCAGCTTCTGGGATTCTGTGCATCAGACCCATGTACAGAAGTGCCATCTCTTTGCTATATTGCCCTTCTGCCGTTCTTCACAAGGAGCAAGGATGATGATGGCCCTCTGATAATATTAACAATGAGAGCAGTATTGGAAAGGACTTGTAATGCACCACAGGTGTGTGTGGAGAAGGAGCTCAGGCATAACTGGAGATCGGAATGAAGCCCTTTGCTCCAAGAGCACATTCCCAAGTCTTCTGCAAATATGTGGCAACTATTGTCCTTACTAACAAGTAAATAGCAAACAGCTTTATTCCAGGATTATTCTCTACAGAAGAACATAGTCTCAAGAACTAAAGTAACAAAGTAGACTGACCCATTGCCAATGAATGAAGTCCAGAGATAGGACATAAATATGTGCAATTTGGGAAGGTTCCACAAACAATAGTTGTTACTTTTTTCATTCTTGCTCCTTCCCGTGTTCTTTCAGGGCTTTTTGACAAAGCTGTAACAATTCATACTTTTCCAAAGTTAGTGTGCCATTTTTACCTTCTGGAACATGAAGATATATTAGAGGGTTTGCTGATGGAAGTGTTCATAGAAGAAGTGTGCAATTAGAAAAAAATTAGGTTGGAAGGGTCCTCTGGAGGTCTCTAGTCCAATTCCCTGCTCAGAGCAGAGCTGACTTCCAAGTTGGATTAGGTTACTCAGGGCCTTGTTCAATTAAGTTTAGAAAATCTCCAAGGATGGAGATGCCACAACCTGACTGAGCACTTAACAGCTCTCCCTGTTAAGACTATAGCAGTAAAACAGCAATAGAAGTAGACTATGTAAGAGAATGTAAGAAAATTTAATTAGAATATATAGGTGAAGAGCATGGCAATAGGAGCTTTCTGTATGTGTGATAAGGTAGAACAAAAGGATAGCAATATACTTTCAGCAAAAGCAGGATTGTTCTGGCTTTGCCTTTGCTGGCAACGGTAGTCAGAGAACTTTGGATTTCTTCATAGCTAGTTTTGATCACAGTGTCCCCAGGTTTTTTCTTTTCTGAAAAGTTTTCTTTAGATCCTTAGCTGACCTGGCTGATTCCCTTACTCATCCTTCCTCCTATGGAAGCCTGCATTCCTTTCAGGTGGTAGTGACATGCAGAGCGTGTCTAAACAGTGAGAGAGATGAACTGCTGTGAAGAGGTGTCATCTCTAGTGCCAGTTAGCACCACTGCTATTCCTACCATCCTAGTGAGCAAAAGTCACCAAGCTGCAGGACTCCAGTGGGGAAAACTGATGACACAAGAGCACCTTGGTAACATAGTGTCAGCCTTAAGAGCAAAGTAGAAAATGTATGGGTTTGGAAAGGAAGAAGCAGGGGGTGCTTTGCACAGCCTCCTTGGTGTCACTACCTGTTGCTATAGTGATTTTTAACCAGTCCCTCTAATGAGTTTTGAAGGCCTCGGAGGCACAGGCAGGATCAGCCACAGGATGAAGAGTCAGTTCTTGATTTAAGACCAGAACTAGGGCTGTGCTGGTGACTGACAAGTCATGGGTACTCAGACTAAGCCCCTACTCTGCAAATAACAGCAGTGTCCTGCCCAGGGTAGGCGGCTTTGTGCGTGGATAGAGCTGGAGTCAGAGGCTGTGTTCCAAACATGTAACTTGGGCTAACTCTGAGCTGAAAACAGGCCTTAAATACAGCATTTCAGCTTCCAGATACAAGGAACTTCACTGACCTGCGCATCCAGAGTCCAACCCTACATAGAGCCTTCACTCCCTGGACAAAAAGGTGTGCTATCTGAAAGCTGCTTGGGTAGCAACACTATAAAAACCCACTCGTTTATGCACAGATTTCCTGAAGCCCTCAACGCATGCTGGCTGCACATGGGAATGTTATGGGGTCTGGAAATTAAGTGTGTGAAGGTGTGCCAGCGTTCATATGCCAAAGATCCAAAGATCCATGTGGACTCTTACACACAAAACATAAGCAGTCCATGTACTTTAAAATGTATGTGCCCACATACAAGCTCTGTCTCATGCATTCTCATCCATTTAGCAAGAGATGGATCCTGATGACAGAACAGGGAACAGACGGAAAGATGCCCAAGCTTGGAGTGACAAGATGCTCTGTTTACTCTTCATGAAAAGAAGTGCACTTTTAAATGCTTTCATTTTCCTTCCATTTAAAATGGAGTAGATCAGTTCAGCCCTTTGCTCTACCTCTACAACTTTAAGTAAGGTCCATTTAGTCGTGTGCTATTGGTTTAGATCAGATTAGACTTTAGCCAGTGTATTTTGAGCATATTGATTATAGATGTGTCGTTTACAGCAGCAATACCATCTGCCCGTCCCGCGGCGTGAGGATTTGTAGCTGTGGTAATCCAAAACACACTAGGGCTGTCAGCAGCTGCGGAGTTATCAGTGTGACTCCTTCGCTGGTCGTGGTTCACCTGCAGATCTCAGCTCTCCGGCCGCAGCCCGAACCCCAGTCTGGCAAGCACCGGGCACCTCTTGCTGCCCATCAGCTGGTCCAGGGCATCCCTTCCGCGCTGGGCAGTCCGACCGAGCCCAGCACCTTCTGGGGGGGCTTTGAGGGAGAAGGGATGGGGGAGGGATTTGTTTCATTTCTTTTTGGCCTGTTTAACTTATTTTTTTTACTTTAATTGCAGTTTCTCTTCCCTGCTCTTCTCCTCGCCCCGGGGCGGCCGGGCCGGGCCGTGCGGGTGCTGCCCCCCGCCGGCGGCCGCAGGGAATGGCGGCGGGTCGGGCGCTGCCCCGGCCGGGCGTGCCGCCCTTACATAACGCCCTTATGTAACCCGCCGGCCCGCTCTGCCCCTCCTTCCCCCCGCAGGATAGGGGCTTCCCTTGCTCTACGATCCAGCTAAGAAGGGAGAGGCCGGCCCAGCCCTCAAACCCCGTGTTTTCGGCACCCGTCAGGTGCGCGCCGTCCGTCCCGGGTGGGACGCAGGAGGGCAAAGGCGCGCGGGGAGAAGGGGGTCCCGCGCTGGCTCTTCAGGAGAAGAGTCCCGCCCTGTCGAAGGGGCTTTGCCAGCAGATGGGAGGCAGGACCTGCTCCCAGGGGGAGCCGGCACTGCTCACGCCTCGGGTGTCAGCCGGAAATAGCGGCGTTTCCCTGGGATGGCTCCAGCCTGCCCGGCTCCTGCTGCTCTCTTGCAAGAGTGACCACGGTTCTCCCCCCGGCATGCGGCGGGAGCTGCTGAATGTTTGCCGGGGTGCCCCGGCCGCACCCTGGGCCAGGGCAGCAGTGTCCCTGGCTGGAGGCTGCAGCTCCCCGGCTCGGGGAGCACGGAGGGAGCACCTGCACCTGTGTAACGGAGGGGAAGCAGTGAGACGGGTGCTTGCCGCCCTGCTCAGAGTGCTCGCTGTGCGGTTCAGAACCTGCCACTTCGCCTGGTGCCTCGCTTTCTCCGTCTGTGAAACTAAGGTGGTGATTAACTCCCTGCTTGATGTGCTACTGAGGCTTAATTCCTTGGAGGTCCTGGATGGAGGGAGGTGTTGAGAGCTCGTGTGCACAGTGCTCATAGACAGTTGTTTCAGGTTCCAAGTCTTAATGCTTTACTTAGATGACCTCTGAGTCTCAAAATTGCCTCAGTGCTTTTCCCTACAAAACAAGTCTCTGCACTGATACGTTTTGAACTGGAAACTTGCATATTTGTTTGCTTTTCAGACAATTCTATTATATTTCTGTATAACTCTCTGTATTCAGAATGCTACAGCCTTGGTTAATATTTGTCAAGCGGCGCTCCGACTGTCTAAACTGCTGGGACGAGTTTCATTTTATATGTCATCAGTAGGGGCAGAATGAGGAGCTTCGTGCTTGGCCTATTTGCTGTAACACAGTCTCAGGGCCATTGCATCAGAGTCAAAACAAGGAGCAGCTTGTTTCCAAACAAGAAGTATGGAGGAAAGTCTTCTCTGCCTCCTTCCCTGTAAGGGAAAAGAGAGGCGAGGGGGGGGTGGTGGGGGAAGAAAGTTATCTTTAACAGATTCTAAAAATGCCTTTTCCCAAATATGCAGTCAGTCCCTTCAAAGGTCTCTTTGTTTATTTTCAGGAAGAAACCCAAGACAGCTGAAAACCAGAAGGCGTCTGAGGAGAATGAGATTACTCAGACGGGTGCATGCAGCGCCAAGCCGGGCCTTCCCTGCCTGAACCTTGAAGCTGTTCCTTCTCTGAGCCCGGCCCTCATCCACTCTCCACATTCACCAACAAACCTGCACGCACACACAGGGTCATCTGATTGTGAGTACACCAACAAGCTGCTGGGTTGTGCGGGGGTTCTTGAAAACACCTCCCTTGCTGTGGATCAGGTTTTCGAGTTTGATGACCTTTCCATAATGTCATAAGAAGGACCTCCTCAGGGCTTACCTTTCCCCTTCTTTGGGAATTACATCTGAAACAGAACATTTTGGTTTTAAGGTTGTGATAATGTAGTCAGCCAGAGAAAGCTTGGGTCAGGCTGCTGCTTCTTACAAATCAAAAAGGGAAGACCCCTCAAGCGTGTCTCTATCCAGCTAGAACTGTTGCTCCTCTCCAGGCAGTCACATGCTTCTCCTTACCCAAGCATATCTACTGACAGGGGTTTCAGCCTGTGCTGCATTGCAATGGGAGAAAACAAGTGACTGGCTCTGACACCCAGGACTGTAAAGTATTTCCATGAAGAAAGGGGAGTGTTTTGTGGAGAGGATCAGACTGTGAGACTCTGGAAAATCTTTGTAGACGTGTGTGGTTGTACCAGTTTTAAGGCCCTAGTTTTGAGGGCATTCACTTTCAGATTACTCAGCATGGGTTAATTGGCCTTTAGAAAATGTTCTTTTCCATTTTGCCAAAAAATACAAAAATAAGGAAGGGAATGATTAAAACCGGATTTTGGAGAGTCACCTTAATCTGTCAGCTCTTCAAAACATTGTCATTTCACAGTGGTCCCTGCCTGGAAGTCTCTTGAGCAAGAACGTGCAGGGTAACGTGAACCTCGTCATTCACTAGTTTTAGAATATATAGTTTACGTCGTCTGCGGTGGCTTTAAGATGCTGTAAAGTTTACAAGAGGGAGGAAAAAGGAGAAAGAAAGATGATGACACCAGGTTTCAACAGCTCCAAAACCAACCAGACTTTGCAAAAGCCTATAAAAAAATCAGGGCATGACAATAAAAAAATCAGATTAAAAAGTATGTGTATCTTTTTCTTTTTTTAATTTAAAAATCCTGCCTCAGGGCCAAGCTTGGAAGCAGTCGGGTTATAGGGATCATCACTATCAAAATCTCTTTAGCTGCAATTCATTCCTGTTGGCTTCTGACTTTATTCATTATGAGCTTCTGCTAGAGATCTTGATTTTAATAGAGCTGGCAAACATTGGGGAGACTTTCCTAAATCTCACCTGGTGATTTGGGGAGAAGAAAGAGATGTGAAACAATTGAACAGCAGGCAGCATGCAATTTAGTATATACAAGAATTCTCTTCAAATTGGAGATGTCAGGTTCTTTGTTAAAACTGGGGTGCAGTTTTGTCTTGTAATGTTTTCTGAAAACAAAAAGCTTGTGAAAAGATGCAAAAATTGAGCAGAACAACAAGAAAAAATAATCCTTATTTTCAAACAAAGAATCCCTTTATCCCATTCACAAAGATGAAAGAGTTCATTAGTAAATGGGATTTGAAACCTCACACTGATGTTTCTTGACAGTACAAATGGAAACCCATGAAAGCAACCTTAGGACAGAGGCCAGCAGGGATTGTAGGGAACTTGGAGAATGAACTCCTGCTTTTGCTTTCTGAGGTGGCCAAGTTCAGGGTGAGGAATATTGGCAGAGAGCAGCAGGGGAAGGTGGAGCCTGCAGCTCTTCATGCTCTACCTGTTCTGTAGACAGAGTCTTTTAGACCCCTAAGTTTTTTATGTCCTCAGATCACCTTCCAGATGGTCTCAAAGGCCTTTTCCAACCTAAACAATTCTATTATTCTAGAAATATGAATAAACTGCCAGTCCAGGTTTGTTGCTTCTTTCACATTGAAAGTGTGGGTCGCGGTTTCAGAAAATGGGTTTAATAACAATTTCAGCATTCATGTTGACCTATCTTGTGAATTGTTGAAATTTAGTTCCCAAAATATAGTTAGTCATTCAAAAATTCAGGAAATGGTAAGACCTCTTCTGGTATTAATCTCTGTTAGTTGATTGCATGTGCTCTGAAAGCAATAGAAAAGCTCACATTATTTAAGATGGGTTATGACCTTTATCAGGCTATATTTGTTTGGGGTGGTATGCATATGATTAGTGTTTGGCATGCCCTGGCAAAATAGCAAGAACTGACATAAACTAAAATGAGGCACGATTAATATTTATTGCGTATTTACTATAGCTTTCTACCATGTTCTGTGGTATATTTATTTTTTTATTGCCTCAATCCTTAGTGCAGGAAGATGTTCATGGACACAAGAAATTAATATTTGTGGCTTCCAACATTTAAAAATGGGCTTCCCTGCCATTCCAAATGCTTTCTCCATTCTTGTGATGTGCCCTGCCTTTTGGATCAATTCTTCCCCTCACCCTAGAATCCCTTTCTTTGTCTTTCTCTTGCCCTCCTCTCAGAGCTACATTGCCACATCTTTCCTTTCAGCTTTTGCCCCCGTAGTGATACGCTTCTTCTTTGGGCCAGCAACACTTCCTGTCCTTCCCTGCACCTTGTAGGCAGCACAGCATTGCTTCCCTCCCTTGCCCAGACCATAATACTGCCTCTACTCCCTGAGCTGAGTAGATTATATTTCATTTTCAAAGGACATTCTTCATTCTGCTGGGGAGTTTTCTAGTGGATGGCAATTAATATAAAAATGCTTAAGAACTAGAGTTAGACAGGAAGTTTAGGAGGAATTTTCACTGAAATTATTAGAAACACCCAGAAAGAGTCAGTATGGTAGGGTATATCAATTCTTGGAAAAATGCACAGATGTACAGATGGTTTCATAAGGTCTCATTCGTGTACCTGGGAAAAAAAGACTTGGATTTTATGGGCCACCTATTCAAATCAGTTTGAAATCTTTACTGACCATTTTGCATGCACAGCCATTAGTGCTTGGCAGAAAGCAACACCACATATTTATTATGAGAAATGTTCAGAAGCCAATCTACTTTAAAATATCAGGGTGCTTTTGGAATGATTCAGATCAAAATACTTTTTCCAAGCATAGGAAATAAAAGCTCTATGATAGCCATCTGCTCCTCAGCTGTAAAAGGCAGAGGTGAAGAAAGCCTAAAGCAACAGTCTGAATGCCAGTCTTACTGATATGAATACTTAGCAAAAAAACCTGGGTAAAGTCATATGTGATGCATAACTTAATTTAGAATTTAATTCTGTACCATAATACATTCTACACGCTGTTTCTGGTGCCACTTATTCCCAATGAATTTGCATTATTTCTCACACTTGTAGGACTGGGTCCTAGATTTCTGGATTTGAACATTATATTTCCAGCACAGATGAATCTTTGAAGCTAAATCCAGAACATAGGATGCATTAAGTCTGATTTCATCTCTTTTAGTCTTGGGAAATGCTGACTCATGCAATGCAATTGGAGAAACAAGTTAGAGGAAGAGGTGCTTCCTGAGGTAACTGTTTTCATGGAGGACTTGACAGATAAAACCACCACTTTGTATTAATTTAGAATTAAGTGATAGAGTGAGCTGATAGTACTCCGAGTTGTACCTCTAGCTGCTCAGCCGTCACAAACAGATGTAGCTGCTTACCCAGAAGAAAGGTGTGCAAAAAGCTGCAAGGACAAGAACAGGTTCTGGAAAGGTTACAAAAAAGCAAAAGAAAGCATATGAGATTTGTGCTATTTGCATTTTTTCACATATTTCCTTGCTTATGGAAAAAGAATGCAAAAAGTTTGTAGGACTCTAGTTCAAAGGCTGAACAGCCTCAGGTAAAGTTTCTAAAGATTCTGCTAAGAGGAAAGAAGGTCACCAGCACTTGGCTGTATTTAAACTGGTTAGGTCTGTATAGGCCACTTATTTCAGGAGCCTTTCAGAAAGCATCTACAACTATATATGTTTTGCAAGTGCCAAGAGATAAGATCATTTTGGCAGAAACTTTCATGAGTTCTCAAAGATACAATCAGACAAAAACTTCATTCAAGCTCTGATGTATGCATCTTAACAGATGTGTCCAAACTCAAAGGAATCCCACGGGAACAGTGCAACTGAATCTCTTTGTCTCTATTGATAGTTAAAAGAGTTATTCTTAGACATTGGATGGTCCATCTGTGAAGGAATTTGTTCCAGACAAGACAAAAGCAACATCTTTGCAAAGAGTTTCCATGGGACTGAGAAGCAGGTTGGACAATCACTGGAAAAACTTCTGAAGCAATTTTTGTGATTTTAGAGAACACAGAATTCTTGCAGAGACCTGAGATTCTGGTAAGGAATGAGTTGAGAAGGGAAGTAAGGCATGAATTTTTTTTTTTAATTCATTAAACAGTCATTGTCAAGATGTTGGAATAGGGGAGGACTCTCGAAAATTACATTTCAGCAAGAGACCAGAGTTAAATAGAATGCACTTTATGAACACTGTCAGTGATAGACCACATCTGAACTCTTTGCCCCTACATGCTCAAGTACCGTGACTGACTTGGTCCAATTCCAGCATTTTTCAGCTTTTGTGGGATGGGAACTTAGAAGCAGTCTGTTTGCCTTTTTTCCCATCTGATTTTTGGAGCTTCATAGCCTTCCAGCATGACAGGGAAAGGCAGAGAGGGAACTTCACAAGGTTCCTGAACTTCGCAGAACATTTAGAGTGGATATGGAAACTCTGGGGTTTCATTTTCCTGAGCAGCTAGAGGGACCCAGCATTCCTTCCCATGAATCTGCCAGTTTGATTTGCCTACAAGTAGTATAGGGGCTAGATGGATCTGAAGGTGGTTTGGCCTCATCTTTGCCTTTTAGGCTTCCTGTGTTTCTCTTTGAGGTTCTGTGGCCGGAAGAGAATGGTTACATACCCTTACAGTCTTCCCCCTACCCCTGGAAATTTGTGGCTATGATTTCCTAGGAACTCCTCTGGAGCTTTCAAATGGTCTCCACTCTCAGTGAGAAGGAGGGGGGCCCTGAGTCTACCAACTTCCATGTTTAGAGAGTCAGGCAGTATGTCAATAGTAATTTCATCTGTATTTTTGCTAATCTATGTATGGCATGCCGTAGCTAACGCTGAATATTTTTAGGTTGTTGTTGGTGACCTAAGAAATGATACATGTTTAGATATCTATTTTAGGTGATATAATAATAATGATACAAGTCTTTTCTGTAGAAAGCTAAACTCAAAGCAAGAATATCCATAGTTCTCAAATACTGATGTCACAACACCTAATTATAATTTTGTCTTGCAGAGTATTTGAAATTTTGTTGGTAAATGCTTCTCTTTTTAGTAGTTGTCAGTGCTTTCTATGTCCTGTGCGCTTTTATTTCTGTTTGTAAAATTATCAAAGAAATATCAGTCAGGAATGACTTGTGTTTTCATGAAAGCAGATATCTGTTTCTTGAATTGTGTAGAGACAGAAGTACAAGTGCAAGCAGGTAAAACTATAAGCTGAGCTCACACTGCCTCCTGAAAAAGCCATCACAATACCTGGAAGAATTGGCAGCGTAAAATGTTGTACTACTGGTAGGAACTGGTCTCTATATTCTTATCAGTGCATTAAGTGAGTTTTGTCAGGTTGGTCTCTCGGGCTTTTCTTCTCTTGAGAAATGACTAATAGCATATGGTGCTTCAGTTAGGAAGTCAGTGAGTATGTTTTCAGAAGCAACTGTGTGACTTTGGAGCCTAAGTTTCACTGATGCATAAATCACTTACATTTTTAACACATAGATGCATTTGAAAATTTGTCTAATTATCCTAAATGTTGGCTCTCTTATTTGATGACCCTGTTATACTGGCTTGATGTTAGGTTGTGGTGTTCAGAGCTTTCCTTACTGCTCTCCATTTGAGGAACTCTCAGTGATAACATGCATAATCTCAGCTTTGGTTTAAAACTGCCATGCAAGTTCCTAGTTTTCATTATTTCAGGGGAGACCTGTAGATATGCCCCCAGTGTATATATTCCTTCTAAATACCAGGGAAAAATGATATGGCTTATTGCTCTTTAGAGTCCCATAGCTTCCATTCTTGAGATGTCTGAGTTGGTAACACTGTGGTATTTCTGTTTGCAAGTGGTGCTGCAGCCACTGAGACACACTGTACCTGTCCAGTAGGATATCTGCAGTCTGTTTCCGAGTTTACAGAGTCAGCCCCCTCCTCCAAGATTTTAATTACCGTTCTCTAAGTTGAGTCTTCCAGTAAATCTGTCTTTTACATATTGGATGAGCGTTTCAACTGCTTCACTCATGAAATGAGGGGCTAATGAATACTGTACAAACATCTATCACTGTTCAATGTATGAAAACATTCCAGCATTTTTTTTTTATATTTGGGATTTTGTTTGTTTGTTTTTGTATGTGGGTTTTGTGTTTGGTTTGGTTTTTTTAAGACTCCAAAGCAGTGTCTTCCTCTTCCCCCTCGATCTAACTTACCTTCTTCCATCATACTCCATCTTTAAAATTGCAGCAATAATGTCAATTCCACTGTAGAGTTTCTGTAAGCTCTTTGATTACCTTTACTGCTTTTCTAGATAGTAGTCCAGTTAACATACTGAGACTACCACTTGCCTACCTACTCTATCAATCCACATAGTCTACAGCACTTCATAGGTACCAGTCATTGGTCTGTAAACTTTCTCTGTCTGATACGTTTAAATAATGTTTTATTACAGTATTTGTGTTTATGCCTTAAGTGAGTTTTTCTTTACATTTCCTCTTCACCCTACCTAATCTTTGTTTTACATCTAGTCTGCTACAGTTTATGCTCAGTTCTATTAGTGTCACTTGGGCATGATTTCCATGTTTGGAAGAATACATTTTCAGCTTTAGTGAACTTATATACCTTGTTATTCAAGCACTGTAGCATTTTCTACTTCCTCATTTGTTTTGTTTTGTCCTTGGATATGCATATGGACTCTATTTAAGTATTATTAAGACCACCTCTCTGATGATCTTATGGATTTTACTTCCTTATCTTTTCCTTTCAGATTCTTTCTGACTAACTTTCTCTTCTTTTTTTCCTTTTAATAGTTGTTCTCAAAGTTGCACATACCAAAACTGTCACTTTGCGATCTGCTTGAAGAATGTCAAACATAATCATGCCAATCATTGTTATTTCATGTCTTAACCATACATGCTACTGCTGTCATCTCCTCTGTCCTAATTGGGTGAGAAGACTAAACCAAATGTACCATTTCCCTAATATGTTCTGCAGATGAACACGTTAGCATTTGACAGGTGACTCTTGCTTGAAGGAAGCTAAAGCAGCTACATCTACATCTCCTTTTGTCCTACTTTGGGTTATTCAAATGCTGTGTAGCTCAGTGCTTGCATCTCTGGGTGAGTGCTGAGTGTGCTGTAGGGAGACACCTTCCATGCACTGAAGAACATTGGTGCATTTGTTGCCTGGCTTGTTGCAACTACACAACTCCAAAGTTACTGGTGTATAAACATGCTTGGTCACTTTCTGCTCCTTTTCACCACTGAGAGCTGTTTAGCATTGGAGATTTTTGCTTTTTTCCTCTAAGCTTTCAAAGCCACTTTCTCCTCTTTTGTTTACCTGTGGTAGAGTAGCCATGTAATCTTTGTGCTGTGATCCCCCTCCGTAACCTTAGAACAAGGTATGGCCAAACCAGTATTCGAATAAGAGAAAGCCAAAACAATTCTTGCATTGTTCTCCACTGAACAGCTGAACAAAGAGAACTCTTTCATTCAAACCTTTTTGTGGACTGAAGCCTTAATGTGGTACTGGGAGAGAACCTGAAACATAAAACCAAGGGACTGTTTAATACCACCTACTAATGTTTATAAAGTGTGCTAGGAGGTGTTGTGAGGGAAAATCATGTTCACAAGAAAGGTGGTGTTTGATCTACTCCATGGGTGAAAGTCACTTGCAAGACATCAGAATGTCACTAAACTTCATTTGCATCAGGGTATTTGCCTGGCATCCCGGTGCATGGAGACCTGAGCCGCGTGTCCTGGCTGGCACTGTGTGTTTGGATTCCCAAGAACACCAACTGCAGTTGTTTCTAGAGGGGATGCCATTGTGCCATCTTTCCATTTATGTTTTCTGTGACTGTTTTCATTGTTCACAGAGTCATTCACAAGGCTAAAATAACGTGAGATCTAGTCTTATGTATCTACCACTCAGGAAACAGAGTACAAAGAGGATTCCAGATCTCTTGTTAATCTGTCAGCACAAATAACTCCTTGAGGAATTAACTTCACCTATGAAAAAAAGGTAAACAAATCCTAGAACCCCTACTCATCCCAGCTTTGTTGTGTTAAACACTGAAAGACTCTCTGCCCGGCTGGGATGTGCAATATATACTCTGTATCAATCTGTGACATGTGGTGAAATGCTTCTTCTTGAAAGCCCACAAGAGAGAAGTAGTATAAATTAAGAGTAATCTCACAACAGCTATTTTTGCGATCTTAACCAGTGAAAATGTAAGTGTAGCAATATTGTGCATCTATTAAAAATCTTGAAAGGCTCTTTATAACTAGATGATAGGAGTGATAACGTGTAATTTATTGATGTTACACAGATAGAGAAAAAACCCGCAAAGTAGCAATTTTTGTGTGAAAAGGGGTATGATGCAGGAAATAAAAACAGAGAAAGGGACTTCTCCTCATAGTTTCATGCCTGTGTGGGCAGCCATATCAATTTTAACAAAAATACCTTGTGCTTTGATCCTATGCTGTGTTTCAAAACAGGGCATATTCCCTGTATTCAAACATAAAACTCCCAGATGCTATCTCTAGTGTGCTCGGATGAGCAGAGGGTAGAATGTGCCTGAAGACAGACCTGAGAGATAACTCTCATGCACTGCATTAGTATCACCTGTTGGTGTCTGTATGCTTGTGTGTACATGTAATTCCAGGGCTTTTCCCTGGAGAGTTGGGGGAAGCATTGGAACTGACAATGTACCTTTAATGCTAGAGATCCATCTGATGATATCCAGCCACCCAGGAATGCTGTGTTCTTGTTTATTGCCTTGATTTATTATTTTAAAGCAGTCTGCCATACATTTCTATTCCTATCAAAACTAAGTAGGTGATTTTGGAAATAAGTCTGCTCCCAGAGATTGCAAAGGTCTCACTGAGGACGGAAACATTCCCTGTGGCCTTCAGTATCGTAGACATGAGCATGTGCTGTTTCCCACTGATATTTAAATCTGAATTATAAGCGGGCCTGAACACTCATCCCATAAACTCAAAATAAAGAAGCCACAGTCGAAAACAGTATGAATATGTGTCTCACGATATTTCTAAGTTGTAATATTCACCATAGCACCCAGTTGTACTAGTTAACAATTACCCTTTCACTAGTAGATTAAAAAAAAATGGAAAAAATAACCAAATAAAATCTAGCATTTTCATGTGATAGCTTTCCTCTACTGAGGGCTGAGACAGAGTCACTGGAAGAGATAAAAGAATCCTTTTCTCAGCCCTGAGGACTGGCATTTACAATTTTTCATCTATCCCTTGTTTCTCCTATCAACCACAGTTCTGTGACCAGAACAAAATCTCCTACACTGAAAGGCTTTTCTCTGGAACCATGGAGAATATAAGCAGTGCTCTTCCACAGGCAGCAACTCTCCCACAAAACTCAGCCATAACTGACTGCACCCTTTTCCTAACAGACTGCTACAAACACTCCCTGTAGAGGATTCTAGCTTGAATAGAAACCTTCTAAACAGGTAATTACCTTAAGAGGTTTTAATCTATGTTTTCCTTTTAACCAAAGCCCACAAGCTTTCAGGCTTACTGTATTTAACCACACTCAGGTTGATAAGCTTTTCCTCCTTGTCTTTCTGCCTGGGGGAAAACCTAACAATACAGGGTGAGCATGAAAGAGTTCACGGAATAGCAATTGTCTCTTTCGGAGCCATGTTTTAATATATTTGCACCTATTATCCTTCTAATTCATTCCTTCTCCAGACTCAGCTCCCACCTCCAACCCCAGCCCCTTCTCCTCCCTAAACGATGTCTCTGAGAGAGGATATAAGTTTATACAGTCCCTCACAGCAAGGTAGGCAAAAGCAATCCTTATCCACTTGCCTTATGGGTATTCAGTCTGAAATACACTATAAGGATTTGAACAAAAGCCCTTCAAGCAGGTGGAGGTATTCTTAAGGACTAGAGTAACCTTTTAATCAGGACCATAGAAGAGCAAAACAAATCACCTTGTTTGCCTACATTTTCCAAGAAGGTTTTTTTTTGTTTGTTTTCCAAGAAGCATCCTCCCTGTTCCTTGTTTGAGTAGGGAGTGCTCACACCAGCACTGCTGGCCCATCTCACCCATTCCTTGCTCAGCGACTCTCTTGCTGTGGGTCCACCAGTGAGTGCAACGTGCGCTCCGAGTCACAGCACCCGGCACTGTGAAGGAATACTAGCAATAGATGCACCTAGATTTTTAAAGAGCCAAACTGCCTTAAACTTACAGCCAGTTAAAACAGTTGGACCATGCTGGGGCTTGGCAGGATCGTGCATGAGCTCTCTGGGAACAAGTGAGTGTGGTTGAAACAGCTTTCATGTAGAACATGAAAATGTTCCCTACTGAAGAAGGGATGAGCACAGTGTTGTTTCTCTTCCTAGGAAATGGTGCCATCATGTGGAGACGTTGTTCTCTCTGTTTCCTATTTTAGGACAGCAGTTGTACAGTCTTCTCCCTTTACATTTTACAAAAGAGCGTTAAAATGCTATTTGGTGAGCTTGTATTTCGCTAGCATAAGTAGGCTACAACTGGCTGGGGCACAGGAAATAACACCCTTGTAGTGACATGGCCAGCCTGGTGAAATCCCTGTTAATGCAGCTGTGATGGCAGCTCCAGGGGTTCTTCTGTAATGTTGTACGTGTTGCTTGGAGGTGTTGTAGGTACCCACAGGAGAAGTATCCCCCATCAGTGTAGTTCGTGTCTGTGCTAGGGGGATATGATGGCATGGCTGTAGCAGCAGAGGGTCTGCAGACAAGGTCTGAGAGAGGGATTGAGACAAACAGAATGTGTGTATGTGTGTGCCACTGTTTAGTGTGGAGGTGTATTGGACTGGACCCCAAATATGTGCATGGGAATAAAAAATGGCTTTTACCTATACTCTCTTAAAAGTATCTTCGGAATTTCTAAAATAGCAAGTATACAAATTGAATTGAAAGTGGGAAAAGTAAATATCCTGGCTAAAAATGTAATACTTCTCTAACTTAGAAATAGCTGAATGTGCTGTGACACTTTGAAGCCTTTGGTCACCACACTGCTATGAATTGGAGCCAGTTTTTACCTGGTGTTTTGCAATTTTAAGTAGGATGCTGATCATAAAGAGGAATAAAGAAATTAAGGTACTAGAGTAGTTTGAAAAGAAAACTTCTGTTTTGTAAGCCTGGAGAACAAAATTTGAAGACACGTGTGGAGCTAATTCTTGATCTTTCTCTAGTGTTCTCTATCCAAGGAATGCAAAACAATCTATTAAAATTATTTAAGGTGGGCAGTCCTGCAGGATTGGGTGCGTGATACTGTCGTTGTTCTAGCAAGGAGCAAACTGAGTCACAGACGTTGCCACCTGTGGATTGTAGAGGAAGCAGGATTAGTGCTGAGGGACACCTCCTGAAGTCTTGCAGGCGAAACATAGGAAGGTGACTCACTGCCTGCTCCCCAGGCATGTAGGCTGAAATAGAGAAGTTTATGCTTGACATTGGGGATTTATGTCCACTGGATATAGAAGCCATTTTATGTACAGAACACCTATGGTTTAGTCTTCGGTTTTATGTAAAATGGATACCTCATCATTAGGTAAATGCCAAAAAGGACAGTGCAATCAACTGAATAAATCATCCACAGGAAATCTGCTGAACATTCTCTAGTCCGCAGAAAAAGTCTTTCCGCTGAACGAAGTTTAAGCAAACTCGTCCTCAATATGTTTTTTCCTTGGAGAGTAAGGTTGTGTTTGTGTGTGCATGCATTCCTGTCTTTCTAACAAATGTAGTTATTAACTATGAAATTTAGAGGAGTTTGACAGCTTTCAGAATGCAGTGATTCTTCCTCCATAGAGTGTATTACTGACACATTAATAGATGTTGTGCTGGTAAAAATACAGTACTTCCTGTTAAATGTAGACTGCTACATATTTTGATTCTAACAACAATCTGGTAGGGTTAGGGCAATTTGTGTAGTGTCATCTGGTGTTTGTTTTGGATAGATATTATAGAAGGAGATACTGAATTTCAAGATGTTCAAGCAGATGATTGGGTGAAAACTCCAGCAAACCTTTAAAGCAACAGAAAGCAAGGGCTACTCCTGGTCAGATCTCCTGCTGAGGATACAAATGTTCTTCTATGTTCCTGAAACTCCATATAAGCTTTTCCTCTTGCAGGCCCCTGTTTAGAATGAGGCCAAAGATTCAGAAGTATCAGTCTGAGAAGGCATGGCTGAATTGGTCTCTCTGGCATCTTTGAGATACACTGAGAAGTCAGCTATTACCAGGTTTTCAGGATTTTAATTCTGGTCACTTCCTTGAGTGGAAGAAATGTTACTCCACTAAATTAAAGTTACTCCACTTTCACTCCCAGAGAGTTGGAAGCTGATGCAGGACTAATGTTGTGTATGGAAACACTGTAGAGGAATTTTTGCTCTGTTAATCCAGTTTTATTTTATAATAACTAACTTGACATCAATAGAAAATAAAGCTTTATCAGTTGGGATGGTAAATCAGGTGATTGGAGCTGAAGAAAGCACCCGTGGTTGTTACGGTGCTAAGTTTGGAATACAAGACACTACTGTATGGAAATGAGAACTTCCAATGGAAATGATGGGGCTATAGTAGCATTCACATGTTGTGATGGAAATGCTATATTTCCTCTGAACACCTGTGTTTATGAAAGAGTTGAGATTTTCATTCCAACTTGATTCTTTACTGACATATAACTTTCTCAAGGAAAATCTGTTTTGATGACAGAGCTTTGTTTGCTTGGGGTTATTTATTCTGCGAGGTCTTTAAAGAATATCATAGACAATGATATATAGGAAACTCTTTCATTCACCTCTGTCAGCTAGAGTACTTTATCCACTTCAGGGCTGCATTTTAAGAGAAAGAAGGACAAGCTGGATAGAAGTTGGAAGAAGATAAGAATGAGGAGAATACCTATAACCAATGAGGATGATTGGGAGACCTGAGTTTGTATTTTCTAGAAAATATAGGTCTAAAGGAGAAAAGCGAGGCATCTTCCAGCATATGAGGTAGTGCTATAATGAAGAAAGTGGACAATAGTTCTCCCTGTCTGTTGGGGGAAAGGATGAGTAATCAAAGTTAAATACTAAGAAATCTTTCTTGCTAGAAAGGTAGTAGACAGTCTTGCTGGGGAGGGAGTGGAAATCCACAGTGTTGTTTTTGCAAACATGGTAGACAAATTTCTGAAGAGATACTGTGGGTAAATTTTTCCCCCATGAGGAAAAGGAGTAGACTAGATGACTGTCTGAAGAACCTACTGAAGAGAATTCTGAAGAGATACTGTGGGTAAATTTTTCCCCCATGAGGAAAAGGAGTAGACTAGATGACTGTCTGAAGAACCTAATGCACCCTTTTGATAAAAACAGGAGGCTGTGGTCATCCAGCACTTGGTGGGGAGACCAAAGATTAGATATTTCCTACACATGGTAGCGGAAGAGAGTAAGGGCTAGCTGATACTGCTTGTCTCGAGGAGCAGCAGGTTACTTAAGTTTGTTGTGCTCCCAGGAACTAGTGGTTGGATTTCTGATGCAAAGAAACAGCTCCAGAAGCAGGAAGGTCTACCAAGCCTAACTTCTACACCTTTGTCTTAGCCCAGGGTGCTGTTCCAACTAGGGAGGCACTTTTCATTTTGGTAATAAAGATACCATATTCTGTACAAGATACTACACCTCCAACTTTTCCCCTATCTCTCAAAGTGTGTATTCTTCTCAATGCAAGGCCTGAGAAGGTTGTCAGGAAGACAAACTAGGCAAAAATAACAAGCTAGTTCTAACTGATCTTGTCTAAGAGAGACATCGGTCACATGAGTTGCCAGACAACTTTCTAAATGCTACTGCAGAAGATTGAGGCAAAAACTCAATCTATATCTCTCTCAGCAAGTCCCCCAGTTCTCAAGGACAATTATTCTCTATCCCCTGTAAGTTTGAATGCAAGAAACAGCCTTTGGTTTTCACTCTGCTAGTAATTCCTGTGAAAGAGCATGCTGTAAGTTTCCAAAGAAGCTTGGATTCCAGCATCCTAGGCAGTTTTGCTTCAGGTGAAGGCTGTGCACTGAGCTACTGCTGAGTTACGGTAGCTGAGGTGGATTAATCACCACTGTTTCTAGAAATGGTAGTCATTACTGTGCAATGAGCTTTGAGATACTGTGGTTTTAAAAGACACTAGAGAAAATCGAATTCTCTGATATCCTTCAGTTATGAGCATTAAAGCAGTCAGCAATTGGCTTTGCAGAAAGGGACATCTAGTGGCTGTACAAAAAAACCTTACTAAATGCACTTTCAAATGTACAACATAGCCATTTGGTTTTGGCCTGCAGTCTTCAGTATTCCATACATCTTTTTTGTTCTATTGCATCACGTGTTTCTGGAGGTAATTTTTTATGGTTTTGACAAACAAAAAATCACCTTTGCGAGCCATAACTTTCGAGCTTTATGTAGTTCTATGCAGGGTAACTTTGACAAATAGAAAACTGCCTCAGGCCATGCTTGACGTACCTCACTGCTGCACTTCCACATTTTCTATAGCATCTTCCAGGAGTCCACTGCCTGCTGTTTCCTTCTGCCATTGCCTTCCCCTTTGGTACTGTACATGAAGAGCTTGTCATTGTTATTGTCATGGTAAAACCTACTTTCTTTTGAATGCCCATAGCATAAAAGTCAGCAGGAGGGGTGGATGAGATTCAGGGAAACACTAATCTAAGCATTCAGTCATGTACCACACAACAAAAGTTTTTTCCTTTCCCATCCACGTTGTGCTCCTTCTTACTAGTTGAGGATGAATTCCATGCATGTTTCTGTGAATAGCCTGACAGTTTAATCGGTACATTTGCATACGGGCAAATGAAGCTTTTTTCAAAGTTGCACAGTAATATGTTTCACCTTTATGCCATGCCAGCTTCAAATTGTATCCCAGGAGGATTTCAAATGTGCATAATCTGTGCAGTTGTCTGGGCTTTTTTTCCTGTCTTTTTTTTTATGCCTTTTTTTTTTAAACTGGCAAATGCCTATTCATTGCCCATCTGGGTAAGAATGGCCTTTGCATTTTCACACCCATTCTTTCCTATATGGTTTGTGAATACCCCTCCAATCAGAACTTGCTTCACAGAAAGGGGACAAAACCATTTTACAGGAGTTTCTCAGAGTAAGTCCTTTGGGATCTCTACATCATGTTTACTGGACAAAAAAATAAGGGGGGTACTTAACAAAGACCACTTGAATTTCACAGAAAGTTTCCCACTGTCTCGAGTTTAAAAGAGTGGCAGGCCTGAGAAGAGCCGAGACAGGAGCCTTTTTCCTGAGCAGGGCTTTCTGTGCGGTGACGAGTAGGTGAGTGTGTGTGTGTGCAGCTGGGTCTTGTGAAGAGCTGACACACTTTCTGGCTTGTCCAAGGCTCTAACAGTCTTTGTCAGAATGTGACATTTACTTAGAATCAAACCTGCATTGGCAAGTCCATGTTTTACGGGGAACTTTACCTTTGGACTTTTAGCTTGGAACAGCATAAAGTAGGGGTCAACCACAAAACTTGGATCTGGACCCAGTTTCCCACAGAAAGGGAATGGATCTGCATGGGGCAGCAGATTTTGCTACAGACCAACCTCTGGAATTCGTTAAAACTGCTCTTTATGCTGATATGGCTTGTGTAGTAGTGTCTCTGACACTACAAGTAATTTGGTTGCCTGGACTTTGGATAGATGTGGTTTACAGTGGTGGTTGAATGTCAAGGAAGCTGGCCTAGAATAATCATCCTCAAAATCTGTATTAGCTTTTTTTAACAATTTGTTGTGTGTCTCTTCCATCCACCCTTCTTGCTTTATCCTTAAGGACTAAATTTCAGTTGCTTCTCAGTTGAAGAAGTGGTAAATGTTCTAATAATGAGAGGATTTTCTTAAAGGGCAAACTTTGTTATACCAATAGCAACAAAAAAAATTACACCATTTCTGAAGTGTCTCAATTGGCTTTCAGACCAGCTCCTACACCACAAGGTGCATCCTGGATCAGTTCCTATAGGAGAGCTATTCACATCACTCTTACAAATGCATACAAACCTCTTTTCTGTAGCCGGGATCAACCCCAGCTGCCTGTTTTCATCAAGTTAGCTTACAACCAAATATCCTGTGACTACACAACTCTTGATTCACACAGCCAGGACCTGAGAAGGGCTGTTGAAACTTACAGATGGCCCTTGACCTTCCTTCTTCCTATGTATGGTTTGTGCATAAGTGGCAGAATTCACTTTCCTAGGAAGTCATCCAGTCTCGTGATGCACAGCTCACCTTTCTGGAAAGGAGTTGTCCTGAGGATGCATTTTTCAGAGTTCTACTCACAAGAAGTCGAAGTGCATAGGAACAAAGTAGATTTCTTTGCACTTGCTCAAGTCAAGAGACCTGTCTGTAGCATCTCTGGTATATGTGGAATATTCCACATTGTGCATGTTCAAAGTAGGATTTTTGGGTTATTGGGTTAGACTGCTGCATATTTCTTCTTCTTATCAAATACCTCATTTAACAAAGCAAAACATAACATGAAAGTCATGTTTCTGTGAAAAGGGAGTCCTCGGAGCAAACCAAGTAGTCATTGATACCACTCAAAGGGAGGTGGAGATAAATGGGTAGCTGTACTTGCTGTGGCTTACAGTAGGTCTTGAAAAGATGTGTCACCTATTTATCATTAACTTTCCACCCCTCTGTTGCCCCACCACTACAAAGCTTTTGCCAAGGGTTCTGACCTTTTATGTAAATACATTTTGGATTCTTGTATGATCTGACATGTTGGGAAGGGAAGCATTTGGGGCTGGCTGCCCTGGAGGCCTCTGGAGAATTACTCTGTCTGGAAGGAAGAGGAAATACATCTCTTCTGTACATTTATTTTGTGTAATGCCCTTGAAGGAAAGTCTCCCAGTTTCTAACATGTTTTTCCAGTCCTGTGGTCAGCATCACCAGAGGAAGAAACTCAGGTTTCCTGGCTAAGCTTATGAACAAGACAGATGTATTTCACAATCTCTATCATGGTGTTGGTGGTTTCCTCCTTGTTTCTGCTATGTGAGCATCCCCTCAGTGTGCTAATCACATGTGGAAATCAGTACCCTTCTGGTACTGCTTGGTTTATATCTGTTGACATCAGACTTCTTCAGGTGGCTTGGCCCCATTGTGATCTCCAGTTCCTGACTTTTGTGCTTCCCTTTTATCATGAGCTGCCTCAGAGAATTAAAATAACTACCTGTGTCCAAGGTGGTTTCTCTTTGAACCACCAGAAAAGAAGGTGCTTGAGATGTCAGGAGTGAATAAATGGGGGGAAGAAAGGCAGAGCAGGGCGGACGCCACACTTGCCTGCAAATTGCAGTGAGTAGTGTTCTACTGCCTGTGTATGAGACCTTAGGGTGGAGCAGAGAGACACTGTTGGGCTCAAAGGCATGTGTATGCCTTTCAACTGCTTTCAATGCTATTTATTTGCTCCGTAAATTTCTGTTTACCAGTGACAATAAACTATTTTAATATACTTACACTTGCTTACCAAATTTTACTTTTGGATACTCACACATTAACATGTAACTTTGGTGGGAATACTCAAGACAAAATGCCTGTAATACTAGTGGTGATTTAGCATTACTTTGTCTACTTTTCTAGGAACCAAGGTGATGCATGTACTAAAAATGCTAAGAGAATAGATTAATAATGTTTTATTTGTTTACTATTCAAGGGGCAGTCGATTCTTCATAATCAAAAGGTGAAACCATAGCTTCTGCCTGTCAAAATCTAAATAGGCAAAAATTTGGTAAAGAACAGGAAAGGAAATGGGAAAGCATTAAAACCAAAGCAAGCAAGATGAAGATAGGGAACAGTGGATTGAGAGATCAAGAAGTTTCTTTTCAGTCACTTGTAAAAGTTAATTTTGAAGATTATATTGGCTCAGCACCCAAACTGGTTAGATGCTTTTCTAAACTGTTCTCTATTTAGATTATTCAGCCAAACTAAGACAAAATCTTCCTTGGAGTAAATGTCTGTAATTTTCCAGTTTCTGTCAAGTAAATAACAGCAGGAGAACATTTGTTTTTATATGATGACATTCTGGTGCAAGTCAGAACTTGGGATATGCTAAAAATGAAGGGGACAGCTCATGTTAACTTTTTGCTTTGGGTTCTTTCAGAGGACTGTTTGTCACTATTGGGTAGCAAATGTTCTAAACCACAACCCCAGACAAAACTGTGCGTGGGATTTTAGGAACATTTACAGTCTAAATCTTGAACCAGATTTGGATTTTACAAAGTGACTGCCAGTTTTTTTGATACAAGTAACTCTACTGTGAAACACAGAATCTAAATTCCTTAAAATGCTCATCTACATAGAAATCATATTTTCATACATACTCTTTACATTAACAACTTAGGGTCATTAAAGTAAGATTCTGATCTCTTCTGGCATAGGTCCAATCCAAAACTTAAAATCCATCTTTAATCCATGTGCTCAGTGTTTATAATTGGCTGGGTCCAAGCCTTTTAAAGCCAGATAAACTGATAGAAAGTCCAAGGCCCAGGAGCGTGATTGGAATTTAGGCCCAGCTACACCTGTCTTCATTTGGTTTCGTTCAAATATTCAGGACTTGAGCCTCTGCAGATGACTGGTGAAGTTTACTTCTAGTCTTACAAAAGTGGTATCTTCTTACCGAGGCCTTTGTGTGTGAGTGTTCCAGTGCAATCAGTTTTGTTTACGCAGTGGGCAGTCACCTTTGCCAGTGCTCTGACTGTGGCCCCGCAGAGGACAAGACTCAATCTGTTCTTTTCTTTTTTTTTTTTTTTGTCACCTGCTCTGCTACAGGTAACATCAGTTGCAAGGGGATGACAGAGCGCATTCATAGCATCAACCTTCACAACTTCAGCAATTCTGTGCTCGAGACCCTCAACGAGCAGCGCAACCGTGGCCACTTCTGTGACGTGACGGTCCGCATCCACGGGAGCATGCTGCGCGCCCACCGCTGCGTGCTGGCGGCTGGCAGCCCCTTCTTCCAGGACAAGCTGCTGCTGGGCTACAGTGACATCGAGATCCCCTCGGTGGTGTCGGTCCAGTCTGTGCAAAAGCTCATTGACTTCATGTACAGCGGGGTGCTGCGGGTCTCACAGTCAGAGGCCCTCCAAATCCTCACAGCCGCCAGCATCCTGCAGATCAAGACTGTGATTGATGAATGCACAAGGATTGTCTCACAAAATGTGGGAGAGGTCTACCCGGTGATTCAGGATTCTGGCCAGGAGACACCCAGGGGCACCCCTGAATCAGGCACCTCGGGACAGAGCACCGACACAGAGTCTGGCTACCTGCAGAGCCATTCACAGCACAGTGTGGACAGGATCTATTCAGCCCTCTATGCCTGTTCCATGCAAAATGGCAGCGGGGAACGCTCCTTTTACAGTGGAGCTGTGGTCAGCCACCATGAAACAGCCCTGGGACTCCCCAGGGACCATCACATAGAAGACCCCAGCTGGATTACCCGGATCCATGAACGGTCGCAGCAGATGGAGCGGTACCTCTCCACCACTCCAGAGACCACACACTGCCGCAAGCAACCACGCCCTGTCCGAATTCAAACCCTGATGGGCAACATCCATATTAAGCAGGAGATGGAGGATGACTATGACTACTATGGCCAACAGAGGGTGCAGATCCTTGAGCGCAATGAGTCTGAGGAATGCACTGAGGACACTGACCAAGCAGAAGGCACTGAGAGTGAGCCCAAAGGGGAGAGTTTTGACTCAGGAGTCAGTTCCTCCATTGGCACTGAGCCTGATTCCATGGAGCAGCAGTTTATGGCTGGTCTGGGCCGGGATGGGCAGCAAGAACCTTCTCAAGCAGACCAAAATGACGTCCCTGCTGATGGCACTCAGCCACAGCAGCAGCAGCAGCAACATGTAGATGCCAACTCTTCCTCACCAGAGAGAAGCAATGACGTTGAAATGGACAGCAAAGTGCTCACAGTCAATAACAGCACCGAAAAGGGGGCTTTGCAGCCTTCTGTCAACACAACTGTTGCCCAGCCATTGCCAACCACACAGATCTACTTACGCCAGACAGAAACCCTCACCAGCAATCTGAGGATGCCACTGACTCTGACCAGCAACACTCAGGTCATTGGCACAGCTGGCAACACCTACCTGCCTGCCCTTTTCACCACGCAGTCTGCTGGCAGTGGCCCTAAGCCTTTTCTCTTCAGCCTGCCCCAGCCTTTAGCTGGCCAACAGACACAGTTTGTGACAGTGTCCCAGCCCGGCCTGTCAACCTTTACAGCCCAGCTGCCAGCCCCACAGCCCTTGGCCCCATCTGCGGGCCACAGCACAGCGGGCGGGCAAGGCGAAAAAAAGCCTTACGAGTGCACTCTCTGTAACAAGACTTTCACCGCCAAACAGAACTACGTCAAGCACATGTTTGTACACACAGGTAAGAATACTTCCCTTTGGCTTGTACACGAAGCCAGAGAAAGTCCTTCACAACCATGGATTTACACTCTGCCAACCTGCCAGCCCCCAGCACAAAGAGGAGGGAGGGTTATCCAGGGAGCAGGTGTCACTGAACACTTCCCGAGCTTACTGTGCTGAAGTTGAGGCCCTGCAGAAACTTAGAGATCCCAAACAGGGGCCTAACTGTGCATGGTGCAGAAACAAGCTCATTTTACTTGGAGTGAAATGTGTCCTGCATCCATCCAAGGAAACGGTAAGCATTTATTGTGCCCTGCAAGCTGACCAGGCAACGTTCAGTGGAAGTGAGGAAACTACTAAGTCATAAGAAAAACTGTATCTACTAAGAAAGGGCATCACCTTTTAGGTTTTACAGTTACAGGGGTTTGAGCTCAAGTAGTGATGAGGTTAGGGCAAATTCATTACTGGTGGAGCTGCAGCAGTAGGTCCAGACCTGGATCTTACACACACTGCCACATGTTTTCTAGATCTCAGATATTTCCTATAAGAAAGTAAATCTGAAGTTTTGTCAGGAAGTCTTTCTGTACTTCACTGAAGCTGATTGCTGTAATTCCTTGTCTCTTGGTAAGTCAGAGGTGTCACTAGCTGTGAGTACAGAAACATGGGGTTCAATGAGAAAATTTTTAAAGAATATATGTAAAACACAACAGAACACAACATCAGCTGCTCCTTTCTATTTAAAAATGCAGCTGCTTTAGTACATGGTTTATGATCTATTGAGAAAACATAGGTAACCAGATTTGCCACTGAGCCAAAACTGCCTTTTCTAGCTTTGCTAAGTTATGAGGCTTCAAAGCAAGGATATATATGTATCTGACATGAAGGAGCTATCATGGGTTCAGGACTAAGTTTTGCTTGCTTTAGCCCTTGGCTCTTTCTGACATTGGAGAGAAATTCTAGTTTAGAGAAAGAGTAAATATTTCTTTCACCAGGCAGTTGCTTTGTTAACATCAGATCTTAAAATAAATGCTGGGTTTGTGACACATGGAGTAGGACCTGGAAAAATTGCCCAAAGTATGGGAGAAATGTAGGTCATGCCTCTCAGTTTTATGCAATAGACTTCAATTTCATGTCCGTATGTAAACTTTTAACTTCAATTTACCTATATTTATCACTTAAATGAAATACTCCTCTAGACATCTAAGGCAGACATGTACATGCACATATACAAAAAAGATCAACTTCTCAGGACTGGTACAAAATGTGTAATTGCAAGGATCAAGAGTCCTGAATCCCAAGATTACCCCTGGTGCCTGTTTATGTTCTCCATCTTGCTGTTGTGGATGAGTAGTTAAAATACCACATAGATAGTGTCGTTATTCAGAAAAATATCCCCTTCAGAACACAGTCAAATATATCGGCTTGCATCCTTGTTCTAAAAGCTGGAAAAGCTTTTTCACAAATAACTTCTATGCACTGCACTTGGTATTTGGAGTCAGATAAAGAATAGTACTGGAAGACCTGACCTAAAAGATTCTCAGCTACTACAGGTCACACCAACCAAAGAAATTGATAGGCATCTCCCATCACGAAGTAATATTTTATTTTTGTGGCTCTGAGAATGCCCAAAATAATGAGCTGTGGTGGCAAGGAAAGATTTGGGTAGATAAATTATTTCAAAATTCATTCAGGAACTAGCTGGCTCCTAGAATGTCTGGGAGAATAATTCTACCTTAACCAACAGAGAGCTTGGCTTCAGAAAACCCTCCCGAAAATAATCTTTATATGTGCAGCTTCAAAGAAAGCATTTTTTTTTGTCACCCTAGTGCTGGACAGGAGACAGCTGTTCCCACTGTGAGGGTGACTTTCCTTAGCCCTGTTAAAAGAAGCCAGGCAAAGTGGCTCTCAAAAAGAGCCACAGAAAAATGGAGATGTCTGGGAGATGCAAATCTTTGAATTAGTCTTTCTGTTCGGAGGGCTCACAGGAGAAGTCATGGAGGAGTCTAATCATAAATCAGAATTCAATAACCTGAAGGCCTCCAAATCTCTGTATGTTTTTATGCTTCTGAAAACTACAGTCTGATGTAGCTTTCCATTTAATGAAAACCGACCTCCTTTTCTTCTTTCACATGGATGCAAACATACTAGAAATTGATATTTTTCTGTGTTCCCTGTAGACTCACTTAAATGTACCCCACAATGTTGTGGAAATACAGTGCAAGGATGCATGCAGTGTCTGCACTTTATAAGCCACCATTGCCTTTTCCTACATATCATGCTGTGATTAATACTGGATTAAGGGCTGGAAAAGGCAGACCAAGGAGATCTCGGCAGGGCCCCAACATTGCTGCCTCCACACCTTTCTAATCTGGGCCACCCATGGTGATGGGATGAGGGGAGGTCATATGAGGAGTGGCTGAGGTCCCTTGGCTCGTTCAGCCTGGAGAAGATTGAGGGGAGAGCTCATTGTGATCTACAGCTTCCTCACGAGGGGAAGCACAGGGGCAGGAACTGATCTCTCTTGTCCAGTGATAGGACACAAGGGAATGGCACTGCCTCAGGATAGATTTAGGTTAGGTATTAGGAAAAGGTTTTTCACCCTTTGGTTGGGGTTGCTGGGCACTGGAACAGGTTCTCCAGGGAAGTGGTCATGGCACCAAACCTGACAGCATTTGAGAAGGTCTTGGACAATGCTCTCGGGCACGTGGTGTGATTCTTGGGGTGGTGCAGCGCAGGGCCGGGAGGTGGACCTTGGTGATCCTTGTGGGTCCCTTCCAACTCAGGATATTCTAGGATTCTATGATTCTGTGACCTCAGCATCAGAACCAAGGATCCATTATTGTTAGGGTTCAAAGAGCCACAGAGCCTACATCTCCAGGAACACAGGGACTGGAAAAGGCATGCCAGGGGGGCTACAGCCAGGCACTGACATTGCTTTTTCCCTCTTCCAACTCAGGATATGCTGTGATTCTCTGATTCTAACTGTCCCATATTGCTGTCTAATACAAGTCAAATACAAAATAAAGCAAAGGGAAGAACACGAACATTTAATTCACTGAGCACAAGTTTTCTCTGACTTCAAGATGAAGAATCATGGAAATAAAGAATCTACAGTTCTCACTAAGGAAGCACATATATTTGCATACAAAAAAGAAAAACTAAAGTTTTGTGATTCTTGAGAGAGGAGAAATCCCAGGAAGGCTTTGAAGCTAAGATTAAAAAGCCAGAACCCAGTGTATCTTAGAAACATATGCAGGCAAAAATTACGGTGTTTTTATAGCATAGACTTAACAAGGTCTAGAGTGGAGGAGACCGACTTACTACAAACTCTAGGACATATATTGCCCAAGGCAAAAATGAGCTCTGTAAATATAATCAGTCTCGTAAATTAATCAGACATTATTCTGACATACTACTGTTTTCCACGCAACATGTCAAGTATATTGGCCTTTCTACACTCAACACACTACTGTGTGTGGCAAAGCCATCAGGAAAGTAAGGGCTTAGGGTTTTGACCAAGTGTCTTTCACCAAGTAGGGACAAACTCAACATGAGTGCAAAGAAGAGCAGCAAATGGATTTCATTCAGGGATGTCACCTTCATACATGCAAACCATGAAGTAAAAAGAAACAGACTCAGGGACATAAAAAAGTAGGTCCTTCACATCTAATCCATATTAATTATCTCATCTTGAAATTGAATATGAGTAGCATATTGTAATCTCACTATACAAAGAGTGAATTATATATTACCACAGGCGTGTGATGGTCCCTGAAGATTGACTCTTCAGGATTTAAAACAGTGCTAAAGAGACTGTAAAAGGAAGAATGCAGCATGTCTGTGGGGGGGAAAAAATGAAAAAAAAAATAGTTTCTGCTGGAGGAGAAATTGCAGAATAACCACAGGAAAATAATTTTCTCAATCAGTAAAACAGAGAATAATCTTGATTGTTACAGAGCTATGGTACCATCTCTCTCCCTGACAGCTTTGGGGAAGATGAATTACCACACCTGAAATAAACCAAAAGTAATTCAGGAAACAAAATTAAAGTGGCTTTTGATGGGGCATTCAGGGTGTGGGTTATTTTCTACATTATCGATGCAGCAGCATATAATGAAAATGTTGCCTGATATCATGAAACATGAGATCATGGCTTTTCTTTCAGAAGAACTCTGAGCATGAGGAGGATTTAAGAGTAGTGTGAACAAACCAGTTGTGAGTGCTCAGCTAAGTATTTTTCCCAGTTCATCCTTGTAGTCACTGGTTTGTCTGGACGTGATCAGAGTTCAGTTATACAAGTTGCCATAATCAGTTTTACAACACAAGGCAGTTTAGAAGTTTATATAAGTATTTTGTATCTCTGGTTTACCTCATAAGGTGTTTTATTTAACTGGGAGTCAAATCATTTAAGTTTCATGTCCCTTACACTGGAAGTTTATCTGTTGGGTTGCCCTTTGCATGGTACTGGCCAGTCTAGGCAATTCTGTGGCCTGAGGTTCCGTTTTCAGGTACATGCTTCAGCTATGACATTTGACCAGAAAAGGGAGCAACAAATGTAAACCTCTTAGAAAGTGTTGGATTCCTCTAACATTTCTCTGTGAGAAATTTAAAGCAATTTGACCGAAATGAGTCTGACACAGGTCAGCTATCTGGTAATCACTAGCTTTGCCCCTGTTTTTGTTGCATACTGGTAAGAAAATAGAGGCAATGAAAGGTAAAGTAACATGGGTGAGACCTTCCTGGCTCGAAATGAGCACGAGAAGCAAGGCAGGAGCACACACAGAAGAGGCCGTGCCATTGAAACTGGGTGTAGATGCCAGGACCCTTTAACTCTACTCCTGTCTTTGTCAGCGCCTACTATGTGAACTTGAAGAAATCACCTGAGCTCCTTTTTCCTGTATGTGGACTGGGAATACCTACAGCCCCCTTTGTAAAGCATTTTGGAACCTCTGGTTGCAAAAAAAGAGTTATGTGTCAAAACGCACTTATTAACAGAATTACTCTTTGTTAGCCAGAGCACCTCTCCAAAGACCCCCATGAGACTTACCATTATTTTATTGCAAAGCGTTCTATCAACCTGGTTTAACTTTATGATTTTTTTTTTGTCTGTTTGTCTCCCTCTCTCTCTCTCTCTCTCATTGGTACTGGGCAGGTGAGAAACCCCACCAATGCAGCATCTGTTGGCGCTCCTTCTCTTTAAAGGATTACCTAATCAAACACATGGTGACACACACTGGCGTGAGGGCCTACCAGTGCAGTATCTGCAACAAGCGCTTCACCCAGAAGAGCTCCCTTAATGTGCACATGCGTCTCCACCGCGGGGAGAAGTCCTACGAGTGCTACATCTGCAAGAAGAAGTTCTCCCACAAGACCCTGCTGGAGAGGCATGTGGCTCTGCACAGTGCCACCAACGGCACGCCCGGAGCCACCGGCACCGGCGCGAGGGCTGTCCCCGCCGGCGTGGTGGCCTGCACGGAGGGGACCACGTACGTCTGCTCTGTCTGTCCAGCTAAGTTTGACCAAATCGAGCATTTCAACGACCACATGAGGATGCATGTGTCAGACGGATAAGTAGAATCTCTCTCTCTCTCTTTGTTATGAACAACAAAAATAGAAACAACAAAAAAAAGCTATGGCACTAGAATTTAAGAAATTATTTTTGTTTCATTTTTACCTTTATTTTCCTCCTTTTTTTTGGGTTCATTTCGTTTTGTTGGTTTTTTGTACTACATGAAGAACTGTTTTTTGCCTGCTGGTACATTACATTTCCGGAGGCTGGGTGAATAATAATTTTCCCAACCTCCCTCGGATGGTGGCCTTAAGGCCAGGTAGTGCTTCATGAGCTCCACTGGTTGGATCTCTAGCTACTGGCCTCTAAATACAACCCTTCTTTACTACAAAAAGCAAACAAAAAAAAAAAAAACAACAAAAAAAATTAAAAAAAAAACAGACAGAAAAATAATAAAAAAAAATCTTTTTTCTCACTTGTGAAGAGCACTACAAAAAAAAGAAACAAAACAAAATATATTACAAATCTACAAGGCCTACTGTCGTTATAAGTACACCGCTTGCAGTGTTTCAATGGACATGATTCACATTGCTGACCGCTTTTGGACTTCACAGTATCCAGTTAGAACTGTGGAATATTTTGCTTCTGGTTGAGCAGCAACCAGAGGAAACAAGGCCCTGCTGGTCTCCACCACGTGTCTGCTTTCTCACACACACGCGCATCCACAAACACACAAAAGGGCTGAGGGGAATGCGAGGCAGTGTGGCTTGGATTGCGTGGAGTCCCTGCAGGGTGAGGAAAAAGAATCAGAGGTTCCTCACCTGGATTCTGCTCCATCCCACGCTCTCTGGCGCACCCTCCCCGCTGCTTTTCTCGTACCACCACCACCACCACCTTATAGCAGAAACCAAGAAGATTCAGACAACGAGCAACGGTGGCTTTTTTGTAATTTATTCAGTGTCTTCGCTGAGCACAGGGCCTCAGCACAATCAAGAGGGACTTTCACAGAAGGCAAAGAGAAACACAGAGGAAAATCAAAGATATCAGAGGTTGCAACCTATGGATCTAGGTACAAGAGAAGGGTTAGTTCCCACAATCTTTGCAAAAAAAAAAGTTGCATCAGGATTTATTCTTGTGGAAGAAAGAGGAATAGAGGGTGGGTGGGGAGGGGAATAATAATTAAAAAAAAGAGTTCTTGGGACTTTTTTAATTCAAAATTTTATAGAGGGGCAAAAGTGACGTTTACCAGATAGAATGCTGATTTTTTTAATATATTTACAACAGTATTTGTGTAAAAAAACAAAAAAAGTGAGATTGTTAAAAGTAATTTTTCTTTGTTTTCTTTTTTGTTTTGCATACACTGCCACTAATATCTTCTCTTTTATTATATATATGAATATATATAAAAATATATATTTTATTTTAAATTGAGACTGTTAAGGTTAGCTAACCTGCTTCCAGATAGAGGGGGGGAGGGGAGATGATCTTGATTTTTATTTTAAAAAAGAGGAAGGATGTTTCTTAATTTTCTTTTCTAGTATTATTCTCTCTCTTTTCTAATGGAATGAAGAATTACCTGGGTCGATGAGGGGCTCTGTGAAGTCATCTGTGAGATTATCTACTAGTGTTTGTGCATCCTGCAGTATCATTTGAACTGCTATTTTGTTTTTTGAATTACATGGTTCTCTTTTTGGCTCTTACCAAGCTTCTGTTCTTTCTTTTTTGGTTCCATCTCAGAATTTATTTCTGCTGAAGGACAGTTCCTTTTGAGAAAGAGATTTTTTCTAGCAATGTTCCCTTGGTTTTGGGGATGATAGAATCTGTAGTCTTTCTTATTTGAAAAAGTAATGAAAGTTTTGGAAGTGCGTAATAACTAGGATTTCCCTTCTTTATGGTCACTGGACAAGAATTAATCTGCTGTATTGTTCTCTCATCCCTGCCTTGCTCGCTAGAGAGCTTCCGTATTTGTGTGGGAATCTGATTCTGCCCCCGATAATTTGTGCTGATGCCAAAATAACTTATAACGTTACCATTGCAAATAATCTTCCCTTCATTTGCAAAAATGTCCTACTGAAGGGCCACATCCCGCATTCTCTGCATATCCAAAGCTATGCAAGGAATGTAGGATCAGTGTGAAAGATTGATCTGCATATATATGTTGGTGTTTTGTATTTTGTTTTATTGTGTTTGGACTGGTGTTCTCCCTAGTTGTCTTCTGTGTATCTGTGTAAGAACTTTTCCCCCAAAGCCAACTCCCAAAGTACATGGGTCCTTAGTTCAGTTGGGTCAGTGTCTGACACTATCTTTGTCTTGCTTGAAATCCATATGAGGACTTATTCCAACTGCACTCTGGACTTCATATTTTAGGCAGAGAAGAAGCACCTAACAAAAATATGCAAAAGGAAAAAAAAAGAAAAATTGCTAGTTTAGCTTTTACTCGTGTCTATATTTAAATTAAACTTTCTTAAGTTTACAAAACTTTGCTTGTGAACACTGAGCATTTCACATGAGACATTCTTTTATGCTGGACAACTTTCTAAGTATTGACTTGATAAATCTCCATATACAATTTTGTGTGTTCTTTACACTTGCGGCTTCTCTATCAGATGTCTGTGATTCAATACAGATAGCTTCATTCACATGTTCTATGCCTGTTCCATTACAATTTATTTTGGGAAAAAAACCTGACAGGTGGTTCAGTCTCGGAATCTTTCTGTACCCTGCAAAGTATTGTTCAGCAGATTATAAATGTTGAAGTCCTGATTCTCAGCTGCAATACACAGCATAGAGAGACTTTGAGGTGAGTGCCAGAGCAAATAAGTCTCTTTCTTTGTTACCAGTTTGTCTGGGTAGTTCAAGGGGCTGGAGAAGGAGCAGGAGTTAGTTAACAAGTATTGTTCTCATAACCATTCTGGTATAACCAATGCTGGCATGTGAACCAAGAAGGGAGAAGTCAAAGCCCAAGACAACAGAGAGGGAGAACTGGTATCTGCCATGTAAAGACACTAAATCTATACAGAAAATAAAGGTTCTGGAGACAAGGGTATGCAAGAAAACGAGGAAGGTGAACCGAGACAAAAGGATTGAAGGTTTTTCTTTGGGAAAAGGATGGTTTTTTCTGAGATCTTAAGTATCGAAGAATATTTCCCATATGAGGAACTAGTGAAGAATTCTTCCCAGCTTAAAAATATGTAGCTGCTCATTTGTCATCTGAGGTCTGGGGAAAAGCTGTTTAATTTGCCATTGTAAATCTGGTGAACTATAGTCAAGATGTAGCATATCCTGGAATATATTTCTGATACCAGAAGAGATATACCAGTAAACAGGAAATAAGGATCAGCATTTACATCCAAAATCCAAATACTATCCACATTTTAATTCTTCAATTTTCATCCTTCCCTAAATCAAATCTTCATCTTTGAAATGCAAATTTTTTATAAGGTCTAATAAATTTCAAGTGAATTAAAGATCAGTTGTGAATGAATGAACGGTGCCAATTAAAAAAAGTAAACAAAGCTCTTAAAGTAAAGCTAAAGCATGCTAGATCGAATTCTAAAAAACTTGTCAAAGAATTTAGGCCAAGGCCTTTGCAAATGACTGCCTGTAATTTAAAATTATTTTGTTGGACTATCAGACTTGATTTTGTAAAACATGGAGCAACTTGAAACATGACTGCAAATGTTGCTGAAAGTCCTTGTCAGGTCACTGTGAATTTAGAAGCTCAAGCAAAGTCCCCTTTATCTTTTAAAATGTTAGAATCTTTTTAGCAATGCTTCCTCCCATCTTGAAATTGTTATTTGCTACTTGGAAACAACTATAATATCTGAAGGTTACAGGTATATTCTAGCTTCGTGTATTGCTACAATTTGCCTTAGCAGAAAGAACAGCAGTCACAGTGATCTGGAAACTGCTCTTGTCAACATTTAAGCAAATCCATCTCAGTATGCTTGAAAGGCTTCCTTCAAAACACCTGATTAAATGATACAGATGAGAAAATGCAGACTGTAGCACACATCCTTCTGATGAAGCATGCAATATCCTGCATTCCTTGAGCTCGATTCTCACTTTCCCTAAAGCTCTCTTTGTATTGCTTTGGTAATGGAAAAGGGCATTAAATAGAACATAAATTCAAGCTTACAAGTCAAGGCCTCTCTACAAGGAAAAAGTGCAATAAAGGAAGCCTTAGAGTAAATGGGAAGTGCCTTCTCCTACTGCTGCTGAGGCTGGTGAAGCAAATTGGAAATGTAGGATTGGCCAGAGCAGATCTGCCCTGTGGTCCATCTCGCCCAGCACTGTGTCTCTCCCATGTGGCCAGCTAGAGATTATTTGAACGAAGATGAAAGACTCATGTTGGATTATTACAAAGCAATAAGACTAAGGGAGAAGATTTATTATAATCCTCATTAGCTATTTCTACATATAAAATACATATAAATACAACTAAAATATGTATTTGCCTAAAGACAAAATAATTTATGGCACTTTTTATCCCATATAAAAATTATGTATTGTAGCAGATAATTCTCATTGTCCTTTAAAAATCTAGTTTATCAATTCTTAGGTGGCCTCCCTGCTGTCCTGTGGAAGTGAGTTCCTCCGGTTAATTGCCACCTTGTTGAAATGATTCCTTTTCAAGTTAATTTTGTTGTTGTTCATTGAAATACCCTTATTCTTGTATTATACAAAGTCTTAAATCAGAGAACCAAAATTTAACTTCTCTTGCCCATTTTGCTGAGGTTTGCCTCTCTCTGGGAAACTGAATCCACAAGGAATGCAGGACCACAACCTCAGTGCCTGCTGATCAGCAAGGAGAGGACAGCTACTGAGTGTGTCCATGTGCGTGTCTGGGGTGTGTGCATTAGTGAGGTTCTCCGACAGTGATCTCTGCAGAGGACTGGCAGGCACAACTGGAAAATAATGTACCAGCACAGTACACCAGTCTGTAAATTGTAATATGGTATTTCAATCTGGTCCTTCCTCTCAGCCCACGTTAATAGTCGGTCCTAAGGGACAGAGGTGTAGGTGTTTTGCAGGAGCTGCTCTGGGGACACTTTCTCGACGCCTGTCGTGCTTCTACCAGGCCCACTTCTGGCCCGTGCTGTTCCCTTCAAAAACAGCTTATGATCACAGTAAGGTGAAAGGGGAGAGTAGCATTTAATTGATGTTCTAAGTGAATGAGATTTCCCTTTGCTCTGAGATCAAAGAGGCCAAGTGGAACCCATTTTTCTTTGTTTGATTTCTTTTTCATCCAAAGGAGAGCTGAGTAATAACCCACATACCATCAGCACCCCCACTTATCAACCCCACTGATTGAGTTTGGTCGACATTGAGCTACTTGATTAACACTGGATCACTCACATGGTGGAGGAACAAATCTCTTGGTTTTAGTGAGTATAATGCCTCCTGCCTCGCTTAGGAATGAAAACAAATCCCATCGGGAGAAGGTACAAACATACTCTTTGCAGGAGTGTTGAGTCCAGTCCAAAATCAGAAGCACCCAAACCATTCCAAACATAACCAGAACTTCAGTATGCCTAGGTCTGTGACCCTTCTGACAGTCCTGTGCCAAATAAATCCTCCAGCTCTCACTGCTGAAAATTACTTGCTGCTCAAAACAGGAAAAAAAAAGGCATCAGCCTGGAGAAGAGAAGGCTCCAGGGAGACCTTCCAGTACCTGACAAGAAGGCTGTAGAGGGACTTTTCACAAGGGCACGTGGTGATAGGACAGCGGGAAAATGGTCTTGCTGAAGAAATGTAGGTTTCGATTAGATATTAGGAAGAAATTCTTTACAATAAGGGTGGTGAGACACTGGAACAGCTTGCCCAGAGAAGGCGTGGATTGTAGGAGTTCAAGACCTGGCTGGATGGGGGTCTGAGTAACCTGGTCTAGTGGAAGGTTCCCTGCCCATGGCAAGGGGCTTGAAACTAGATGAACTTTACCATTCTATGATTCTGTGATAATATCAAATTAGCACCTGGTGGCAGTTCTGCCAAGAGAGACTAGACATTGCTAATCAACCCTTTCAATTCAGTGTCCAGCTCCTCTGAGCTATTGAAATAAACCTGATAGAAAAGAGTCCGCAGGTAGCCTCACTGAAGCAGTATCTGATCAGCCTGAAGCAAAACAGCTGCTTTTCACATTCCCTGATTTGTTTTTATGGTGGCTGTGAAAATTCGTGAAGGAGGTGTAATGTGATGAGAACTTGGCCTTGAGAGGTTTTGAGCCTCCTCTGCTCCCAGAAGGTTTGTCTTCAGTAGGATCTGCCCCCTAAGCAATCACTAGTCTGCTGAAAAAAAGGCTTATGAGAGAAACTACAGATAATACATTAAGTATGGAGTCTTCAGTTTGTAAATGCAGTGAAAACCTTTCCCAGCACTTGACAGTCCTGCTGACAGAAACCAGTGCAGGTAGGAAGGCCCTGCAGAGGGGCAGATTCCGTAAGTGTCAAGTCCCTGCAGCACGGCCAGTAAGACAGGCAGGAGTATGGAGGTGGCCTAATGCTGGATACCTGTCCATCAGGGGTTCGGGCCACGCCAAGTCAATGTTCTTGCTGCTCTTAACCTTATTTGTTCTGCAAGAAGTAATAAGCTCTCAGCTAGTTTCCTTTAAAGCTACTCAGTGATCCAGTTCATTTCAGCAGGAGCAAAGGAGTCCCCATGTTTTCACAGATGACTAGTCTGGGAAATATGGAGAGAGTTTTAGGTATGTGCATATTCTTCAAACTGACAAAGCAAAAAAAGCGAGTTATGTTTTCTCTAGCATAAAACAGAGATTTGGTCCACAAGGGACACAACCTATCTGAAAAATAAAAATGCTTAACTCTCTTAGACCTATTGTTATAAGGGAACACAAGGGGGAATCTTTGTTTTTCTAAGAAAATATGTAAATGAGAAACAGGGTGTGCTAGATATTAGTGTATATCCATCTAATTATTCCCCGTGCTGCTAACTAATCAATTAGATTAGTGCCTCTAAGAATAGAGAAAATATTATGCATTCATTGTTTTTATTTCTGATTCCCCTCTGCTATAGATCAGGAGTAACTAATATGGAAAGAGCAGAGTTACAGAAATGTGACACTTTGGTGAATAAAAAAATTATTTCCCTGTGTATGTCTGCCAATGTCTGGACAAATATCCTCTCTGAATTAATGTTTATAACTACTAGGATGCTGTTAGACAATTTTGATTTTAAAATTATGTTTCTAGTGAAAAAAAAAGCAAAGTTAATAGATATTTCTTCATTATATATTTAGCAATGGTGCTAATCGTTTTGCATTTTAGCCTCTGCAGTAGTGTTTGACTCGCAGGCATTAAGAGTGAGTCCAAGTGTAGGAGAAGCAGAGTTGACTGACCTACTGTGAATAAGATAAAAATGTAAATTGAACCCATAATGTGCTTTATATTGCTATTCATGCTGCGATTGGTAACTCAACTAAAGAGTTTCTAGGTTTATTTTAAAATCAAAGGAGTCAAATGTATTCTACACATCATTCTAGCAAAGTCACATCAGGAGAAAAATGAGTCATGGTTTTTAAGTGCCAGTTTCCCTAAGAATTGTTCATTAATAGCTTTTAAAGCAAAAGAGGCCCACTCAAGATATGCAAAACTCTGCTGCTATAACATGATTCTTCATGTAACACATGATCACAGTTTCCACCACCAGAACTATGTCTACTTCATTGACTATTCCTGTAGTCAGTGAACTGAGATTTTTGTGCACAGCTACATATGCCCAAGGAAACTCTTCATGTTTTCCCTAGGAAATGGAGTGTAACATTGAGGTAAGCAAAGCAATCATGGAATCATAGAATCATTAATTGGAAAAGGCCTCTCAGATCATCGAGTCCCATTGCTCACCCAGCACTGCCAGGCCCACCACTCAACCTTGTCCCCAAGTGCCACATTCACACATCTCAAACACTTCCAGGGACAGGGATTCCACCACTTCCCTGGGCAGCCTGTTCCAATGCCTGACTTCCTTTTTAGTGAAGAAATTTTTCCTAATATCTGATCTAACTCTCCCCTGGTACAAATTGTGGCCATTTCCTCTCATCTGTCACTTGTTACCTGGGAGAAGATACTGATCCCCACCTGGCTACAACCTTCTTTCAGGTAGTTGTAGTGAGCAATGAGGTCCCCCTTCAACCTCCTTTTCATCAGACCCCTCTGTGGAGCCTTCTGAACACTTTGTTAACTGTATTTTAACCCCCAAATTTACACAGTTGTCCTCAACTATTTTCCAAAAAGCAAAGATCATTAGGATACTTCCTTGTGAAGCAAGTACACTACAGCCTTGAATACACTACAGCCTCATAGACTATTGCTGCCTTAAAACAGAAATGTATCTGAGCAGTATGGAGTGTACTTGTGCTTGGCATGTGTAGCAAAGTTTCATCTAAAACATTCCCTTCTAACAAAATATATTGTGTTTTCCTCTTTGAAAGGGTAGGGAAGAAGTAAAGAAATATTAGTGAAGGGTAGTGGTCTCTTTATATTGAATATAAAGTGGTCTCTTCTCCACTGTTTCTTACCTTCAGCTACAGCTCCAAGTTTGGTCCTCTTCCAAAGTGATCTACTTTTGATTGGGTTGGCTGGCATCAGCTCCCTGTAAAACACTGGAGGCTAAATGCTCTTCCTGAATCAAATGTATAACATGGGGATAAGGCTATGTGATTTGACTACTGACTCCTGCCTCTGCAATGCCAGTGAAATTCATGAGAGAGAAGTCCTGTATAGAGCTACTTGCCACTGACAAATTCTGTTCTGAATTTCTACCAGTGCAACCTGTATTGACACTTTTGGGATTGCGTGCATGTCACTGAAGATAATATAGGCCCTTTGATTAGTTTAGCTGTGATTTCTCTTAAGAAAAGCATATTCTAAAAATATCCTTTTGTTGCAGCAATACCACTTCACAAACAGAAGAACTACCAATATCCCATCATGTGTAAGAACTTCTACCCGGTCCAGCCCATAGGGACTTTCTTGTTTTCACTCTTCATGCAAACATTATTAGCACTTGAGCTGCGAAATTTCCTGCACAGTCATGCAGCCACACCCCAAGCCTCCCTTGTAAATGCTCTCTGTCAGATTGGGCTTAGGTATTACTGTAGCCCATATGCTTTCATAAGGTCTCCACTGGAGCCTTTCCTGCTGGAAAATCTGGTACTAGTGTAGCAAAGCATTGCTTGCTTTACGTATTTTCTGGACAGAATTTCTACAGTGTCCACACTTCATACTGTTGACTTGGTGGTGGTTTTTTGCCAGGTTCACAGTGACATCTAAGGAGTGTGCAGAGCTCGATTAGATACTTACTGTCTGATTCTGCAGTGTCTTGTTCCTACAAAATGGACAGATATCTTTCTGAGATCTTATTCCTACAAAACGGACGGATATCTTTCTGAGATCTATACATTGAATAGCACCTTTTCTATTTCACTTTGCTCCTTCTCTTTTTGCCACCTGGACATTTCTGTATTCTTTACTAAACCTTATAAAGTCCCCTAAAATTTCAACCCTCGTGTTGAATATATACTTGATTAGAGAGGATCATCACATTCAGGAGGCAGGATTACATTCACCCAACTGCCCAACTTTCTTTTAGTTTTTCCAGTTAAGTCCTTTACTTTCATTTGTCACATAGGCTGTTGGTACCTATGGGATCTTTGAGTAAAATCAAATTACATGGCCCCTGTGTGTGCTGTGCATGCAGTTGTATGTCTGAGTGTGCATGTGTACATGTGCATGTGCAGGCAGAGAGCCATTTATCTCTTCCTGGCTTTACCGACAGGCTGCTGATTGAGTGTGTGCACATGCATGGTTTAGATGCAGGGTCTTTCAGCCACAAAATAAACAAATCAGTCCATCTCAGCATGCTTCACTAGCAGAGAGGCATCCAGGGCAGGTGACAGCTCCGGAGCAATACTGTTGAGTTCAGTCACTCATTTCCATTGAATTTCAACCTGTTCACCTGACAAAGGAATAAAATCCAAGCAAAATAAACTGCTTGTTTGCTCCCCTTAAAAAGAACAGTAAAATATTATCAAGTCTTTAAACAGCAGCACAGTATATTGATACGCTCTAAAATATTCCAGGTCTGGAGTCTCTAGTTTCCAAAGCATCATGTCAAACAGCTCTTTCCCCACCTCATGTACTCTGAAACATGTTGATTTTAACTATCTTTACATGTAATCTGAGTAATCCATTCCAAATGTGCAGTCACTAAAAAAACCCGAGTAAATTACTATCCCTTGGTCTTTGGCAAAATCTTTTCAGGACCATGGTTAGTGTGTCTAGAAAACCAGTAGATATTCAGAAGGAGAAGTAATTGGTCAGTAAGATATTATCCATGAGAACTGCAGGATTTCTAGAACTCAGTTTGCACCCATTTAGTTAGTTGGATGAGTAAGTATGTTTAGCTACAGCTGCCTATTTTGATATCATGCTGGCCCTAAAAGTAGCGTTTAGTTCTTTTAACTCTTTTGCCCAGCTATGGGATTTTCCTTGTTCCATAAAGGGTAATTGAAGATTTTGGGGGATTTTTCTTTTCTTCCTTTTTTCAGTCATAAAAATTTGAGTAAATATTCTTCTTCTTCTTAGATTGGTGGCATATCCCTTCCCCTTTTCAATAAGATGATAATGCAACAGTTTTGGCTGGTTGATTTTGGGGTGAGGTTTTTATTTTGGTTTGGGGTTTTTCTTTGGTTAAATGTACATTGTCTCTCTATAGTCAAAATGTCTGTGACTGTAACAGTATGTATTTCTTTTACTGGAGAAAATAGACTTTTTGGTTTTTATTAACAGTACTAGTGACTTTGTGGAAAATGACAAGTTGCTATTTAGATCTGCTTAGTTAAGTACAGTACACTACAATACAGTATTTCTGAAAGCTAGAACATACAGTACACAATATATATAGCAATTCTATATCAATATATATACATAGTATAATCATTTAACTTTTGCATCTGCCTACAATCATAGAAAAATAATTTTTCACATGTATCATTCACAACCCAATCAACTGCTGCAGCTATTTGAAGCATTTACCAATAATTATTACAGCTCTATTGTGCTTTTACGTGTTATTGGCTTTTTTATTGTCTTTACAAGCATTTTTTTCAGGCTTTTTTTAAATCTCTATGTAGTAAGATGTAGAAAAGTAATTTTTTAAAAGAAAAGGTAAAACAGTACTAGGCTCTACAAAAAATTAGAAATTTTTCCCTGCTACCCCTTCATATCAGAAGAACAATTAATCAAGATAATTAAGGTTATCTATTAGCTCTCTTCTAACATGTCCTGTTATTTCATTTGTAAAAGTATATGTCAGACTTTCCTGTTCCATTCCTAGCCTTGGAGAAAGATGCCGCAAGTGATCTTTCACTCCTTCCAAGTGTTGTTTCTTTAAAGTTTTAAGATTTCCTAAAATTATCCTCTGCACTAAGGTGGGGTATAAGAAATACTGTTCTCTGTATAGTTATGCTGAATGTGGCCAGGAATTGGATAAGAAATACCTCCATCCACCACTATTACTATATTCCAGTTGGATCCTTAATTATCCACTTGATCACCCTTTTTTTGAGTGAAAACAACATCTGAAAGTTTTAGTTTCAGTTCATCATAAGTTTTTCAAGGTGGTTGTTCCCTTTACCATCTTCATAGCACATTTCTGTTGGTTTTGAACTTTGGGTCTGTCCCACTGAATTTTAATTGTCACCACAGAGCTGCTGAAAAAGTGTCACTAGGGATATGTCAACATCTAGATCCAAATAGCCCAGGGAAAGCTGATTGACACCCAAGCCTCATGACTTTGGATGTCCTTTCTCTATTTTCATCTTGCAACAGATGGCCCAGGCAGCAAGTCTTGATTCAAAATAAGTAAGAGTGCAAACTTATGAGAGCATGGGAATTTATGTTTGTTTTTCTAATTCAGGTACATCTAATTCAGCTGACCTTCATTCCTTTGGTCGATAACATATCACTCCTAAATGAAAATGTGCAAAATCATGTGGATGAGGGTTGTGGAGGAGGTATTCATTTTGTCTCATTTCTCCTAACTGGAAGTGAAGACTGGAAGAAATGAGAGATGGTCACATCAATTACAAACTGTGTTTTCATGGAGAATGTGTTGCTGCAAATCAATAAAGTTATTTTGGAGTGAGAAGAGAGGGAAAGATTTACCTATGCCACATCTTGGGATATTAAAATGAGAACTTCAAGAATGGTAATCATCAAGTGCCGGCATTCCTTACAGACTCCTGTCATCTGCCATTTGCACTTACGTGGAGGCCACTACCACATTCTCTTTCTTTCTACTTGCAGTTTAAAAGTTACGGTCTTCCAGCAGTGATTTCTAAGTCTGGCTTTTCTTTACTCTGCCCATTTGTAAGGGAAGGAGGAGACCATCCCCTCAATGTTAATTACGCAGGTGACAAAACTAGATTGCTCTATTACATGAAGGATGGGCTTGGTCCCATTAAGCCAAACAGGTGCCATTTCCCAAATTAATTCCAGTTAGCTGCTGCAACAGAATACTGATTCAGTGGTCCACATTTTCTGACCATGCTCTTTGCCTTTTCCTTTGGCTGAATGCTGAATCATACATACTTTTGTAGAGAATGTTCTCACTTGACTGAGAATACCAGATCATTTAAATAGCTGCATACCCATTCCACACTTGCCCTGCTAATCCTTTGTAAGGTTCAGTAATTCATTTAGCATAATTACTAGTTTAATGTGTTTCTTGATTTAACTTCTTTGTTGCCTTTTATTTTTCCTAATGCTTTTTTAAACACCTCAATTCATTTTGCATGTTATACAGTTTACAGTTTATATTTTTAGGCTAAGAAGTGGTTTTACAAACAGGATGGTACCAAACAGGTAGATTATCCACACTAGAGATTGTACTTTTAGAACACAGTGTGTACAGATACAATTGCCTAAGGGAAAGTGAAACTAACAAAATAATCAGCTGGTGAACACTACTTTAACATATCTTTTACATAAAAGACAGTCAGTCATTTGTGATTCCAGAAATCTTGCTTTTTTTGAACATGTATCCTTTCTTTTTCATTCTCTGAAGAAATACTAATCTGGAGAATTGTGATGTTCTAAGAAACTCATTTCATATGTGCATGTTTTCTGCTTTTCTAAGGAGAGAGAAAACAGAAGGTGATATCAACTTTACAGTTCTATAGATTCTTGCATTGGTGACTTTCCTTGAAAAATATAAACATCAAGGGAAGACTCTGTCCAAATATTAGCTTTATTCTAGTATATGGTTTTCATTATTACTTTTGTTTTCCATCTCCTCGTTGACCAAGTAGACTTCCAGGGCTAATGCAAGCAATGGTCTCACATTTCTGTGGTTGACAGCATTTATATTCAGCTCCTTTTTGCACTTCTTTTCTGTTTTACACAGCTTTTGAGGAACACTACAGTTGAAGTAGGTAACACTGTCGCCACGAGAGGGAGAACCTTGTACTAAGAGAATGTTGCTCTGTGCTACTGTGCCGGGACAGAAAGGGATTTTAAAGCTCTTCACTGCAAGGTTAAATAAGAGGAGAGTCCCCCGCTTTGGGGGTGTTTGCACCAAAGACAGGGGGCCTCCCAGGAGAGGGGAATGCTTGAACTCCATACAAGGGACTTGCTCTTCATCTGTGCCACTTAGAGGAAAAGACTGAATCTCCAGTATCTGCTGCTGCTCTTTTTTTTTTTCTTAATGTATGAATAACTTGTAAAAAATTCCTATCTATTGGTGAAAGAAGTGTCACTCATTTATTGGCATCAGAACTACTTTTTTGCAAGTATCTTCAACAAGTTTCATTGTCTTTCGGGGTGATCTGTTTCCTTTGTCCTAATGCCAGAGTGTAGCTTGGGCTGCTGTGAAACTCATAGGGTCCTTTAAATCTGGAATTCATTCCCAGTTCCATACGTTCTGAACAATCAGTTGCCTAGATTCTTGCTCCAAAGTTCAGGTTCAAATAAATTCTTACAATGAAATGAAGCAGAAAATTGGTGGTTTCCCATTCACTCCACCCATAATGAGCTTTTGTTTGTCAAACATAGTATTAAAAGGCTGCTAAATTCAGGCAGGATGTACTGCATGACTCTTCTTGTCAGCATCAATGAGGTCTATGCTTAATCCTGAAAACTGATTGGACCAATACTCTGTGGGCCAAATTCTTCAGGCAGGACTCATGTACCCATTTGTTGACTTGAGTCCATTTTCTCTGACAAAGAAAGCATATGTAGTCCTACAGAAAGCTATAGTCCTAAAGAATAGTTTAATATACACTCCTTAAGATGACACAGGGCTGTTCCCCACAATTTATCATGGTTCTGCCCAAAGTTTCTACTCTTCATAAAACTGACTCAAGATTTGATTTCACTACACCAGGCTGATTTTGCCTGTGTTAAGGGCTCTGTGATTACAGTCTTTCCTTCTTGTTGGGAGGCTTAATTCAAAAGAGTCCTACAGAGCAGGACAGTTGCTTCCCTTTGAACAAAGCTTGAAATTTCTTAGTTTGCTTTGTTTTGTTAAGCGACTGCTAAATAGCCTTGAGTATTTTTTTGGGTTTGATTGATGACACCATATTTACCTTAAGTGTTGAAATAGTGAGCCACAACAGCTAGTGTAGATACATGATTCACAGCAATCCATTTTCCCTAATTTACACCCTTGCTGTGTCACTTTTCTATTGCCAGAACAATGTAAAAGCAAAGTATTGGATATTTGGAGTTGCTTAATTCCAGGTTTCTCACTTCTTTATGCAGAATCACTCTGGCCATATGTTTTCTGTTATGGTGGTCACATATTCGTATGGGTAAAATAAAGTTTTTTCTTTATAATATCTGATTATATAAGTGCAAATTCAGACTATACATCAAACTTTTTGGTAGACTTTTTTTTTCTAAAGGTTCTACTGCATTGACTATGCAGGAGAATGCATAGTGTGAACAGCATTTCAGCAAACAGGTAGGACCCCCTCAGAGAACACAGAGATGAACAGCAGGAAAATTCATTGCTGCTGATTACACTGGCTAAATTGAAGTTTAGAGACTTTACAGAGCACCTGGCAATTGTTATTCACTTTGTGTCTCATGCACGCTCAGGCATGGGATGCACCACTGTAGCTCTGTGCCCAGAGAGAGTGGGTTTAGGTGCTGTCCCTTTGCCATGCCTAGTGATTCCCTTGTGCTCTCTTTATTTTTCATTATAGGCTCATTGGTAAAGATAAACAGCAGAAGTCCTTACAGCCTGGCATTTTTCTGGCTTAGAGGTGGATATTCAGGATCCCTGCCCCCCTATTTAGACTCCTCTTAGTTTCTTTCCTTATTTCTGTGCATATGGATGAAACAGTGTACCTGCCTGGAGGCAAGGGCATAGTTCTTGTATCTTTGCAAGAGAAAGAAAAAGGAGAAACCTGCCTCTTGGTTATAATTTGGTTTTGTTTACATTCTGGGGTGGACTACCATCTTCAACAAGGGACTGGGAGTGAGAGAAGAGGCAGAACACGAGGAAGCGTGTGCCTGAGCCTAAATAAAGCAGCATGCAGTATTCCTCTATATACTGAGCAGTTACAGTGAGATTAGTATAGCAGCAGCAGTATTGCCCCAATGTGTTCCATTTTTCATACATTTCTATTTTTTGATCCTCCTTCTCTGATATGGCCTCTTACACGGTTTTAGTGTTTCCCCACACTCCTTTCCAGTCCAAGGGTTTTATGGAGGCTCTTGTGGCTGTTCCAATTGAAATTATAACCTCCAAACCAGTGAATACCCCAAAGTCTTTGTTATGTTTTCCCAAGTGATTTCTTAACAAGTGGCAAGCCCTGGCAGGTGTTTTATTTTGTTAAAAGAGACAGATAGGCTAGGAGAGGTATGGGCTGATTGGGATTCAGTAGCCTGCTTGCCTTTGTAATTAGTGAGTTTTATTTTGTTTTCCTTACATGTTTTCATTTTGAGGTACCTAAGAGCTTATATGCCTGTCATTAAAATTCCTGCTTTTCCCACCATAGCCCTAGATGGGCTGTGAAAAAAATACTTTATATATGTCCTCAAGTATTTGCAGGATGGCGGAGGGAGTTGTTCATGCATGCATGTGCCTACATGAGCAGGAGAAAACTGAAGTTAGTGTTGGTCTGTCCATTTGTTTTAGGGTGGCCAAAGAGAGCTGCCATTTTGAAAAGTTGATTGCACTACAGAACCTTAGCTTCGGCACTGTTAAAATAGGGACTGTATATTTGGAACAGGGAAGCTTTTTAGGTTTTTTATCCACACTTACACATGCCCTGTGTAAGGTGCACCCTTGCAAAGTTTGCATCTGACAACTTTGTGTAAAACCACTACTGACCTTTTTTGCTGTATCCATTTAGTTCTCTCTTCTCTCTGCAGCCCCCAAACGATGGCTTGTCTCCTTTCTGGTTTCTGTCATTTGACGTACTATGTTTTCGATAAATGTCCTATTTGCTAATGAGATCTCCACATCAACTGGGAGGAGAGAAAATGAGGCATGTGAAAGTGTGGCTGGGAGACTGCAAACCCCCCTTTGTTTAGGGGCATTAGTATACTTTTACTGAGAGCTGATTTCTTGGGGCTGGGTGGGGTGGGTAGGGAGTTTGTGCTTTTTTGGTCTGGATAAGGCTTTTTATTTTTGCACTAAGTATGACTGCACTGCACTGCATTGCACTACTGAAATGTATTTACATGTGGTGGGATTGGAAGGGGCCAATTAAGCAGGAAGGGAGAGGAGAAAGGGATAGACACAGAAAACAGGATATACCATAAACCTGACCAGGTTGAAAGAGAACTGGGGTTACCTTTATTTTAAGCAACTAGTCAGACACTGAGACAGCTGTATTGGATACCTTCAGTTAAAATAAAGAAATAAAGCACTCTAATAGAAACTGAAGAGGCATCACAAGTTTTTGGGTGCTACTGATCTTTTCCCCCCTTTATGTAGAGAGTGTTCTTTGGGGCTGTGAGAAAGTTAAGAGAACTGCTCATTGTGTAAACCAGCATAAGGCTTCACCATAAAGACACCAGTTCCTAGTTCAGATGTCAAAACTTGCATTGTTGGATAGAATCTCTTTGGGAGGTTTGACTATGATTAGCATCCCTTCAGTATAAGCATGGTTTCTCAGCTCAAGAAGTGAAGCCACAAAGCAGACTTACCAAAGGGAAGGTCACTGAAATAAAGCACGTCTTTCCGAGGCTGTTATGGGAACAGTGCAATAAGCAGCCATGCTGAACACTCAGTTACAGGTATTCCAACCAAGCCCTTGGGGTAGAGGATGCAGGAGGGACATTTGGGCAAGAAAGGGTGGAATTCAGTACATACAGAAATATTCCTGCTTAGGCAAAGGTGCTCTCTAGCATTTTAAGATCTTCTCTCTGATTTGTCTCCTTAAACAGATAGTCTGGCATTGTGAAGGCTTTCAGCTGGAACCAAATGGAATTCTAGGTTGGAAAATATTTTTAGTCAAGATGCATGTTGGCATATGCCTTGGTCATTAATTTTGTAACAAGCATAATATGAGAAAAACTAAAACAGTAATGTGCAGCAAGATCCATCTCTGCTGTAGCTCTTTATCATCTATAAACTCTCAAAAGTTTGTGTTGAATCTCTTCAGTGATACTATAATTGCAAGTTTAGCCAGATGGTAAAACAGTATCATGAAAAATGCTCTGTAGAGCATCTGAAAGAAGGATGTAGAAGATGAGTGTGTCTGCTTTAGTCCTGTAGTGGAGGGACCGCCTGTCTAACTAGGCAGAGGTTTCATGGACAAAAAAGGGGAGGTACTCATCCAATTGCTAAGAAAAGGCTAGAGTGACTGGGAGATTAGAAATCTATGGATGTCCTGAATTTCTCCCTAGACTTGAAACTAAGGTATTTTGGCTTCATTCGTACCAAGACATGGGTAGTACAGACCTTTCACGGAGTGCACAATGCAAAGCAGATTGCTGCTGGTCAGTCTGTTGGGCTGCCTCATTTGAGAAAAGTGTCAAGAACTAGAGAAGGAGTGGTATTAAAGAGGCAGGTGTTGGGTGGGAAGAAACAAGTCTGTTGGGAACCAGGAGAGACTTTGGAGTTAAGCATGTGTTTTGCTGGTGAGCTTTGAGATATCCACTCTTAGATTTCAGCCATCCTGGCTTGAAAGGACTGGAAGAGAAGAACTGGAGATATGCCCTGATGTACTGTTAGGTTACCTACTGAATGACTCTTCCTGGAAAGCAAGCGGGACAATGGAACATGCAGTCTCTTTCTTTGCCATCTGCAGGAACCCTTTAAGATGAAAACCACTGGAAGGTCATCTTCCAGTAATGAGTCAGTGGATGCCCAACAAAAGCACAGTTCATTTGAGAGCCAGCATAATACAGAGGCAGGAAAGCACCTTTATTTTGTAAAGTGGCATTTGCTTCCGTAAGAGTAGTGACAGCTACAGAATTGTGATAGGGGAGGAAATGAAGTCTGTCTGCTGAAGTTAATTCATGTAATGAGCCAATACTCCTGTTTTTTGCTTAGGTGAGTTTTTGTTTTGTTTCCTTGTTTAAGGCAGCTGCATATATTGCTACTGTCAGAGTGGATTTGCGTTGTCAAAGAGGAGTAGTGGACTGCTCCAGAAAAAAAGTGAAGCTGGGGGTTTACTGAGCCTGCTGTGTCCAGAGTGCCTTTCCTGCTGTGGTAAAATAAAGAACTTCTGTAGTTTGAGCTGTTCTGGCTGAGTGATTGCTGCATATTCCTCCCTTGTGGTGCGACCTGATGGCAACCATATTTGGACAAGGAGAGGAACACTGCATGTTTGCAATGCTGTGATAAGATGCCATTTGCACTAGTTTTTTAAAAGTACTGCAACCTGAAGAAGTGGGCTTTTAGCCATGCTCCAAATCCAGGTTTGAATTCAGCCTGTTTAAACCTGATTCCAGCTGACTCAGTTTCAAAAGAATTCTCTAGTCCATGTAAGCAGGAACCAAACCATTTTTAAAAGCCAAGATCCAGCTTATGTTCCCACTCAGTTACAGAGCTGAACCAGACCAATTTCTGGGCATAAGTGTGATTGTATAGTTTTAATGGCTTTTAAATAAATTGTTCCTTTTTACATGGTCAGTTTGAAACTAGTTTAACTGGAACTACATTTAAATATAGCACAAACTCTTTTCTTTTTTTCAGCATGGTACTATAGCCCCATGTAGACAGTGCTTGACTGAGAAACCAAGGATAACTTGAGGTTTATTTTAAGAAGCCAAAACATATGTTGCTGACTAGAGATGCCACATAACTTAATGCCCTATTTTTTTCTCCAGATGGAGAAACACTAACTTCCATAATTCTCCTCCATTTGTCATCCTGCTTCATTGTTGCACCTTTTCTCTTGAATGAAAACCCCTTTTGGCTAGTAGGCTAGATCCCAAACAGAACTTCCCTGTACTGTTTGATCATCTTGTCTCTGTACGTTCCTTTCCTCAATATTGACAAGCACTACTGAGGATCAACTTGAGTTTTTGCTGGGTCTATGGCGTAGTTATGGTTCAAGAAAATGCTAGTGATATTTTCAACATTATGGTAATTTCAGAGCTTACCCTTGAGGAGAATGTTATGTTTTGGAAGTTACACAGAAAACAGAAAATGCCAGGAATCATGATGGATCTTCAGCCACAGTACTGTAGCCAAGTTTGTAGGGAATGCTGGTGATGCTGACATTTACAAAGGCAATTCAAAAGCAGTGGAGAATATATGCTTTCTCATCCCTGCTGAACTGAGAGAATTTATACTAACAGAATGATCCCAGGGTAGCCAGTCAGTGTTCATCACTTTTCCCCTAATGCAGGAAGCTAAGCAATCTGTCACATCACCTTAGACAGTCTGAATTTGCTTCAAAACTGCTTCCAAATGACCTGCCAGCCAGGTGCGTTCCCTCATTGATCCTAGTATCACACTGGCTGGGGATTTGTCACATCAGCCAACATGACCAACAGATAGACTTGGCCTCGGCTAGGAGCCTTTTACCTTTTCTTTTCCTTTTAGTTTTCCATCAAACTAGGTGTGCATTTAGTGGTGAAGTAGATGTCAGATAAGCTGTTGCTCCAGATGACAAGAATGGCAAAGCCACATGGCAACTGAGCTATTGTTGTCCTCAAGGACATTGGTAAAAGGCAAAAGACCAGGCTCTGGTTGGTGGTGTAGTTGTAAACCTACAGCTTCTGCTGCTTGCCCCTCCAAACTTGTTTTGGTCATCTATGCTGTTGCCCTCGAATATGCTTTGTGTGTGAAAAACTGAATGCAGTTGTTCTGTTGTCTGTCTTCTTTCTTCTGCATCATGGATGTGGCACCAACTTACTCTCACAACAAGCTTGAGTTTTGTTTTGCTGTTGTTATTAACATGTAATTCTACTGTAGACCAAAAAATATGAAAAGGAAAAAAAATCAGTTTCAAGACATAAAAGACCAGTGAGTGAAAGGTGAAAAATTTAGGAATTGAAGGTGTGAGAGAAGCAGTGGTTAACTGTGTTAAGTTAGAAATCTCAGAATAGCCTTACGTATTTCTTAACCAATGCTTACCAATCATCCAGTAGTGGGGTTAGATAGCTTTCTTGGCTCATTCGTACCTGTATCCTAATATATATATATATATATATATTTTATTTTTGTTTCTTTGGTATTGCTGTTGCACATCATGTTGTCTTTTATAATGCCTGATTTTTATTGTATTGTACTTTATCAGTCTGTTTTGGTTTTGTTTCCTTTTGAAGGATGGGAAAAGTAATGTTTCCTTTCTGTTTTGAATTTTTGAGAAAAAAATGCACTGGAAGTAAACACAAACACATTTTACCATTTGAAAAAAAAGGAAAACACACAGCCACGCAGTGGAAAAAGCTAAGAAAAAGCTCCCCTCTTCTTTCTTGTTGTGGAAGCATCCTTTAAAAGATATGCTAGAAAGAAACAATCTCAAACAGAAGAAGAGAGAAGCCTCTTTGATCCTAGCTCTGCAATCTGAAGTATTCTAGCACAGTGTTCTGCAGGGTTGGGTTCCTACATGGCCAACAGTTGTAAAATCAGATCAACATGGGGCAAATTCATCCCTGGTGCAAGCAGATGTAATTGCAGTGAAGTCAGAGGAGGTACACAGAGGATGGATTTAGTCACATGTGTGCAAGATACAGCTGCCTTCCCCGTAGTACCCAAGTCCCCACTGCTAGATTTTATTGCTGTCAAAACAGTTGGTCTTTTGGCTGTGTTAATCACATAATATCCCTTGAACGTTGTTCAAGTTAGGCAAAACACTTTCCCACTGAATAAATCAGTTCTGGATGCACCTTGGTGTGACACTTTTTGCCTACCAGCTTTCAGCTGTTACCCACTCCCAGCCGTGAACTGATGCGATCTATCTCTGGCTTGCCTTTGCCAGAAAAATGGACTTGACTATTAAGCATAGTAAAACTTTCGCGTATTTAACTACTATGATCCAGAAATGGCCCTTGCACTTTTAAGGCATATGGAAACATCCTCTCTGTCTTTCAAAATGGAAAGAGTTCTTTGCAAGTGAAGCACCACGTGCACGCGCACACACCCACGTGCGGTCCCTGGGTTCCTCACCCCAAATTCTTCCTGGATCTTTCTGTGCCCGGCAGTGTCCTGTCTCCATAGTGCCTGGTCATTTGAGTACAGCGGGGCAGAGACTCGTGTTAAGATAAATGCAAAAAGCATACATTTTAAAAGACAGATGATTTTCCTGTTATGCCAACATCTTTGAATCCCCATATCAGCTGATGGGTTTCCCTAACCTGATGACTTTCAATCAGTTGTTGAAACATTGGCTTTCTCTGTTTTGTTTTCTAAGGAGGGAATGTGGGGTGGGGAGAATAATGAGGTGTTGTTTGTAACTTCACAGTCCTGATAGTTGGTTTTTATCTTCCATATTTTATGCAAAAACAGACATTATAAGTCAATAAATAATTGTGCCCTAGGTTGAAAGTTAAGTGTTCAGGAAAGGAAAAAAATGGTTGGCATTTTTCTACATTTTTGTGAAGACTCTTTTGGAAAGGAAGGGTACATATTTTTGTTGTGTAGTATTTTCTATTTTTGAATGCATTTTCTTGGTACAAGACTGTTTTGTGGAATTTTTTTTTCTTCTTGGTGAACACATTATTTAAAAAAAAAAAAAGAAAAGAAAGAAAAAACTAATTGAAAAGTTTGCCCTTAAGGATATGCTGCAGTTTTGAGGTTTAACATTAAAAAAAAAAACATTCAAGGCGCGTGTTAAAAGTTGGGGAATTGTATTGTTGGGAGTTTTTTTGTAATTGTTACAAGAAGAAGTTTGTAGCCACTGCTGTTTATTTTGTTTCAGATGAGTAAGTAAAGGGATTGTTCTTGTGTTATTCTTTTTTTAAAAAAAAAAGTTATTTATGAAATGTCACAAACACTGGACTGTGAGTTTGTAGGGAAGCATTTTACCACCCTGTGTCTTCATAGAGCTGTTGGTGATCCTACTTCTCATTACTCTGCCTTATGATTTCCTGAGCAAATCTGGAGGGGATGGCATGATCAGGAAAGAGGAACTAAATGCATTTTTGAGTCAGAGGCTTGGGGGAAAACTACAAAGCAGTGTTTTGGAATTCTAAACCTGGACCGTCAACTCTACTCCTTCTCCTGTCTACTACAGGAATGAGAAAGTCTTACAGTCACTGGAGGAGAAAGAAAACTCATGGTACCTAAATGTGGCAGTGTGCAAGGGGTAAGTGACTGAGAGACATGATGCTCATAAAGACCTCTGTAAATGACATCTGTTTCTCAGTCAACGGCTCCCTTGGTTTGCCCTCATCCCGCCAGTGGCTTTTGTGAACAACTCACCAACCCAATGGAAACCATAATGTTGGTTTGCATTTTCAGTCGCTGATCAAGCCTTTTTTGGCACCTCAGCAGTGGGAGTGACCAGAGAGGAGCACTACTCAGTTTGATCACTGGTCTGGATTTGACAAGTAGAGGCCAAGGGTGACCAAAGAGGTGTGCCATGTTCTCAGTGTTTGAAGAACAGGCTTAAAAGACTAAAACAGTGCTTCAGGTACTCATGGGACTGGAGAAAAGGGAAGGAGGAAGACACCAACAGCCATAACAAAAACTGGAGATATGTAACTGGGCTACATTCGAGACCAACCAGACTCTTTTCCTTCCTGGACAATAATGCAGCCAAATCTTGAGACTGTCAAGCAGACAGAAAGCTGAATGTGGCCTTCATTTCTCCTGCCTTTCCTTTTTATTCTCCCGCTTCCTTTGCCCTGAGATTTCTTCTCAGTGAGCACCCGCTCCACTGAGCACTTTTTTGCCCTCCACCTAAACTGCCCTTGCTTTCAAAATGTGGGTTCTGTCAGGACTGAGTAAAATCATGTGCCTTCTTTTTCCCCTTTTGTAATTATACCAGCCTCCTCTCCTTCCCCAACTTACACATGTGAGAGACAACAGGAGGAGGCTCTTTAGAAGTGCTACTTGTCTATAGGTGTCCAGCAAAACAGTAAGGTGGTGGTGAGAGGAAGGGGAGCAGGGGCTTACTGTGAGCTCCTTTCCCTTTCCACACGTAGCAGGTCTTCCCAAGGAGACACCCTCCACCACCACCTCCTCAGATGCTCCTCTCTCCTACAGTGCAGCCGTAGTGAGCATGTGCTGGCTCTTCTCTCCCATTTCTATCCAAGCTTTGTGAAGCACTCACTCAATTTCAATTCATGCCATTTTCAAGCAGTCACATTGACAAGACAAATGCAGTTCGTGGCCTTATCAAAATGACTTAAACCACTACAAGAAAAAAAAAGGCAATTCATTTCCCACCCAAGGTTTCTGTAAAAACCCAGTCCATAGCAGTTTAGAATCCTTTAATCTCAGTCCATTTTAATGATGGTGGCTAAAGTAACTAGCCTAGAGCTTAAATGCTGGACCATGTGGTCTCATGTTTTCTTTGCTATTACCCCTACTGTCTGCTTGCTTTTCTCATTTTCAACTATACTCTCTGCTTTATGAGGCAGCCCTAGCCTTTGGTGAAAGGTGAGAGGAGCCAGTGGGATCCTGGCGCAGGGAAGGTAGTTCATGGACCTTTTAGCAGGAGAAGGAAGCTGCCACAGCAAATGCATATTATGATGGGCTGACTACAGCATTTTTAGGGCAAATAGACCCCACCCAGTTACTGGAACATTGCTTGTTTCCAGGTCAGGACCATGGAGAGAAAAGAGCACATTGACACAATGGAAAAGCGGTTTGCGATCCACAGCTGCTCATGGGCAAAGACAGGGACCCAATTGCAACCTAGCTTCTCTACACACTTGCCCACTGCACAGTCAGTGTCTGTGACTCCGTGGAGGAGCCAAATTTGCCATAGAAGCTTTTCTGATTGTAAGAATCAGCGCCAAGCAGCCCCTGAGAGCTGGCTGGCTGGCTGGCAGGCAGGCGCAAGGATGGGTGCCCACATGTGCTCTTTTCTCTGCAGAGCAGGAAGCTCTATGCAGGCTTTCCTGGAGCTTGCCCTTTCAGAAAGCCACCCATAAAACCTCTAGCACCTGGGTGATGGGAGTGAAAAATCCCTCAATTGTTTCCATAGGAGATCCAGTAAATGAAAGTGTTGGGGATGGGGGATTGGAAATTTATTCTTTAGGCTGGGCTCTAAAGCCAGGGGGAGCAGCATGGGAATGGTGTATTTATTCCCCCTCTCCCAGTTAACAAGTCTGCATGTGTGCACATAAATACAAGAGAAAGGGTGCATTCCTACCATCTTTGGTGCTGATGGACTTAAAACATTTTGTCCAAGACCTACTTTTGACACATCTAGAGAGCATAAGAATAGACTCTTATTGCATGCAATATTTCCCCCCAAAAATGGGAAGGAGGGGGAGGAGAGCAGTGTGAGCAGTTGGGATTGTTAGGGTTGGATTATTTTGCATCTTTTGTAAAACTGTAATTTTAACAGTGCCTTATTCCTAATAGATGCTGGCACTTGGGACACACACACAATAAAAGACAGAACTAGGGAGAGTCAAATGGGTACATCCATAAGACAGAGGTCATTAATTGTCGTAAAGGAAGCTGTATTGGGAATGACACAGCTGTGTCAGAATTGGAAACAGTTCAAATATTCAACCTCTAAAGCAATTTCCCTTCCATCACCTCCTGCCTTCCCTCCTTGCCAATGGTGCTGCCCAAGAATAGCTGCCTACACCGAGGCCTGTCACTGCCCCATTTGCTTTTGGCGTTGTCAAGTCCAAGGAGTTTAGCATGGTCATGCTTTCCACTGCAATCATGTTTTCCATGGGGTATGTGAATGCCAGTTATTTTGCTTTAAATGCACTTTAAAAAAAAATTCAAATCAAAGCTCCAGACTGTTTCAAATACATAGGGGAAATAGTGCATATGTGTTTGAACCCAGTTGACTTTATCTCCAGTTCAAATGTACTCCATGCAGTGTGTATGTATAGAACAATGTGTATGCATACAAACACACACGTCAACCTGAAATATCAGCAGACTAACCTTTCTCCTTAAGCTCATGAAACCAGATACTACACAAACACAGCAGCAGCAGAGGAATTACGGTTGGGCTCTTGAAACAGATCACAAAAAATAAAAACAACTACTTGGTCCTTTCTGTATGTTCAATAATTACAGAAGGAATTGGGTTGTAACCAGAATAAAAAGGAACGGTGCTAAATGAATGAATGGGCAAAAAAAAAGACAAAAGCAAAAACTCAGCCCAATAACACAGTTTGACTTTTATGCTAATTCTCACATTGGGTTGGTTTGTTACTTTTTTTTTTGGTTTATATGAAAATAAAATTGCATCTAAACTAATCTACCACAATGATAACAAAGAAAACCAACAAAGCAAGCAAACAAAAATGCATCCTGCTCTGAGGAAGCTCTTATTTATGGAGGATGTCAGAAGTCTCAGAACTCTCGGCCTTGCTCTCACGTACCACATGCTCAATCAGTCCTTTTTTTAAAATGTCTGAAACTGAAAAAAAAAAAAAAAATTTAAAAAAAAAAACCTTTTTGAAGCACCTTACGTGGCTTCCCATTCCAGAAGTGGGAGCTGCCTTTTTTTCTTTGAGCACCTTACTGATGTGTTAATGCTATCTGCTGTCTTTTTGTTCCCCGTGGGCCGAGTGGCTGCTGTGAGCACGGGCAGAGGCGTGCGGGGGCCAGGGGTGCCGGGCGCTGTCCACACGTGTGCACCAGCCTCGCTGCGTCCATCCACATTCCCATTCCTCACGGTGCCGGCCAGAACCCGGGCTGGAATTTCTTGGTTGGTCTTTGCTCCGGGGCATGGATTGGAACTAAATGGTGGAGGGGAGCACACACAGCCTTATGTGCAGGTGTGAAAAATAAAAATTGGACATCTTCTTCTTGGGGACAAAGGCATTCCCAACCGTCAATAGATGACGAGTGAGTGGGAAATGGCACCCAGCCCTAAATCCTAAAGTCTTTATGCAGGCAACCAATGACGATGACCTCGGATGCCGTCTTGCCAACATGGAGACTTCAGGATTTGGCTGCAGCTGGCAGAGCTCCTCTGCAGGACATGGATCTCTGCAGGCACCGGCACATTTCCGTACACGGGATTAGACACCACCCACCTGCACACCCCTGCCTCCACTGCTGCCCGCACACACACACACACACACACACCCCGCTGTATAGGCATCTCTCCAAAAACATGGTTTGTGACGATGTGAAGAGCAGGTCGAAAGTTTTGAGGGGTTAAGTTCCTTTTTTTTCTCTCATTATACTCTGTAAATGGTATGTCAGTTATCAAAAACAAGCAAATAGAAAATTGTTAAAAAAAAAAAAACCTTGCATACGCCTTTTCTATCAAGTGCTTTAAAATATAGAATAAATACACACATCCTGCCAGTTTTTTCTTACAGTGAGAGTATCCTTACCTGCCATTTAATATTAGCCTCGTATTTTTCTCACGTATATTTACCTGTGACTTGTATTTGTTATTTAAAACAGGAAAAAAAAATAAAAAAAGAAAATTAACTGTAGCGCTTCATTATACTATATTATTATTATTATTATTGTGACATTTTGGAATACTGTGAAGTTTTATCTCTTGCATATACTTTATACGGAAGTATTACGCCTTAAAAAAATACGGAAATAAATTTTACAAGGTTTCTGTTTTGTGTGGAAGAGTAATTGATGTTGCTAAGAATGATGTTTGTTTTTTTGTTTTTTTTTTTTAATGTTACCAGCACTTTTTTTGTAAGTTTCACTTTCTGAGGTATTGTACAAGTTCACACTGTTTGTGAAGTTTGAATATGAAGGAATAATTAAAAAAAAAAGACAAAAGAATGTGGCAGGTGTCTTTATGTGTTTCTTTGTCTATGGAGAACATGGAAGGTGGATGGAAGTGTCCTGTGGACCTCTTTTATCTCTGATGCGGCATGACACGAGTCCTGCGGGCAGCTGTCAGCAGTATGAGCCACAAACTTTACCATGTTGGGATCACTGCCAAGTCTGAACATCAACAGTATTTGATGCTGGGGCCAGATGCCCGAAAGTCTGGGGTACTGGTGTCTGAGGTACTGCTCAGACATAAAATTAGAGACTTCCCATTTTTCCAGTTTTAAGCACCAAGTCTATGAAAGCAAGACATGTCACTTGCTCAGCCCTTGGCAGCCCCCTCCAAATATCAGAGACATATTCTACCAGTCAGTTCAGGCCTTGAAAGAGTGAAGTGTTCCTTGGGAGCCGTGGGGTCCACACTCAGTCTGAGGAGTCTCATTTCCCCTGGATTTCCCCTCATCCTCAATCCTCTAGTTTCAATATTCTTCTTTCCTCTATCATTGCAACAAGTTCACTAAAAAAAATAAAGCCCTTAAAGCTACTAATGTCTGTGTTGAGCAGTGGCAAAGAACAGTTGATGGTTTGTGTGGGTCCATGCTGTTGACTAATTTTTCCTGCAGATCCAAAGTTTAAATGATCAAAATTCCCCAGGTGTTGTGTGCAACTGAGACAGTACTGAATGAAATAGGCACAGTGCTACACTCAAGCCACTTTTAAAAGCAGATGTTTAAAATGGGGCAAGGTTTGCTAACCATGATATTTTAAAAGTTACTGAAGATGTAAGTAGTTCTACCCTATGGCTTTGTACTTTCAGCCCTGCCATTTCCATAGCGGATGTCATTCTTAACTTTCCTTATCTTCACTAAGATTTTCCCTCCATTACCAACTTGCCCTTGAGCTGCAATATCCTAAGTTTGATGCCTTTAATTTAAAACGTTCATAGTCAAGCCCCACCAAACTCACTCTCAGGTCACACTTGAGGCAGTGCCATAAAATTACAGAAAATGTTGCTGTAAGTTACAGCAGAAGTGATGTGTGATGTGAAAACCAGGGCACAGATACTGATTGCCAAGCTTGGGATGCTGAGGCTGAGAATTAGTACTGTTGTACAAACCAGAACTGAAAATGCCGACATAAACTGAGCTCCTGCTCACTTCCCAAACACTGCTCCCACTTAACCAAAACCATGTCGGGTCCAGAAAAGCCCCTAAGTTTGTTTCCATGCTAAAATGGATCAGGATTGCTCTCATGTTCACACGCTCTCCCCTCTCAGCCTCACCCTCCTCCCTCTTCACTAAACCAGCCCATTTGTCTTGCAATGTTCCCACTACTGACTAGTACGGAGTTTCAGTGAGTTTGAAAGATGCTCTGGTATGACCCTACCAAGGGTCTTACTGTCTCAGGAAGAGGTTTTGGGTGGGATCTCAGTGGAGGAATGAGAAGGAACTGGAACAGAGGTGATGTGGGATGTGTCTCTATACCAATCCCATAGGCTGGAGTGCTCCTTAATGGTGTCACACACTCAGTCGATGAGGGAGAAGCTCCTACAGAGGATACCTGTTGCCAGTCAAGGAAGAAATAAAGTATCCCAAACTGTAGCCTCACATTTGGTCTATGGGGCAGAAGTTGGTCCCCTCTGTGTCTTCTCTATGGGACAGGGTCACTGCAGATCTAGGATTTTCCAGCACACACAGGATAAGCCTAAAATGGGAATCCTGACATGAGCCTCTCAGAATCACACCTGTAGTAGGTGGGAATGGGAAAACTGGGGAAATGCCTAGAAATAGGCTTCTGGGGAACCACTGCATCTCCTCAGTAAACACTTAGAAGGACATAAGGACATCTCACCTGACACACATGAATGTGTACATGCAGACGTTCATTTCTACTGTCACAGAGAGATTTCCTCACGCTAAGTCCCAGGGTACCCTGAGTCATGACCTCAGACCCCAGATGGTATCTGAAGATGCACTTGAACACAAAAGCACAAAATTAAGGTAGATTCAACACCCTCCTTCAGAGTTGCTAAGGTTGGAAATGTTTGGCCAGGAAATTTTGGGTTGGTTTTAAATGCTCAGCCTGGTGTCTGGGGAGATGCTCCAGCTGCCTGCCAAGGGCTGGGACGGCAAAGTGCCACCCCAAGGAGAGCAACCATTACTTGGGTGTGCTCAAACAGGGTCTGGGCTGGTTCCTTGGCCCAGCCTGGGGTGCTGGATGCGCACCAGTTGTCCCCTAGTGCAGTAAGAGCCACGTGGCTGCATATTCCCCTCACCTCACCATGCATGGGCCCAACCTCAGCCAGAAGCAGGTGGCAAACATTAGTGACCCCTACCTTCCTGAGTTATTTCATGATTATAATAACCACAGATTGGCTGGGCCATAGCCAGAGCACTCCCTCACCTGCTGGGATGAAGTAGCAATCTAAATCTACCGGCAGTGCATGTATTCCCCTCTCCAGACTGCAAGACTGGCAAAGGGAGTGCAGCATTGCATTCCCAAGCTAAACACGGTCCCAAGAGTGCTCCTTGCAGGCCTTTCCGCCAGCCCTCAGGCTCTTTGCAGCCACGGAACCGGTCAGTGGATGTTGTTTGCAGCACCTCAGTTCCCCTCCTCTGCCTGGCACCAGACATTGCTTGACTGCGTGAGCCACCTGCAGGCACCTCCATCCAGGTCTGCATGCCCAGCACACAACAAAAGGGATGTATGGCTCAGTGTGTGGGCATGCAAGGGCTCTACATCAAGACATATGATAAGGCAGGGGCCACAACAGCAAGGAACCCCCTCCAGAGTCACCATAATCAGCTGACAGCCTTTCCTAACCCACCAGCAGGGAGGTGAAGCTTCGTTGCCAGCTGGCAGACATGGCTGCAGCTCTGTCAAGATCAGTCTTAAGTTGTTGTTGTTGTTGTTTTTTCTAAAGACCCTTCACTGCAAGAGTCGAGAGCTAAATTGCTCACACGGGAGCAATTAATGTACAATTGTTTATGATATTAAGAAATAAATGCAAGAACCATATCTGGAGATTCATGGCCCAATGCTCAGGCTACAGCACCGCTCCCAAATCAGGATTTTCAGAAAAGCATATTTAAAGCTTCATATTTGCATATCTCAGAGTATGGAAAATGGAACATAATTTTTTTAAAAAAAGAACAGGAACCTCAGAGCTTTTTCAGGCCAACATTCTCATAGAACTAGAAATGCCTCCTTGTGCCAAAACAAGGATGAATAATCCCTATTTCCAAGAAAAATGTGTAAAGTGCAAGTAATTTTTATCAAAACTGCAACTTTTGGTGAGTTCTGATTAAAAAAAAATTAAATTACAGTCAAGTTGCCTTAAAAATAACTATTTTTTTTCAGAAGGGTTCTGGTCCTAATGTTCCCAGCAGATACCCATGGGGTGCAGAACAGTTGCAAACAGTAACTCTGATTTCTGAGGCCCACACAGATTTATGAAGTGCTGTAAAGCCAGGTCCATGGGGGCAATTCTGTGTCTCTACCATAGCTCTGTTTCAAGGGAGGCAAAACACCTACACAGCTTCTCAGAGCTGAGCTCCAAGCCCCTTTGAAAGCAAAATGTAGCTCCTTTTGCCTTGCTTGTCCAGGTCCTGCTTTCCTGCAATTTTCCTTGGTTGACCCATTCACTGGTGGGTCTATGCACTGAAACCCAAGCCTGAAACACAACAGGAGAACAAGATATCATTTCACCTAAGGAACAAAAAATGGGATTTTCATCGCGAAACACAGGAGAATGCCCTTGCACAGCTGTATGGAGAGACACCAGATAAATACTGCCAGCACTGCCCCCACTGTGCATGTTTTTGAGGATCAGAGATATTCCCCACGGCCCTGGTGAAATGTGGCTGATTGTGCTTCAAGGCCTTGGCATAGGTGCTCCCTTTAGTAATCATCATTATCCTCCTCCTCATCATCAACGACAACTCTGTGACTCTCATACAAACCCTGTGCAATATATCTTGCAGACCAAGTCATTATATTAGGAGGGAGGGAAGGCATAAATATCATTAATCCAAGGAATTAAAAGTGTCTGTGGAAACTCAGCTATACCGACAAAGCTCTCCGTGCCTACAAACCAGCAGACAAGGGTCTCCTTACCCACATCAGTCCCAGTACGGGCTTCAAACTCAAATGTGGGTGGAGAAAAATACTCAGTTCACATGTCCTCCTCAGTGGTAGCCCCTGTGCCATTAGAAAATTGAAGGCAACAACAATTTAGCACTTCTTTCACCCAGGGACTGTCATTGCAGCACAGCACTGACAAACCTCTCAGCAATAGCATGGCTGAGCCTTTCCCCAGTTTTAAATTCCCTGGCTGTTTCACTGGGATTTCATACTAGGCTGTTCTGCCCAAGCCAGAAGAAATGCATGATAACAGCACTGGCAGTATTGCTGACCACAGTCCCATCTCTCTCATCTCATCTCATTAAAATAAGCAAGCGGACAAGAATCCTGCTATTCAGATAAATTCCATTTTCCATATAGCCACATTGTCCATCATCAATTAGCCTGATGAATGAGGCAGAGCCAGCTGTCTGGAAGAGACTAAAAACAAAGCAATCAAAGGAAAGAAAGAAAACAAACAAACAATCCAACAACAGGAGCCAAACATCCCCAGACAACAGCACAACCTTCTTTTTTTTTTTTCTTGCATGATTTTGGAGGCCTGCAACATTAAGGGAAGTACTGAGTGATAAAAGCAACTTGCCCCTGCAGCAGATGAATGGCAGCATTTGAGACAAGTCCCAGGATTCCTCATTCCCTGTCTGAACCCCAGGAAAGCCTCCTAGGACCATACCTGGACTAGACAGCATGAAGGTGCTGGTCATGCACCAGCACAGCCCCCTTGGCAGGAGCAGCCAGGGCATGCTGCCACCAAGCCATGAAAGCAACAAGTAACAGTTCTTACAAATCCCACTCCAGTAGGCATTGCTATTACAGAGAGAATTTAAGAGGTTATTTTAAAAGCTATTCTCTGAAATAAGCATAAATGAGCATGTCGGTGACCTGCAGTCAGCTGCATGTGTGTGCAAATGCATTTCTGCTCCCTAGTGTAGCAGTTACGGGGAGGGAGACAACCCCTCCTGTATCCCCCATGGTGGAAATAAGCCATAAGGAGACCACTTTGATGTTTCGTTGGGGAAGGAAGAGTGGAGAAGCCTCTGCAAGTTCATGGCTTTAGTGACGATGGGAAGAGAAGGTCTCTCAGCCCAATAGATCCTCATGCTCTGAAATGTAGGACCTGCACGCCCCATGTCACAAAGCTCTGGGCTTTGTGGCACCTCTACGCCCACCCCAGCCCCCGGCAGAGAGCAGCTCTGCAGCCCGTGGGAGCTCAGCCTGCCCCAGGGATTTGGGCAACAGTTTGCCTTTATCTAAGTCCTGACCTTAAGCAAGCTGGCAAAGCACCTCCAAAATTTGCAGCTATTGCATTTTCTGGGGTCTTTAAATCCCTCGAAGCCTCAAAGAAGAAGAGTTGTTGCCATGTCTCTTCTTAGTCAGTCATACATCTGAGCCCCAAGTACTTGCAGCTGTGCCCAAGGCCTTGACTTTTGAGTCCTGCCAGGAGAGCCCTGCTCCAGGCTGCTCAAGGACAGCTTTGCCCAAAATTTCAGAAAGATAGGAGGCCTTGGAGGATGATCTTCCCCATTGCCATTTCTCCAACATCAGTCAAACCATATTTTTTTTTTGCTTCGCTCCAGTTCTCAATCTACATCTCCTCTGATGCATTCATCCCCTCATCCTGCCAAACAAGCTCCAGGACACGAAGGGCAAAGCCTGGGTTGGTTTGGGGTGCTCAGGCACAGCCATGACAGGGGCTCCTTTGGTTCTGACAGTAAATGCAGCTTGTGCTTCTCATGCCACACACCACCTCCTTCCCCTGGCTTAACAGTGCACTGAAACTTCACCTGCTCTTAATTTTTTATCTCTTGCTTGCACAAACTCCTTTTAAAGCTAGGCAGTCTTGCCTCCAAGGGGATTTACAATCCAGCACGCTGAGGTCAACAGCTTGACTTCAGAGCTGCTTGTGGCTTCCAGGATGCTTCACAGCCTCTGCAAGCCATGGTGTGACAGCTCGGGGCTGTAGGTCTCCCAAGTGCCCCTTGGCTCAGAACTGCATTAGCAACCTGAGCGGACCATAAATACAAGCTGCTGAGTTTCAGATCTCATGCACATAAGGAACTTCAAGGCATTTAAATCCTGTTTCCTTTCCCCTCTTCCCCTAGATGATACCTATCTGAATCCGTATATTTTCCCACCCACCCCTTTTCATCACACCTTTTTTGGTTATTTTCAATCTGTTTACACGGCTTTTGGGGAGATATTTTAGTGACTGTGTTTTATCACAGTGCCCAGGCTTATTTGGGTTTATGTCTTTGGACAGTCTCCAGAGGACTTCATTCAAGCAACTTAATTAGTAACCATTAATAAAATGTGTAAACAGCTGCTTAGGAGAAAATTAGATCATAAACCCAAGTATTTTAACAAGACCATTAGTCTGCAATTATATGTGAGACAGAAAAATGTTACCAAACTGTCCTGCACCAGCCTGGGGTGATGTTTGAAAAAACACCAAAGAAATTTAGGTGCTGGCATTCTTCTAAGTTCCTGGCAGTGATGGTTGTACCGCAGAGCTGCTGCTCTTCTTGGTGCCCTCTGCACTTTCTCTCTCTTGAGCGTCTGGAGTTACGATGTCTACAGGGACTCAAGGGTGGCAACCACACATATGTCAGCTACATGCATGGTTCATAAGCCATGGACCCTGTGAGGCCTGATCTTGAAAGCATTTGTCTAAAAAATATGACTCTCCAAATATGCTCTTGAGCAGACTCTTTGGGAAAAGCCACCAGGAAACACCTCTCCCTTTGCACTTACTCTTGAGCTATCCTCCAGCCAAAACAGCCACAGACCTATATGGCCAGCCTATGGGAGTGATCTTTGTTTGATGTTCACATTGACCCCAGAGCTTTAATTCCCCAATTACCCACTTGATGTCTGTACTGGCTGGAAGTTTGGTGAGAGCCAACAGTTTTCTCTTCCAGCAAAAAACCACCAGGGCAGCAGCAAAGTGCCACGAGCTCCGGCCCAAGGGGCAAGCTCCACCTTGAGCCTGCTGCTGTGACAAAGTCCAGTCACACATCCAGCCCCATCTCAGACAGGACCAAAGCACTAGCACCTCTTGCTGACTGCACAGGAATGGCTCAGCAGCTGCTGCACGGCAGCTTACTCCCATTTTCCCCCTTTGAAGGAGCCTCTCCTGAACCTGATATACATTTGAAATCTTTATCCACTATATCTCCTGTGGTTTCTAAAAGTTCATGGTGAAATCTCCAAAGTAATATCTCCCATTTTCTGTCATTACAAATCCATGTCAGCAAATGACAGGAGAACACCCCTCACTCCTATACACCACAGCATGTATTTCCTTTACTGCAAATGTCCTTTAGTATTCTAAGTGCTTGAAATAATTTAAACTTTCCCTCTAGTATGTTGACATACTTCAGAATCTGTAGGGAAGCCTACAGATGGCAAGAACTTTTATGGAAATGTTTAGTACCCCAAGGAAGGTTATGGCATGGAATTAATTACTGTGGTTGGCCCACACTGACAAGCACTGACCCACTGAGGCAAGAGCAGCTGGCAAGCAAGATGAGTAACAGCAGTTCAGTTTTCTCCAGTCCCTCCCAGAATGACAACCAGTCTTGCACAGCACTGCAATAAAGTCTGGACATTTAAAAGTTTCACAGCCTTTTACTTTACAGAAGGAACAGCTCAAGTGAAACCTCCATTGTGGTGGGGGAAAAAAAAGGGAAAAAACTAAAAGAAACACAAAAGAAATAAAGCACTGGGGATACAGCCAGCCTTCTACTCTAGCCCAGAGTAGGGACCATTGCTTTAGCCCTGGTGTGACAATCCCAGCCTGGGCTGCAGGACAGCCTCCAGGCTCCCAGTCCAGCTGCACCCCTGGTGCAAGAGCTGTGTCAGTGGTGTGTGCCAGTACCAGCTACACCCCAAGAAGGAGCTCTGACCCCCTCCCAGAAGGTACATTGGAACACACTCCGACACAGACATCTCTAATGAGGGACTGAAAAGATTAATGTTCTGCACTGAAAGAGAAAAGGTTAGAAAAACAACTGGTTCTCTCACTGCATTTGGTGTCTTGCCTTTTTGGAATATAATTTTAAAATGCTGACACTTTTTTCTGGATATCTGAAAGTTTCCTTCCTTTGACTAACACCTTTGTCCCATAAATATGAAGCTCCCCAATGCAAACACACTATAGCTAGTCCACGTCTCACTTGGAACAGTAACATAAGCACAAGGAACGGGGGCAGGCACTGATCCCACATGAGCAGCATTATTATTTTGTGTTTCTCCCATGCCAAAGGAGAAAACACACAGAAATACCATTTTTATTTCCTTATTTCTGCCTTTTGGAGTGAAAATGTAATAACCCTACCCCAGAGGAGGAACTGAAATTGAACGTGGGGCTTGGGGTTGGAAATAGATGATCTGCAGACTGCTGGGAAAAGTCAAGTGGACAAGCCTGTGGGATGAGCAGCACCCAAAATGCTCCTCAGGCACTTCATGGTACAGAGTGAGCTGGTTTTGCAAGCACCAAAAAAGCTTGAAGTTATGTACACCAGAGACCAACCACAGTTGAAGTTTGTAAGCAGCCAAACCAATGCAGGAACCTGCATTATAGCACGTGGTGCTTTTGGCTGGGGTAGAGTTAATTTTCTTCACAGTAGCTGGTATGGAACTGTGGTTTGGATTTGTGCTGGAAACAGTGTGGATAACACAAGGGTGTTTAAATTATTGCTGAGCAGCTCCTACACAGAGTTGAGGCCTTTCCTGCCTCTCACACCGCCCCATCAGTAAGTGGGCTGGGAGGGCACATGTTGGGAGGGCACACAGCTGGGACAGCTGACCCCAACTCACCAAAGGGATGTTCCAGACCATATGGCATCACACGCAGCATATAAAGCCAGGGGAAGAAGGAGGAGCATTAGGGGTCATGGTGTTTGGAGCACATGTGATGGAGCCCTGCTTTCCTGGGGATGACTGACCACCTGCCTTTCCCTGGGAAGTGATTCATTAATTCCTTGTTTTTCTTTGCTTGCATGTGCAGCTTTTGCTTTACCTATCAAACTGTCTTTATCTCAACCCAGGAATTTTCTTGCTTTTGTTCTTCTGATTCTCTCCCCATTCCACTGGGGTACATGAGTGAATGGCTGTGTGGGGTTTAGTTTAGACTGGGGTTAAACCACGACATAACAGAAAAGAGACGCCTCACCATAATCCAGTGACGACCTCTTAAAGAGCCCTTACATACATACATACAGAGCCCATTCCTGAGAAAGCCTTTCTCCTAGGATATTCAGTGTCATTTATCTTCCCTCATAAGAAGATAGTAAAATTAAAAGGGAAAACACTCAGCACTGACAAAGATTGTTTTTAAAACACCATCATTATCCTGTGTGACTCACTGCCACGCCGTTATCATTGCTACCAAGAAGTTAGATACTGATTTTTAAAAAAATCAAACAACCACATGGTGTTTATATGAGTCAGAAGACTGTACACAACTGTATTAGACAGAGAAACCAAGGTAGGATACCTCTTTTCTTTCCTTGGAGCATCAGTCGTGATGAGGATTATGAAGCTGTTCTGTATTTCTACATTTTCTCTGAGTTGCTCCCTCTGGCTGAGCCTAAGAGGTAGGGTTTCAACAGAGGCATTTTATTCCCCTGTGTTCTAGTTCCAGTTTAACACTTCTGAAAATGTTGAGCAGGAATCAGGCCACTGGCGTGGAAAGTTGCTATGTGTAGCATAATTAAAAAGAGTGAAGGAGAAGGTCATACCTTCTGCAGTAGTGTTGGGCAAATGATCAGCAAACTTTGCTGCAGGAGGAGGACAGTGAAAAGGCTTTCAGATGTTTAAAAGAATATCTGTTGTTCAACGGATCTAGCAAGCCACATGCTATGGACTCTTGGCTTTTGGGCATTTTCCATGGTGAGACATTCCCTCACAAAACCAGCAGACACTGGCCACAAGGAACCACTCTGTGGTTTCCAGGAGCTGTGGTGGCCCAGATCCCACAGCACTCACAGCTCTGGGCCCACAGCACTCTCTTCACAACTAAGTCCTGGGAAAAAATGGCCCCAACAATGAAAATAAGTGCACACAGGAACTTCTGATTTCTGGCTTTCAGAGGCTTGGCTTAATAGAAATAACTAAATTCACCTGGAGCTCCATAACACTCTTGCGACTGCACTGCAAATGACTCTGATGAAGCTGTTGTTTGCTTCTTCAAGAAAAATCACTTAGTGCAAGGTTTTAAAACCTGAGCAGCATGCAAATGGCAGCGAGATAGGAAGATGCTGTTCTGAACGGCTCCTCACACCCCTACGCATCTTCTAATGTGCTCCAGGGATGCAGAGTAGAAAACCAGGGAGGCAGCAGCAGTTCTCACCACTTTCTGTCCCAGCAGACAGCCCAGAATAGAGTTCACAAGAATCCATAGGTAAAGCAAAGTTCACGGAGGCAAGTAGATGAGTAAGACTCAAGGCAGGTATCTGAGGGGGTGAAGGAGAGAAAGGGGAGGTCTGTGAGGAGGTATGACTTCAAGGCAGACAGGAAGCAGAGAGACTTCAGTTCCCAGCCAAGGAAATACATAAATGCTGCATCCACCCCAGCAATTTTCACTTGATATCACTTCATGGTGTGTCTGTGTATAGCAGCTGAAGTACCTCTGAAAGCTATAATGAACAGTACCAGAATGCAGCCTAATTTCTTGGCTCACTGTTCAGACTTTAATTTTGGCGGTCTTGCCTCAGCTCAGTGTTCCAGTGCTTTTAAGTAAAAGCGGTTCAAATGTTTTTAGCTTCATTGCTCTTTGAAGGAAACATGACTCGTGCAATCACACCATCGCAATCACACTGTAACAAAAACTTTGAGCCCAGTGACCCAAGTCTGACAGGGGGAGTAACAGCAAACCAAAAGAGGGTGACATTCCTCCAAGCCCCACACAAACTAGCAGCATGAGGAAGAAAAAGGCAGCAGCCCAGGCTCTTGGAACAACTAATTCCTGAAAAAGAAGTGGAAATGGACTCTCCTGCTATCTTTCTTAAAATAGAAACTAAGTGTCCTGGAGCATCTTGCTCTACTCATGGGTCATGCCTCAAGTCTAGAAAGTCAAAATTTGGCAGAGGCAACACTCCTACGTGAGACTTAAGTGTTTGGTGTGTGTTGTGGGATACATGGGCATCTCAATCTGAGGCAATTAGGCCTGTCCAAGTCGACTTAGGAAGCAGGGTATCTCCCCAGTGAGCATCCTCCCTGGTGACATGGATGTCTGCTGCTCAGTCACACCGCAGTCTGAAAAGGAGAGGTGGCCTCTGCCACTGCCCGGTGAAAACACTCTGTGGGGTGACAACATTGTGCCACACAAAGTGAGAGGTAACTCTGGGTGTACACTGGGTCCAAAGACCAGCCAGGGACAGAAGGGAGCCACAAACACCCCTTTCAACTCATCTGCATGCACGTAAGTGTGCATGCAGCCTCTTGCCTCAAGCAGGAAAAGAGGACTAAAAATGCTTGCTAGCTGCAAGATGAGTGTACTCCTGTGACCAGCTGTGAGAACACCCCGAGCCAGACAGTCAGGTTGGAGCAGGAATCCCAGGTGTAAAATTAAAAGCATCACTACTATTTCTGATGATGCCAAGACCCCAAAAGCCCTTCAGGATGGAGGTGGTGTGAGGGAAGAGGAGGGGCACAGGTACCACAGAAAGAGATAATGCTCTTTCCTAAGAAAGGGTCCTGTTTGCTGAGGACCCTCAGGCTGAAGTGATGGGGAGAAATGGAAAAAGGAAGAGCACTGACTTGAGAAGATATTGTAGCAAATAATTTGGATTTGGCTTATAGAACCCCTCCTCCTGTTCAAATTGAGCAACTGTTCCCACAACCATTCTTGCCTCTAATGGCACTTCGAATCCTTCCAGTAATGCAAAGTTGTCCTCTGCAGAAGTAAAAAACCACTCCTCTCCCTGCCCCCAGATATGCCTGTGGCAGGCACTGAACCATAACCAGCCTTTCTGAGATTTAGGGCCACTTCAATAAATAACTTTAAAACCCCAGCTACTGAAAGGCTGTGCCTCACGGGAGGGCATGGCGAGAGCCCCAGCAGCACAGCCCCTCACAGAGCAGGCAGGTTCATTTTCCACAGAAGGAAGGAGGGACAGAGGTAATGACAGCCCTGCTGCTCCATGGCTTCTTTGCACGAAAATGTGAATGGGTTACTCTGAAAAGCATAATGGCACTTTTGAAAATTAATGCCCTTTTTCTCACATAGGTATTTTTCCTCTCTTATCTCCTGCTCCACCCAGATGAGCCCCTTGGACTCCCTGTGCATGGTGCAGTGTGAAGCTTGTGGGGAGACACCATGAGATGAGGTATGGCAGTATGACCCCCAACCCCCTCCACAGCCCTTCCTCTGTCAGGAATCCCTGCAGAAGTCACCCTCCACATTTTTAAAAGCCCCATCTCCTCTCCTCATGAGCAGCCCCAATTGCCCAATACTGAATGTAAAAGAAAATTGTGGCAGGATCCATCCTGCTGGTGACACACTGGAAAACTTGTTTTCTAACATGACCAAAATTTAATGAAAGGAAAACAGGATCAAAACAGTAATTTTAGAGAGGAGGATTTATCCCATCAACCTGCTTTATAGGATACAGTGCCTGAAGTCCCTGTTCTGCCTAATAGAGAGCTGCTCTACACCAGATTATGTCTGAGGTAAAGCAGAGAGGCTTGGACCTGAAAGTCCCAGGCTAATACCTAACCAGCAGAGGAGAGAGCTGTTGTGCTGCCACCTACCCTTGGAGTCTCACTGTTCTGCTGTATAAAATCCATTGCAGATGTGATTTGCATGGCAAACATTCCCTGCGGGCTAAGCTCACATCTCTGTGGGCTGTGCAGGTTTGGGATGCACCACCTCTTTCCACACTGCTGGAAGAGGGAACAGGGAAGGTGAAGGTTGAGCAGAAGGGAATCGATACCAGCAGGATCTGAGTCTCACGTGAATCTTATCTGGCGTGAGCTGTGGTGGCTTCTCCAGGGAGTCCGCACTGCTTCTGTAAGCTGCTATGCATAGATTATCCTGAAGCTAACTAGGTTCCTTTTTGGTCACCACTGCATAAACAGGTGAGTTTTGCAAAAGTTTAAAGCTACCGAGGCCAAAGAGGCATATCCTGCTTAGATGGGTATGAATTACAGTTTCATTGGAAGTTTGCAGGTTGTGCCAGCAAGGAAAGTTCTGTTTATCAGGCAAGGTTATTTTCATGTCAGTATAGGATAACTCAGCTTGGGAAGTGTCCCCTGGAGGTGTCTAGTCCAGCATCTAGTCCTGCTCCAAACAGGGTAAGCCATGAGGTCTGATTGAGGCTTTATGCAGTCAGGTATTGAAAAACCCCAAGGATGCAGAGTATTTTAACAATATTGTCGTGAGGGCACCCTGGCTTGCAGGATGAGTGACGGAAGATTTATCCCACCTGAGTGGCACATTTTTAAGACACTGTGCCTCAAATACTGGCTATGGTGATAGCAACGTGGTGTGAAAGCAAATAAACACCATTTGCAAACAATCCTTTAAGCCACAGGAGCAGAGAGGACTAGCAACTCAGCCAGAGGTGGCAAAGTGAAGAATCAGGAGCTTGGGAATCAGCAGTAGTAGGGAAGGACAAATAGGTTTGGGAACCGGACAGGAAGGGGAGACTGTGGGAAAGACAAGAACTGGCTGGAGAGATGCACAAGGAAACAGGAGTGCACAAATACTCACTCGACAAACTTAGCACAGAGGAACCTCAGGACTTATGGGCAAGGAGGTGGGGAACTCTAACATTTATCCAAGTTATTTAAAATCTTTACCAAAGAACTTAAAGACACATAGGACTGAAGAGAAGAATTAAAGGAGTTGGCGTTGGAGGTGAGGGCAAAGAAACAGGCTGGAGGGGACCCAGGGGGAATGAACCAGGTTTGGGAACTATGGCATTTCTCCACTTTCAGCATATGGGGCAGAAAGCTTGTGATGGAACTAGAGAATCAGGAGTTTGAGCAGTGAAACTTGTTGGCTTATTCCTTCATTTTGAGGTTCTCACAACTTACTACTGACCTGTTTCTCTGCCATGTTTCCAGTGATACCATGTTGTCACAGCCAAGGCCTGCAACATATCCCATGTTTAACAGGGGCAAATATACACCACATGCTTGATTTTGGGGTGGGAAGAAGGAAAGGAGTTTATGAGAGAGACATTGCACCAAACACCATATTAAAGAAGTTGTACTGTTAAAAAATATCCCTGCAAATATCACAGTCTAAATTGCTTCTGCAATTTTAATTCAGCCTTGCCTCTGTGTGTGGTACAATCTATTCTAAATTAAATGATCACACGGATTATTATCTTGCTTCACAAGACCTCTGCCGCAGAGCAAACACAAGAAAGTCATTAAGTCCCTTCCCCAAAGAGCTTCCAGTCTTGTGAAAACCAGACAAGGGGTTGTGAAGGGAGTCGTCCTGGGAGAGAGCACTGATGAGAATGAGCTTCAATACAGCAGCAACCTTTACAACTAGATTATTTGATAAGAGAAACTTCCAGAAACACCTTATAGAAGCCTTCCAGTGCCTAAAGAAGCCTACAAGGAATAGAAAGAGAGGTTTTTTACAAGGTCACAGTAACAGGACAAGGGGGAGTGGCTTTAAACGGAAAGAGGGTAGATTTAGATATTAGGAAGATATTCTTTACTGTGAGAGTGGTGAGGCTCTGCAACAGGTTGCCCAGAAAAGCTGTGGATGCCCCATCCCTGGAAGTGTTCAAGGCCAGATTGGAACTAGATGATTTTTAAGGTCTCTCCAACCCAAATCATAGAGTCTATGATTCTATGAGTCTATGATTTTTTTTCTCTGGAATCAGAGTAATATTAAGAAATTAGATTAAAATAATTAAAGCAAGGAACAAGCTTCACAAGAGAGGCAGAATATGGGGATTCACTGACACACAAGGCAAGGCAGCAGAGAAGGTTTCAGCACCAGAAGATAAAAATGTGAAGCAGAACAGCGGTGTTTTTGTGGTTAAAGCAGTGAATTCCCTCTGCTGCATCTCCCTTATCTTCGAGGAGGGCCAGGCAGAGTCTCTTCATCGATCTGTGGTTAGCTGCTACATCGAACAGATGACAGCAGCACAGCCCGTTGCTGCCGGGCCTTGTGGCCCCATCATCCTAGAGCCAATGTGAGCACCTTGCCAGCCACAACCCTTCAGGAATTGCCCACAGACAAACTGCATTTAAAAACTGCCAAAATTAAGTTAAAATGCCTCCATCTCTTTGCTAGCCCCCCTGTGAGGAGTCATGCTCACCAGGCATCCACAGCCAGCCTGTGACTCGCACAGCCCTCGCTAGTCAGAACAAGCATCACTGTGTGTGCTTTCCCCTCTGGTTTTTACCACACAAGTGTGGATGTGCTGCACTCTTTCCAAGCTCACAGCTAAAAAGTCTCTGCTGGACATGGGCAGGAGAGCTTCCCCCCGTCGCTTCCCTGACTGCCCCAGGCAGTCAGCAGGTGCATTTCCCTGAAAGTGAGCAGTATGGTGCAGGTGACAGCAGAAGCTCAACTGTACAAATACAACATAGGCATGATAAATGTAGTCCATGACACACCATTTTGGGGCTCCCAAGGGAACAAAGGGGCTATAGAGCCCTTCACGGGTCGTTTGGTCTGATAGCCCAGGAGCTATATCCTCCGCGAGGACACGCGCGAATGTGTCGCCCACAGGGACCGGGCAGTGACTCATCACACTCTTCCAGTGCCATCCACCGAGCAGCCGTGGGGCAGTCACAGCCTTGGTTAAAGACAGTGGTGCTGATTCGCCCCATCAAATCCTGTGTAGACACTTTAACTGTCCCCAGCCAGGCTAAAGATGGTACCCTCACACCCCTCACACCTGATGGGTATGAGGGCTTTGTACAGCACTTCTCCCTCATACCACTCTTACCCACAAAGAGATTAGCTTGGATAGCTGCAGTCAGGAGAGGTGATCCAGGCAGCCCAAGTCCCAGGGCATGCTTCTTAATTAAGTTCTTAAAATTAAGTAGATAAACGCTGCTCTCCAGAGTGTGTCCTCTTTTCCTTGCCCACCTACGAGCTGGCCTGTCGCCACGCTGACCAGTGGCTGCATAAAGGGGAAGAGCTCTTTGCCTCCACCTGCTAGGGCCACAATTCCTGCTTGCAGAGAAGGGAAACCTCAGCCCTGCAGCTGAGCCTCCTACACCCTCGTGACAACTCCCTGCAAACCCCACTTGCTGTGCCAGAGTGGGTGGTAGGCACAACCCAATCTCCAGAGACAGAATGTCAACCAGGATCAGTCGTACAGCACAGAGCCCTCCCAGTCACCACAGTCTGAGGAGAACTGTGCCTCAGAGACTTGACCTCAGACCTCAAGGAAAGCCACATTCCAGAGATAGGGTTTGTAGCCGTGCTCTGGCCATCGTGCTGTGCCTACTGGCAGTGGTCCCTGGAGAAGGACGCTTCCCAACATCAGTCTCCTTTACAGCTTCCTCTGTGCTTACCCACACTCTTTCACCTCAGTTTATTTAAAGATTTTTTTTTCTTTAAAATTTCCCCTTTCTTGGAATCATCTCTGCTTTGATCAATTTTTTCAGCTAACTGCTTTTTTAAGTGACAACTTTCTATCTGCTGGGCAGGCAGTCCCGGCCGAGGTATCTCCCTGCACTCCGCCGCAGCACCACGGCCCCGGGTTCCAGCTCCCCGCTTCGCCTCCCAGGCAGGAGCAGGTCAATCCCTCAGGAAATCCCTTGCTGCGGACCCCGGCTCTGAAATCGCCCAGACTCTTTCCGCCGCGTCCCTTCAGGAGCAGGGCAACCTCTCGGGCACCTGGGGAGGGGACGGGGAGCGCAGCCTCGGCCCGGCTGCCCCCTCCCCAGGCACCGCGGGGTCCCGGGGCAGGAGGCGGGCGGGGAGGAGGCGGCCAGCCCGGTCCCGCCCCGCGGCTCCGCGCCGGGAAGGCGGCAGGAGGGAGCGGGTCGGGGCGGGAGTCAACGGGACCGGGAGCAGGACCGGGACCGGGGTGTGCTCGGTGGCGGCCGTGCCAGGGCCCGACGGCCGGGGGTAAGTCCTGATTGCTGCCTCCCCGCTCCCCTTCGCCCGGTGCCGGCAGTCCTTCTTCCCTCAGTCCCCCCGCCTTCCCGTACCTGTTCTCCCCAGCCCCCCTCGCCCCCGCGGCACCCCCGAGGGGCACAGGGCAGCCCGGGGCCGGGGGCACCACGGGGAGCGGGCGCAGCTCCCGCTGCCCCTCCGGCGCGGGCACAGCGGGATCAGCGGGAGCGGCGGGCGCGGAGCGGCACCCGCAGCTGGAGACGGACCCAGAGCCGCGGCCACACCTGGAGCCTGCGCTTGGACCCCGGACCCTTCCCTGCACCCCGCGCCTGGCCTTGCCATCCGGGCCGGGACCTGCACCCGGACCCCCCCGAGGCAGAGACCCACGGGAGGAGCATCCCTTTTCTTCCCTTTCCTCTCTGTCTGCGCGTCCGTCCCCACGGCTGCGACCCTTGTCCCCATCGCAACTTGACACCCGGGTGCACAGGGCGGTGGGTCTTGGTACCCCGGTGTCCTGCCACTCCCCCACATGCGGGTATCCAGGCCGGTACGTGCCTGGTTTGGGAGCGACCTGGCCAGGTGCAGAGTGAGCAGAACTCGAGAGGTAGGGGACAGTCCAGAGATGGCGGACCCAGCAGGGCTAGGAGGGATCATGGTAGGGAAGACTGACCTTGGTGCAAGAGTCGAAAAGAGTGCTCAGTGATGTAAGGGGCAGAAGACAAGACAGGAAACCCACAGCCAAACTGTGTGATGCAGTGCCTTAAGCCTTCTTGTTATATACATAGTATGTGTGATGTTTTCTTCATTCCCTGTTGTGGCCTTGCTTATCAGCTAGGCAGCTGCTTAATGTAGGTTTTTTTCCAGCACGACAGAACCAGACTTTCCTGGCCCCAGACAATATGGAATTTCCAGAGCGGGAGCTGTGTCGGTGCAAGGGACACAGCAAAACGAGTCCTGTCTTTGGGTGGCTGCAGCTCAACTGTTGTATGAACAGTCCTGGACTCAGCAGCAACACTTATGCTACAAGAGATCCTTGTGATCCAGGGGAAAACTCAACCTCTTTGTCAGGGGCAGGCAGAAGAAAGATAGAAAAGAAGAGACAAGCACAAGGACTTTCAAACAAAATATAGACTTGTAAGAGATTGTTTCACCCCTGTTCTGAGAGACCTGTGTTCACAGGACAGAGGGAAGTCCAGTTGCCATCTCTTTCAACCCTTGTCCTCTCCCAGCTACAAAGCATCAGGGAAGAGTGGCACCAGTTTTAAGGATGAGTATATCCCCAGGGGCTGCAGCAATTTATACCTATTGCACAGCTACTCTTCCAGGAGCTTAGCTGTGCAGCAGCTGTGCTTCACAGATGCTGCTGTTCAAGGGGTGAGGTGAAACAGAGGAATATTTATACCACTGACACTGCAACATTTTGTCCTTGCCTTTCATACCTGTCACACTGATGATGAGTTCAGCAACAAGAGCAGTAGCAAAAGAAGAAAAAGTCAGATACAAGCAATTAAATGTCATGGAACAACCTTGGGACAGCAGTCTTCATATTTCTGGAAAAAAAATCCTCCTCTTAAATCACAAAAGGGTAGGTTACTGAGAACAGTCTTGAATCTATTGTAAGAAAAAGAAATGCAGAGTACCCTGCAAGCATCCTTCTATTATTTCACCCCAAACGTCAAGTTGGTTTGCTTTTCAGCACAGGAAGCACATCTTCTGGCCAGGCATGGAAAACACAGAGCACAGTATGGATGAAATGGGAACTGCACCAGAAATCAACCTTTGACAAGGCAGGCAGGGCTTGGGACAGAAAAAACACTGCAGGAAAGAAGGAATTCTGGAGGTGGTTCTAGCTCTGCCAGGCTGCCAAGCACTCGAGTGTGTGAAGTTATTGAAGACATTTTTTGGTGAGAGAAGGAAGAGAATGCTTCCTAGAAGAAAAGGTACAAGGTCCAAACTTCTGGCCAAGCCCTAGTTTGGGTAACCGTGTTGGGTCGTTCTCATCATTTCAAATTGTTGCCTTTCAGACTGCACTCTTGCCCAGCTGACTTGTACTGTGGTATGACTTTGGTACATCTTAAAACCGTTTCCACTTTCCATACAGCTGTATTGGTTGGTAAGATGCACCTTTCAGGTGCACACAGGAGGCGAAATCTTGCATTCTTCTCTTGGCTTAGATTAAATGAAAAACAGAACAGGCCAAGCAAGTCTTTAAGTAAATTTCTGCCTATATATGAGCAGAAAAAAAGACCTCTCTGATTGGCTTGAAGTAGCATTCATAAAGAAAGGATAAAAATCATACGTCCCCGCAGGGGTACTGTTCTCCACAATTATTGTAGAGCTCTGATTTTCAGTCATCTCTTTCTTTCTCTTTGCAGTGGCAGCCCCATGGCTCTCTTCACCAGAGCCAGCAGTCATCCTAACACAACAGACCCCATTCCCTGTGGGGCAAACAACACCACAGAGCCTGACCTGCCCCACTCACATGCTTACTACGCCCTCTGCTACTGCATCTTGATTCTGGCCATCATCTTTGGGAACGTGCTGGTCTGCTTGGCTGTGCTGAGGGAACGCACCCTGCAAACCACAACCAACTACCTTGTGGTGAGCCTGGCAGTGGCAGATTTGCTGGTGGCCACATTGGTGATGCCATGGATGGTGTACCTGGAGGTGAGTACGTCTTAGGAAAGATTAGCAGAATTTAACCACACCACTGCTTGTGTGGTCATGTTCCTAGTGAAGTCAGTAGCAACCTTTAGACTAATCTGTATGGAATGGTCCTGGAGCTGTCCTGCAGGATGTGTACTGCTGAGGTGTGTTACATGGAATGATTAAAAAGAAAGGAATATGTGAGTGTGTGTGTGTGTGTGTGTGTGTGGGAAGCCATCCCAGCAAGACAGAATCAGACTCTTCAATTTGATTGCAACTAAAAAATATTATTAAGAGTCAAATTTCATTTCAGACTGGAATAGTCTATCAGCTCAAGTGCATTCCTAACCTTAATGAAATCACATTATGCTTTGCTTTAGAAATTACTTGGCACTCGCTCCTTCTGTGGACAGGATGGGACTGAGGCACATCTGTGGAGCAGCCTCTGCCCGCACGCAGTGCCTTGGTCATGATTTGTGAGCACAACAGTAGGTCCATTTTCTAGTTGTGTTTGTAGACCTATTCAAGACTAATTTCCACCTGTGGAGCTTGGATAATCAAAGTAGCTGATCCAAGAGTCATCCAAACAACAGGGAAAAGAACTCATACACATCCCAAACCCAAATTACCACTCCTGACATTGCACAGTATTTCCTAGAGAGCTGGGCTGTAGGACTCCCGCAAGACTAAGATTTACAAAGCAGTCCAAAAAGCCCCAAAGTTTTTTCAATATTTGCTGCTGTTTATGGATCAGTGATGCTACCAATGAAGCAGAAATGGCATCATGCTTCAATACCCTATGAGCCTAGAAATTGCTAAAAAATCATTCAGTCCCCAAAGCCGTGTACAATACCTATTCATCTACTGAAAGTTTGCCAGGCCAGATTCTTGAGAACTGGCCATTATTTATGGAGAAGCTAAAGGTGGATGAACGCTTCAGATTTAAATGTCAATTGGGAAGCTTGTGCTTTACACTCCAGTTTTAGAGTCATCTGTGGCCATGAAATATGTTATTTTATCAATCGTGCAGATCAGAACTGTCTCTTTCTGAGAAGTCTTTTGGGAAGGCTGTGACAGAGCAGCAATAGGAACACTTTATAGCCTCAAAGTCCTCATCTCCACCTGATGAAGTTTCTGGCATAGAAGTGCTATTCAGGAATGTGTCTAGCAATCTTCTGGAGGCCAACAGGTATGTTTAACATACCAGTACTGCTGCCCCTCTTCTTTACTGAGCTCTGATGCTGTAGCTGGTGTGGCTGTTTGAGCACACCAAGTTTTCTAAGACAGTGGCATTAGGGGTTCCTGATCACTGGAGTTTGATGGCATTAAACACCATCATGCCTTATAAATGGAGGAGGACATGCAGCAACATGCCCGGGAACTCCTCTTCAGTCTTCTAACCACATCCAATTCTACCTCCAAAGGGGAAGAAAGCTTCAGGAGATGGTTGTCACTGAGGTCCAATCTGTTGAGAGCATGTGGGAGTCACAGTGTCTCCTCATCTGTGTCTCTCACACAGGAGCAGTGGGACCTGCAGCTGCTCTGTGAGCTCCAGGAGCTCTAATGAACTGGTGTCAAAGGGAGGACAGAGCTGAGTTACTGCAGCTCAGCAGTCCTGGCCACATGAGTGCTCTTTGCTGCTCCCACTGTGCAAACCCAGGAACAGCCATCTCACAGCTGCAGGAGCCAGCAGCACCCCCAAAGAGCAGCTCTCAAACACAAAACCCTTCAATGGGTGTGCTTAGATGCACCCCTACTTTCACACCTGTCATTGCCTGATGCAACTTGGTTTCCTACTTTCCCATCCACGTGCTCCTCAATGTGGCATCATCATTCATATCTGAATTGTAGAGATTCTGTTGTTTAAGAATTCAGGAAAGTGGTGTATATGCATAAGTTAAAAAAAAAAATCACTGTGCATTCATAAACTGGAAAGCTTCCTAGAGAGTTTGGAAGTTAAAAATAAAAATACCACAATTTTGTAGATAAAGCAGACTGGTCATGAAGAAAGATGAGGTGAGAACCTGACCGGAATAGTCTATAGGGAGCTTTAGCATTGTGCTTGGCAGAGCCAGGATTTCATCCTGGACACTGCTCCCACTGCTGCTGCACAGTCACTGAGTGGTAATGAGAGATTGTATCAGCTCATCTCTCTGTGCTTTGCTCTCATCAGCCGTAAGAGAATATTTGACCATCCACCTCACCCAGGCAGATGTGAGGATTCATTCAATTAATACCTGGGATGTCCTTTGAGATTCCTGGACAAAAAGCACCAGAGGGATAAAAAAGAGGTACCCTGCCAGCACATGAAAACCAGAAATGCAAACTAACAGGTTCTAGCTGCTGTAGCAAAGATGATTAGAACAGAGCAATAAAAGGAAGAGCAGAAATAGAATTTTAAGAATTATGAAAAAGACCTATCATAAAAAGGCTCTTCTTCATTGTTAAATTCTGGAATAAATTCTGGGTTTGCATACCCCACAGGTAAATATTAACTACTTTACCAACTTCAGCAAAGCTACTCCAATTTCAGAAGCAGCAGGCGGAAGTGAGGATGGGTTTTAAGCTCAAACATTTTGATCTGTCAAGCATCCTCTTACACAAGCTACAGTCTAGTATGCAGGTGGTGTGATCTGAATGCATCATCCTGAGAGGGCTCACTTCAGAACCATCCCCACCAGCGCCTTCTTCAGCTTTAATGGCTCACGTTCTTGAGCTCAGCATTTGAACATGCTCAGGACCTTAGAAACTCGCTCAGTTAAGTGACTGCACATCTGCTGGGTTAGCAGCAGCTGGCTTTCATGTGAACACCTGCCAGTGACTTGGTGAAATATTCCTTAGACTCCACAAATCACACAGAAACCGCCTTGCTTTTGCCTCAAACTGCAGAAACGTCCTTTACTGGGTTCCACTGCAAAGGCTTCCAGCATTTTTCTTTTTCAATATATTTTGAGGTGGTCAAGCAGATCTCAAAATCTGGAACTAAAAACCAGTGTGGAGTTTCCTTGGGAGCTGATCCTACCTATTGAGGCCCCTCATTTCAGATGAACAGCCTTCAGTTTGCATGTCTTGTAGCTCACCTAACTGTGCAGAAAATCTCACTCATTTTGGTTCTTTTTCCCCTTACTTTTTTTAAAAGAAAACAAAGGAGTGCCACCAGTACCAAGAGAACTGGAGAGGAAAGTTCCCTTCTGCCTTCTGCAAGTCAATTCCCATTTCTCTCCCCTGCATTCACTCAGGGTCACAGGGTCTAATGGAAGACTACCTTGTTCAATACCTGACTTCTGAAATGTAGCAGCTGGGTCCAGCAGAGAACACCCTAATGACACAGCTCACCTCAGCAAGTTCCTGTGCCCATGTGTGGGAATGATGCCACTGTCAAAACCACTTAAATTTCTCAGGATTATTTCTTGAACAACTCTCACAGAGTCAATTCTGTATTAATACAAGTGCTTCTCTCTGCAGGGAGCTGCATCCTTCCTAGACACTGACACTTGCTGTGGGGTTGACCCACTGCCCTAGAAGCCAAGCTTGCTTGTGGCACCCTCTCCAGTCTGGTGTGGGGTGGGTGTTTTTGAACAGGTCTTAAAAACCTCCAAGTATGGATCCTGCGCAGACTTACCAAGCAACTGGCTCCACTGCCTCACTGTCCCTGTGGTCAGAAAAGTTACCTTCATAACAAGTTTGCACCTTTCTTCCAGCTCATTCCCATTGCCTCTTGTCTTCCCACCACACAGTGCTGCAAAAAACCTGGCTCCACCTCCTCAGTAACCTGTCTCCAACCTCCTCATTAGCCACCACTAGGCACGAGAGGGCTGTTAGCCTCCCACCCCTCAAAGCCATCTCTTTTCCAGACCTAACAAGTCCTGTTCCCTTAACTGGTCCTCACAGCTGCTCCAGCCCCTGTGGATTGTTTTGGTAGGTCTCCACTGGACTCACTCCAATTTATCAATGTTTTTCCTGTACTGGGGCCTCAAAACCAGATGCAGTATTCCAGATATTGTCTAAATGTAAGCAAGTGACCAGGAACTAGCAGCAGTTTCTGATAGCTTCCCAGGATTCAGTTGAAACAGCAGGATTTATGGGGTTGAAGGCTAAAATCCAGATTCTCTCCCAAGCATGGACTTTCCTCCCTCTTTCTCTCCTACTCCCTTCCCCATTCAGCACAGCATTGGGTTTGTTTGAAGTTGGAGAGCAGGCTGCCTCCTTGTTCATCTCCTACAAGGAGTGGGTGCTGGGGCAGACCACCTCCCTCGGAGTGAGGCTGTCATCCCAACCCCAAGGAGAGCAGGGCCACACGGTGCTTGGAGCATATAGCTGTCAATCGAAAAGGTCATTGTCAAGAACTTGGTGGCTGGTCCAAACCCCACTTTTCTCCATCACTAAGATTGGCTGCAGCTGATCCTTCACAGCTACACACTTCAGATTAAAAATTCAAAACAGTCAGAACAGCAGCTTGACTTGGTAGCAATCCAAGCCCCTTTATCTGAATGGCCTGTGAGTTCTCACTCAGATCTAATAATCAAAATCTATAACTGAGATAAGAATTCAAATAAGGTTTTAGAGAAGCCTCAGTCTCAGATCTCAGTTTCATACATAAATGCAAAACATTTGCAGCACTTTTCCAGCTCACTGCCTGCAAAAGCACTCTGGCAGCTAAGCTGAGGAACACTTTCAGCCCTTAGATTTTCTCAGATAATCATTAATCAAAGGATATATACAGTGATATCAAATTTAAATCAATTTATCATGCCAGTCCTTGAGAGAAGGGATAAAGGCTGTTTCTTCACCCTGCCTCCCTCTGCAATAGCAAATAAAGGATTGAAATTGAAGTGAGGCTCCTTCTCCACGACCTTCTGCTGTGTTACACACAATACAGGTGCCTCAGTTTCCTCTTCCCATCACTGTGGACGCGAATTCCTCTAGCTGTTGAGATACTTGGAGGAAAGCACCTCCTTTCACCTAACTTATCAGGACTTGGTGCAGAACAGGGCTGACACTTTTGTGGTTGCTGGTGCAGGTGACCGGAGGGGTCTGGACGTTCAGCCGTATCTGCTGCGATTTCTTCGTCACCATGGACGTAATGATGTGCACAGCCAGCATTCTGAACCTCTGTGCTATCAGCATTGACAGGTGGGAGACAGCCGCCTCCATGGGGACAGTCTGGATATGGGGGTCGGCCCTGTACCTCAGTGTGGCAGGGAAAAGTGGGGTGAGCACAGGCAGCATCGGTGTCTTCAGGACCATAAACCCCTGCAAGTCTGTCCCTGCACTACTGCTGTTAGTGGGACTCTGCCCATACCTGCTAGAAGAGGTCTGCTCTAGAGGGCAGAGAGACACAAGCAATAAAACATCCCCAGCAGGTAGTCAGCCACATCCTCATGCTTTTTGAAGGCAGAAACCAGAATTGGTCAATCAATTCCCATTGAGTTTCAAAGAGGGTTTCTCCTTCTGAAGATCTCACTTATGAAGTTTTAATAAACAAAATCCTGCCATATGCATAGGGAGAGATGAAGATTATTGCTGTGTAATCTTGAGCTTTGCACTGGTTTTTTGGGTCTTAAAACTGAGCCTACTTTAAGCAATGCTAAGGGCTGGGCACCAAGAACTTGGCACACATGGTGCTAGTGGGACCAAGGAGTGGGAGAAGGGAAAAATACTGCATGCTGTACCTTTGTAATACATGGCTCAAGGGTAATAATGCAAGGCAGCTCTCAATCCTGGGTTGGTCCAGTGTTCTTCCATGGGAATCTTTATCCCCATTTCATTTTGTCTGTGTCTACAAGGAGCAGCCCCCAGGCTATCCTAAAGATGAGACTCCTGTGCCTTCCAAATCCTAGCCCTGCTGAGCAGCATCTCCTGGGGCACCCCAGCAGCTGAAGGCCCTTGACACCTGCCTGTGGCAATCCTCTGTCTGTCAGGCCAAGGCCAGACCAGGAAGCTGAGACAAAGAGTTCAGTAGATTGTGGTTGCTCCAGAGAGTGCTCTTTCCCAGCAGGGCCCAATAACTTTAGGGGCTTGAGGGTTATGGGTTTCCTGGGGTTTCTAGATCCATCTGGTATCCCAAGCCCTGTAGTTTCACATGTTGTCAGTTCTGCTGAGCATTTCTCTGCACTGCTGCCAACTAACTCTTATTTCCTCTGTTCCTCCCCTCAGTGCCCCACTTACCATTTCTACAAATTGCTGATCCCATAATCTGATCTTCTCTTTTTTTCCTCTTCTATTTCTTCACCTCATTCACCATCATGTTCCCCCTGCTGCTTTCATTTCTCCTTTTAAAAACCTGTTCCTTTCCCTCCCTCCATTCTCACCTCTCCTCTTCCTGGAGCTGGTTTGGTCTGCAGATACACCGCAGTGGTGAAACCAGTTCAGTACCAGTATGGCACTGGGCAGAGCTCCTGCAGGCGGGTCTCTCTCATGATTGTGATAGTCTGGATGCTGGCATTTGCAGTGTCATGCCCTCTGCTCTTTGGCTTCAACACTACAGGTAGGTGATATCCTGAACAACAGCACACAGGAGGGGTTGGAAAGGGAGCTGCCCTGTGTATGGCCAGGTCATTTAACACGGGTCCTGCAGATTTGCCAAGTTACAGGAAATTTTAAGGAACTGGAAAGCACACTATGAAGGGCGAGAAAAAACTTCATATGCTCTTGTCTATAAACTTGCCATTTTCTCAGGCAGACACTGACTGTTGCTCTAAAGGGCAGACCTGCCTGCTCTACTGCCAAATCAATGTCCATCAAGGTGTCCAGGTCTTCAGATTCCTATCAAACAATCACTCTGAGCACAAAGAGCAAAACGTGCAGCACATATAGCACACACACATCAGACTTAATGGCATCTTGCTGATATCAACAGGTTCAGACACACAGTTTTAAATCCAATACAGGACATTTCCGAACAGCAAGGATTGCATATTACCACTGCTTGTGAGAAACTTTCCCATCCAACTTGCTCTCTGCTTCCTTAACTAATCCCTTGAGGAGAGCAAACAATTTAGCCTCCACCTTGGAAGCAGGTTGGTCTTTTTCCTTTCCCTTAGCTAGGGCAACCCATTCTCCCTGGAGGTGGAATAGGGGAGCCTTCCTCCCCACTGAGCCACAGGCAGAAGCCCTCTGCTCCCCATCCATCCTCCATATAGTGCTTGAGGCAAGAAGGGGATGGTAGTGGGAAATGCTGCTGGCCCCCTCTGCCTGGTCCAGACAGATGAGAGTGAACGCACACTCTGCATCTAGACAGTTCAGAGCCTGCCAAAGGAATAGGAGAAAGGATGGGAGTAGACATGACAGAAGAGAACAGAGCTGTTGGCCAGAAAAGCAGGCATATGCATGCTGGCTAATGCTGGATGCCCCTATGTTGAGTTCATTTTAAGCATCAGTCAGGTAACTGGGTAAGCCACAGCATAATCTGCACTCCTGAGACTGCCCTTGTCCCCCAGCCACCTTTTAACTCACTTTGCCAACACTCCAGAGCCTCCTTGTACTAAACCAAAGCAGCTCAGCCACTCCTCTCTCTTTCTCTCTTCTCCTCCCCAGGGGATCCCAATGTCTGTTCCATATCCAACCCTAGCTTCATCATCTACTCCTCTTTGGTGTCCTTCTACCTCCCCTTCATGGTGACCCTGCTGCTCTATGTCCGGATTTACCTGGTGCTCAGACAAAGGCAAAAGAAGCGAACCCTCACGCGGCAGGGCAGCCACAGCGCCAGCAGCAAACCGTGCTATGCACACAAAGTAAGAGCCACATGAACACAGTGGGTCTGTCAAAAAGGACAGGGAATGCATCATCTCTTCTCCTCAAAGGGTCAAAGCACAGGACAGAAAGCATAAGGAGGGATATGATATTTTCATCCCATCCCTCACTCATATACCATGATGTCTGAGGTGCAGAAGCTCCAGTTAAATCCTTTTTAGCCCTCTAGAAAGAGGATACTCCCTGTGTATCTCTAGAACTGGCAACTAGAAGAGAGCACAGTCTACTTCAATATTTCTTCAGAGCAGGGCTTTCTCAGCCATGCATAAGTCTGGCTAATTTCTTCATTTATTGATTTTAATGTCTTCATTTATTGATTTTTGCTCCATGAAGCTTCATTCTCAGGGCTTCACAGGCTTTAACCTCTATTATTAAAATAAAAAACCCTCTTTATCTGACAGACTTAAGAGGTCAAAATGCTCATGGTGCATGCAGCATTTGTTCCACTGACCTTTTTAGATGAAATATCTGCAACCATGGGAACCAACGCAACAGTTTGAAAGGAATCACCTGGTCTCGCATATCCACTCCTTTTACCCATTTTTGCACGGTGAAGCTACATTGAAAGGGTGCGGGTGTTGAGGGGAGCAGGGCCAACACAAAAATACAGATAAGAGGTTACCAGAGCAGGTGTTTCTGTTCTTACTGTTCTCATGTTTCTCCTTGGTGGGATGGAGGCAGAGAGTTGTCAAGTGCTGGTTCACCCTTCAGGCCAGTCCAGAGAACACGGTGCAACCTAAGAGGCAAGTGGGGCTAAGGATATCTCCTACAACTTTCCTCATCATCCTCTGACCCAATGAACATTTTGGATGGTTTCCAGTTCCTCTGTGGTATTCTCTTTTGCAGGAACACATGGAGAGAAAAGCTTTGCCAAAGAGATGCCAAGGCGCCTTTTCCCCCTGCCTCTCACTCAAATGCACAGGCCAGGAGATGTCTGCAGAAAGGAAGCTGCTGACTGTCTTCAGCCTGCAGCGGTACCGAAGCTTCTGCCATGAGGCATCCCTCACCAAGACACCAGGGACTACACAGAACAGCAGGTGGGAAGAGAGGAGAAGGAACACAAAGACAGCAGTGGAGGTACGGAGGCTCAGCAATGGTAAAACCATCAGCAGTTTGAAGCTGGCACAGCAGCAGCCCCGACTGATCCAGCTGCGGGAGAGGAAGGCTACACAGATGCTGGCAATTGTCCTGGGTAAGTGAGAGCCATTCTGTCTGCAAGGGGGGATGGTTTGGGACTTCTAGGAGCACGGAATCTCCTAATACAACACTGGGATTTAAAAAAAAATGCAAGACAAGTCCTGGCTTCAGCTGTCACTGCTTCATAAACTCAGGAGAGACAGCAGTGGGATATTTAGGGATCTAGAATAATGCTCCCAAGTGTTAAGATCCAAGTATATTAGTGTTTCATTACTATGTCTTGTTACCCTTGTGTTTTAAATCAGTGGGCAACAAGCCCTGCTAGAGAGAGCAACAGCCAACACCTTTGCTTTCCCTTTTCCTTTTTTTTTTTAACTATTTTGAAGTTGCAACGATCCTAAAGTTCCATACACGCAGAAGCTCTGAGATCCAATTATAGAAGGGGAAACTGAGGCAAGGAGCCGCTGAGGAACCAGTTCATACAGCTGGGTAGAGAAGCCAGAAGACTGGTGCCCCAGTCACCTGCTGTGGTCACCAGACACACTGTTTCCCCCCATTAACTCAGTAGTAGTAGGGAAATAAAGCAGCTGAGCCAGCAGGCTTTCCCTCAAAGTTGTGTCCAGTTGCTTTCAGTAGTCACCAGACTACTTCTGAAGCCCCATCCATTCATTCACTAAGCTGGTCCCAAGGAGCCCGAGGTTTTGCCAAGTCCCTCTGTGTCAGGAGTAAATGTTGCCTTCAGTGTTTGTGAAATACAGAAACATTGTGGAAACACTAACGGGACAGAGGGAAAGGGCACAAGTGTAGACCTCTTTCAAAGTAGTTGCTTCTCTAAACTCATGGATTGTTTTCTGCCTCTCTCTCAACCCAGGGGCATTCATAGTCTGCTGGCTGCCCTTCTTCTTGATTCACATCCTCAACGCCCACTGCCCATCCTGCCACGTGCCTCCAGGGCTTTACAGTGCCAGCACCTGGCTCGGATACGTCAACAGTGCCCTCAACCCCATCATCTACACAACCTTCAACACTGACTTCCGCAAAGCCTTCCTCAAGATCCTCTGCTGCTGACTGCGGGGCTGCACGGCTCTGCGGCAGATTCCTGGGCTGGGGACAAGGCAGGGGCCCTTCCCTCGCTCTGCTTTACGTGCAGTGGGGAGGGACGTGCTGCCCTTGGCTGTGAGCAGTGGTGGCCAGCATGACGCGGTCATTGCAGACAGCCGGGCACCCCCTGCAGCCGAGAGAAGGGCAGGAACGTGCCCCACCTGCACGGCTCCTTCCCACACCAAGCCTCAGCGCTCCTGCCTAAGAGAGGACAAGTGCTTCCCACTTCTGGGGAGGGAGGGGAAGAGGAGAGACAAGCCGGTGAGCCCCTCAGTGCTGGACACAGCAGTGCTGAGGCAGAGCCAGGTGTGCAGCGTATCGGCCACCACAGAGCATCGCTCCTGGGAGCCGCCAGGCTCGCAGAGCACACAGAACCCAAACGCAGATGGCATCACTCATCTCTGCTGCCTACATACTGAAAATGCATTTGCCCTCCCACAGCTGGAACCTCAGCCTGCAGAAGGCACCCAGCTCACACATAACAGTCCTAGTAAGAGGACAGAATGTGGCCTCTTTCATAAGGATCCTGATCTCTTTGATCAGGAGCCAAGAGCAAAAATTGGACAAGGAAACTTAGAAAAGGAGCACTGATGGAGAAATAACAACTTTCCTGTTGTTTCCATCGAAAGGTTTGCCTGTAAAACTGGGTCAGTCTAAGTGCTTGAGAAAATTGCCCTCATTTCAAATGAAATCTTCCCTTGTGCTGCCAGCTTGTATTTTACAGCTCCTTGCAAGGTAGAGAGATGGCTGCCATCCCTCTGGTAGGTCAGCTCGCATGGAAAGTGCAACACTATCCCAGTGTCCCTTCTCTTCCTGACCCAAGGACCAGTGATAGACTGGCCACTACTTAACCACCACACACCCCAGTGATCTACTGGGGCCACTAAATGAACAAGGCCCATGATAGCTCCAATAGATTCAAACCTGTTTTTTCAGCTGGTTGCATGCACCCTGACTCAAAACTTCTTCATGGTGTCTTTGGAGCCAATCTTCACCTGTGCTCCTCTCCTCGACAGCAGCACTGCTAGATTTAGCATTTGTACCAGCTGGCTGCTGCGATAACTCCTGTTACAGCCCCTACCTGGGGGAGAGCTGTTTCATAACATCCCTCCCAGTAAGAAAAGGACATGTGTCTCAGGATCAATGCCAAGAGTCTCCCTGACTCCTTGTTGATATTCTTGTCATCACATGTGGCATCTGCAGGAGCTGGCCAAATACAGCCTAGCGATGGTCTCCTTTCCCAGCAGTATTTTACAAAGCCACCTCCAGTAGTTCCTGGATGAAAAAATGAGACAAGTCCTGATGTGCCATGTAAGCTGCTCTCACAGCAGGGCACTCTAATGCTCTTCTCCTCATACAGACAAACCTGGCATGGGCCAGAGAGCCTCAGAATGGTTCTCTCATTTTGCCCTTGCTGTGCTGGATCAGAGGCTTCAGCTTCCACTCCCACGACTTGGCTTAGTTGTGCTGTTAGCCATGCTCGTTTGATAGCTTTGGGCGTAACTGTGCATGCTGTTCTTGCCTGTGTCTATGCCACAGCTTCTCCATCTGGGAAGGGCTTCCTCTCTTTCCTAATATAAAGCCAAAGCCACTGTCCTCTGCTTCCAGAGCACATAGCAGAACTCTAGCTGCTTCTTTGGTTTGTCTAGGTTTTGGGAGGAGGATTTTGTGGGCAGCATGTGTCACTTGCCTGGGGAGGTGCCCTCCACATTGCATTGTAACTGCCTTAACCCAATAAAACACAAGTGTAATTGGAAGTTTTTGTACCTTTGTGGTGAAGGTACCCCCTTCCATAAGCCTTTTGTCACCTGTAACCCTCTTAACACTTTCCCTGTAAAAATTTATCATCCACCTGGACACCCACAAGAAGTCTTTATTATTACTTACATTGTCCTTGCAACTGGGAAAGAAATCAAAGGCTGCTGTAAACACTTCCAGCAGACAAATTCTGAAAATATGGTCAATTACTTTCCCAGCTATGCCAGGCAGGCATGTGGTAGGGTTAGTGCACCTGCTCAAAGATGCTGGACAGCACGGGAGGCACTGNATCATCCACCTGGACACCCACAAGAAGTCTTTATTATTACTTACATTGTCCTTGCAACTGGGAAAGAAATCAAAGGCTGCTGTAAACACTTCCAGCAGACAAATTCTGAAAATATGGTCAATTACTTTCCCAGCTATGCCAGGCAGGCATGTGGTAGGGTTAGTGCACCTGCTCAAAGATGCTGGACAGCACGGGAGGCACTGGGCGCAGAGGATGTTGGAGGTGTCAGTAAAGTGACTCAAACTGTGGACAGATTGCCACTTGAGTAATTCTCATGAAGATTCTTCATAACAGAGATCACCAGAGACCAGTTTCAGTTGCTTTGTATATACAGTTGTCAGAAAGGAGGAAATGAGAAGAAAGACCTTTTAAAGGGTGAGTAGGTGCATTTCAAGACCTCGCCTAGCATCTCTCAGGGGTCATGTTCAGTCTGATCTTACTTGAATTTGAATCTCTTCTTCAAGGAGTGATCCCCAAGATGATTCAGAATAGAGGTAAGAACAGGAGGTGTGGCAGAAACCTAAGCAGTATTTTGGTGTCCACAGAGCTATGAGGGATGGGAAAAGTTCTATATCCTAAACATATGGTCCTTTCTTTACTAATTAAGATTTGAACTATCAGATCACAGAACTGACAACAACCTCTTGAACTATAACCTGCTATGGACCAAAAAAACCCCAAAAAGGCACAACAAAAGCCTCACACAATTATTAAAACTCAACTCCAAACCAAAACAATCTCTGTCTCTCCCTCCTTCAAGTGCTACTTGAGCTCCATGCCCAGTTTTACTCTGGCAATATGAACATAGGTGACCCCAGAGAAAAGGCCAAGGAACAGAAATAGCCAAAGATGCAATTGTTTTACCAATTGACATCCCTCTGCCCTCTCCAGCAAGTCACAGGGACACACCCCCCCACTCATTATTTACAGTAGAATAATCTGCATTATTCTTCCTCAACTGCTCAATGCCTCCTACTAACCTTAATTTTCTACATTTTCCTCTTTGCTGTTTTGTTTTCCCTGTCTCCACAACTGGCTGGGAGAGGAGAGGTGAGCTGTGACTTCGTGTTCTGGTGGAGAACCACAGGCATTCTACAGGGATTCATTTACATGCTGATATTCACATTAGAAAAGCCTCAGGAAAGCAGAAACCTCTTGTCCTGCAGAGAGTAAAAAGGGAGCTCAGAGACAGCCACAGGTTGCTCTGGCAGCAGGGGCTGAACGGATATGCAGGTGCAGCACGGGGTCCTGCAGTCTGTGCTCACCTCCCCTCCACCCCACCAGGCAGCTGGAATGGGATACCTCAAGTCCCCTGTGCTGGATGACATTTGTAAACGAGCCAGTAGACAGAACAGCCAGGAAGCAGCTCTACTGTAGCTGAGAAGAGTTAAGACCCTTTGGAGATAAAGGAGAGCTGGCAACACACACTGGGAAGATCAGCCCCCCCTGCACGGTACAAGGCAGCCATCCAAGTACTGCCTGTCTAGACACACTTACAGCACGCCTGAGAAATGGACTGAAAAACACCATTTATTCCCTGCATCCACCATCTCCAAGCAGACGTGTCCCAGCTCACAGAGCTATGGGCTCTGGCTCAGCTGCAGGAGCCCAGATGAATGAGCCATTGAGCCCACAAACCCCACAGTTTGCTATTCCACGTGTACCCAGGGCTCCCCACGGGTACATCTGGGACAGATATGCCACATGTTGCATATGTTAAAATCCAGGTCTAGGAGCAAAACCAAGGGTTACCCGAGTCACTAAAACCTTCAATGGTACCAGGCACCAAAGCCATCCAGTGCTAAAAACAATAGCTCTTATGTCAAGTTTTACATTGTAAAATGTAAATAGAGAAGGGAGCATAAAACATTTTACCTTGTCAGAGGCAGCAACAGGCACAACAGGCACTGGATCATGCAGGAATCTTTAAGCAGGAGAGCACAAAGGCCCACGGAGCAGAAGGTAAAACAATCTTCCATGACAGAAAACTGACTACGGGGAAGGTGAGGGAATTATGGAGGAGATGGGTTTCACCTGTGCTCTGCAGGTGACACTGCTCAGCTCATATGCTCCAGGTACCTTGCAGCAGCTGTTGGACCTGTTGTTTTAACAATCCCAGCTGCAGCCAGACATTAAAATCCACATTTGCCAGACTACAAGGACAAAGTGAAGCCTTGCAGAAAAATCTCACTTCCCTGGGTAATCCTCCTTAGACCCCTTAGGGGATGGGCAGGGCAGACATTCAGCTGTATTCAGCTGGACCCCCCTGTGGGGCGAAGCACAAGCAGCTTCCCCCGGGGGAACAGGAGGGGCTACACCTGGAGTCTGCGTCTCTGAGGGGGACTGGAGGGATCTGGGGTCTTCTGGGGCCAGCACAACCTGCTCAGGTTGGCAGCTTCTAGAGAAGACAGAGCTTGGCTGCAGCTTATTGGTGTTACTGATGTGATGTTTTCTGAAGAATGTCTAATCAATGCCAGCATTTCAAGGAAGGATCAACAGGCTGCAGGCTGCTGATATGGTGACATTCAGAAAACTACAAATAACCAGCAATTGTGGGCAATCCAGAGGACACTGGTACCAATCTGATTAGTTTCAGCTAAATGTGTGATGACAGTCTGGCAGCCTTCAGCCTACAAACACACCTGGCTGTGAAGTGTCTCATCTCCCAAAAAGAATGAGCACATCAGTTCTTTCTCTGACCAATGCAAGTATCCCAAATCTGCATTAGCCTTTGAGTGAGCCATCAAAGTGAATTTTTCCTTATCTAATGGTAATAAAGAATTAACATAATTGTCATCTCCTGGCAGTATTTTACCACCTGACCTGCTGCCTTAGGACCAAAGGAAGGCTCACAGGGCTGTAGGCATTTCAAGGTGTGAAGGATTCAAAACTGTGCTTCGAAGTGAGCATCAGCTGCTGTCTACCTCTTACTGAGTGACATTGAGCAGGATGTAGAAGATATATCCCAGACCAATACAGCCTCTCAGTCTCAAAAGCCACTGATCCTGTTACTCTCCAAACAGTCAATCTCAAGGCATAGCAGAGACCTTTCTTGTTCTGCTTTCCTGACACCACTCATGCCACCTTTCCATGGTTTCATACTGTCTCAAGTGCCAGATCAGTGGCATCTCTGATGCCAACCACACTTCGCTTCAACAGGGACATGCTTTCTCCCAGGCCCAGGCCAGAAATTCTCCTGAGCTTCTGTCATGATTCTGGATACACACCAATGAATCTTTTCCTGCCAGACCCTGGTCTCATCCCCGAATGCCTCTGGAAATGTGAGGCAAAGAAAACCCCCAGGGCCAAAGAAGAAAACAAACATAATTAAAAATTAATTTCAGCATAATGATTTAAGCATCTCAGTGAGATAAGCACCAGGCTGTTGTACGTTTGGTGATGTGGGAAAGACCCTTCTGGTTTCCTGCCCTGGGGACTCTTGTCAGTTTTAATAAGTTTTACCTCGCAGTTTTGAGCATGGCAAATTGTACAGCCCAAATAAAGACCACTTTTCACTGGGCAGAAGCACAAATACTGTGGGAATTCCGTTTCCTTCTGCTATCCTATGTCATGGCAGAAGGGCTGTGGTGCAGGTGGACTGCTCACCTTGCTATGCCTCAGCCGAGAGGCAGCAGCACTTCTGTCTCTCTGTGAGTCAGGTCAAGGGACATGAGCAGATGGTTAATGCTATAGGACTCCCCTGAGTATTTGTGATGGCAGTGGCTGTGGGCAACAGTGAAGCCAGGTACCAGGGCTGAATCCAGCACTTAGGACCGCTGTCATCCTCTGGTCTGAAGGCTACCAGCATTACTCTGTGGCCTTTTGCCTTTGTGAGCAGGAGTATGGCAGTCATTGCTAAACTCCCTGAACCACAACAGAACGCTGCTTCCTCCTCAAGACATGCACGAAACAAGGGACGGGAAAAGGCACGTGCCAGTGGCTCCTGCAACTGGATGTTGGCAGTGCTACCCATGGACATACTGCACAGCTCTCACTCCTTTTCTTGCTGGCCTTGCCAAATCCTAATCATCCTGTTTGCCTATGTTCCTTCTGCCCAGACGCTTCATCTCCTGTTCCCTTTCTTGAAGAGGCTGCATGTCTTTGAAGGCTTCGGCTGCCTGCTGGTCTGTTCTCTCCCATCCCAGTTCACTCAGCTTTGTCTGAGGAAAGCATCTGGCTTTCCTAAGGGCTGGTTTCTTCAGCTGTTTCTCAGCACATAGAACCATTAAAGTTGACATTACATTGTAGATGGTTTCATTCTGGTCTGCGAAGGGCAGTATAAAAAAGCTCAAGACAGATTTGTAGACTGCTGACTTCCTGCAAGATGCTGGCTACATCAATACCTCCCCTAATTACCTCACCCAAAGGCAAACCAGATGTTCTCCTGTGCAAGGAGAGAGCAATGGGCACAAAGCACTGCTACAAAGCCACCTTCGTGTCATCTGTTGCAACACATCCAACAGCCCAGAAGGGCAGTCAGCTCCAGAGCACAAGGAGCACACAGAGCACAGGAATGGCTCCAGAAACTCTGGCCAAGGAGCTTGAAACCACTCCTTCCTTTTACGAAAATCTGTGCTGGTCCATTACATACAAGAGCTGTAGTTTTCGGATCTTTTCTTGATCAGCAACCTGCAAATCAATCTACTCTGCAAGTACAGGCAGCAAGATACCCCTTGTCCTGTAGAGCCACCAGCATGAACCACAGCCATTGACTTTCCCAATGTTGGTCACTCCTTTGGACCAGAAAATGCTTTACACTGTAGCAAGGATAGGGAAGGCAGAAAGCTGGTTAATCCTGATCTGCCTAGCAGATCCAGACACCTTTAGCTATAATCTACCTTTGGTCCCCACTACACAGCTTCCTAAATTTTCAGGCTGAAGCTTGAAATAATCCTGGTTAACCAGATAAGCCTTCTCAGCCAAAACTGCTTCCCAAAGAGCTCTGCAAGTTGTTCAGCCACAGAAATAGCTACGAACAGAGCAGGCTTTCTCCAAAGATTTTGTCATGATGGGGAGTAAGCAGGGCCAGGAGCTGCAGGAGCAATGTCAGGAGCACAAGAGAGCATCCCACCATGTTACACCTTCACCTGACCAATGTAATTAAATCATACGGACAACAGATGTAGACTTGACCAGGCAGTTCATCATCCCCTCATTGTGAGGCAGGAAAGGTGTTGCTTCCAAGTCAGTATGTCCCCAGGGAGGAGACTGTGTACTCTGACAGACACCACTCACATTGGCAACATCAACAGGAAAGCAAGGACATTTTGCTGCATCACTTTTGCACCAGCACCAGCTTTGCCAGTCTAGATCAAACATCTCAAAGGGATTTAAATTAATTTTCTTTTTGTTTGAAAAGTCCTGTCATGCCTGCAGAATGTGCATAAGAAAGGATGGTAACATGTGCTTGAACATCTTTAATAGTCTGAAGAAGTGAGTGCTGCATTACCAGAAAAGAGATGAGGTCTCTAGTGAATTATGTAGTTCACTCCAGAGTACTACAAATAAAATTATTAAACTGGCCTGCACCATTACCTATTTTGTGTATGCCTTCCACATCACAGAGGAAACATGTCTGAAATTACTGAAAGATTTAAACATTTTATTGGGGCCCTTTGTCTGTCAACTCAGGTTATGAATCAAAAACCAAGAAGGTTCAGGGCGAAAAAAAAAAAAAGCTACTCAATGCTTAAAAGCACCTCTGAAACACACCTGGAACCGATTTTTCTATGCATAAAAATCCCATGATCTGAAAGCCCTCTGGACCTTAGAGATGTAGAAATAAATTAAACACCCTGCTGGAACACTTCCAATCTTGGGCAGCTCCTGCAACCCTGCAGAGACAGAAGAGCAGACCTAGAAACTGTCAGACAAGGCTGGATACACTGTCTTGGACACTGTGTCCTAATGATTTAGAGGATGGGATGGATGAATGGCAGGAGGAGGGACAGGAAATTACATACCTGAAGGAAAGGAGAAAAATTTTTGTGATAAACGGATTTTTTTTTGCTTAATACATTTCAAACCATACCTTTGAAACTGCTAAAGAGCCTGCAATACTAAAACAGTTCTGAAAGAAAGAAACTACTGAGCAGAATACTGATGAACTGGTCAGAAAGGCAGAGCACTTGCACGTAACATGAGGCCCTGCCAGTTATTCTCATCAGCATGAAAGATTTTTATTTATTAAGGGGAAGATCACACTAAAAGTTGCTAAGGAAAAGATATTTAAGGGTCTGATGTTTTTGTAACACACCATCTCTTTTGTATTCTGCTCTGCTCTTCTATATTCTGCCCTTTGGGGATGGATGGCAGTCGAGAATGTTCTTGCATTCTTCTGTGCTTAGTGAATTTAGCACAGACATTTTTCCACTCCTTATTAATTTCAATTTTCACTTCTCCATGAAAAGTTTAGCTTTCTTCATGTAGTTTTCATCCCTATATAAGGGAAGAATTCTGGTTTTGGAAGAAATTAGATCTCTACCTGGATATAAAAAAACTTTCTAAGTTAGCATGAAAAATGTTGCTGAATTTTTAGTGTGAACTAAGACTGACACATTGAGAAGTTGTATCAACACACAACCTTAAGGTTGTTTCAGGGTTAGTGAGGTTTTAACTGTGTTTGTTAGATAGTGAATAGATGTAGTTGGTCAAATGCACTACCCACTGCCTTCCTCTTGAAAGAAGCATAAATCAATATTTTCATTAGAATTCCCTGCCCTTTAAGTTAGTGTGGTGGGTTTGTGTT